>OZ010667.1:58830366-58837866 GCA_963932185.1 Troglohyphantes excavatus | reverse complement strand
TATCGACAATCACAACTTAGACTTAAAAGGAAAGGAACCCATGTCTGCAGCACCGCTGTCCACAGTCTTATCAGTTAAGCTATAAAGACAACGCGGAGAAGTTATAAACAGAATTAATGTTAAAAAGGTGTGCCAAAGAATGGGAAGTAAAATAATTGAATTGTAATAACTCAGTTTCCATGTAGGCAATTGACATCAAATAATGTGGAAAACTATCTTCTGAACATCTATTTTAATTTTGTCAGGTCGCTTTGATAAGATGGTTTGAACAGAAGCTGAGGTTAGCAATATTAAATAACAATGCTCACATTTGCGAAAGTACGATTACTTTAATTTGAGTACGTCATAGCACATTTACTATGCAAGTGGACTTAAAAAAAAAACGTTCATGTACTCATTTTTAAGCACTTTTTTTACAGTGTACTTTTGTTATATTTGACAATCGTTTTGTCATTGAATCTTGTGATTTCTGTAGAAACAAGAATTCTTAAATTTTGAACACAAGTTGAACGAAATATTTCAACGGAACATACACAAGACGTCTGTTTTGTCAGAAATGACAAGTTTCGTTAAATATGAGCATACATTTGTAGAAGTGAATCTGTGCGCATAGCTAAATTTATCCCCGTGCGGGACGATCAAATAGGCACAGCTCTGCACTAAATCTCTATTCTCAAACACCTCATCTACTTGTATATTTTGTCCACTTCTAACATTTTTATATCATAGTCGACGTCCATAGCAGATAAACTTGCGTCAAGTTCTTCTATTGTATATTTGTGCAGCTTGATTACAAAAGACACTCATTCATATATTGCTAGATTGGCCTCAGATACTTTATTGTCACTGCAATACCCGGCACCTAGATAATTATTTGTTTATTGTCATACTTTAGTAAAGATGTTCCCTCTGTTTGAATAATGACTTTCTATAAATACTCGACAATTTCGTATTTCATCGGTATAACTTAATTTTTTTAGTATTCAAACAGATAGTGAGAAATATAGATATTTTTAATCAAAACATCACTTTGAGTGAAATGTAATGTGCCAAAGACGTACCCAAAACTTTATTTAGGAGTGGGTAAAAAAAAAATTTTAATTAACTAATTAATGAAATAATATTCATAAAAAAAAGCTTTTACTTTATGAAAGTTATGTATTTAAATTTATTTCGAGAGGTTCCCGGACCCCATGAACAACTACAACTTACACTTAACGGGAATCGAACCCAGGTCTGCAGCACCGTTGTCTACAGTCTTATCAGCTAAGCTATCAAGGCGACTCGAAGAAGTTATAAACAGAAGTAATATTAAAAAGGCGTGCCAAAAAAATGGGAAAGTATACTCCCCCACCCCTTGAGTAAGTCCTTCACAGCCGTCCCCCCCCCCCTCAATTTTTTTCTGGAACCACCCATATATGAAATCACATTTCTAATTTTTTTAGTAAATTCACCATTTACAACACATTTAAAGCAGTAAAAGAAATTCGCTTTATCACCCCGAATGTCAGCATTTCTTTAAACAGTATTATCCGCGTGTACATTATCTGCAAGTAGTATAATCGTTATATTAGTACTGTTCCTGGTAAGAACTTCAAATTTGCATGAATTTATTAAATGAATGCATATATGAATGTAACTGTATTATCTTAATACAATATTCATTTTAATCAAAACAGGCTTCTATTTTAATGCAAATAAAAAATTCGCGTAGTGCATCTCATATAAATAAGTTTAATTTAGTTCGTACGGGTTTCTGCGCGAAATCATTCATTTTTTTGAATTGTTACAGAAATCGTGCAGTACAACTAAATAAGCTAATAACACTGTAAAAAAGGTACTTAACAAGCACCTGAACCCACTCTTTTTTCTTTACGAAAAATTGCATCGAAAATGAGGGATGACGTACTCAATTTTAAATAACTTTAATTTCTCAAAAATGAGCAATGTGATTTAATATTGCTAATCTCAGCTTCGGTTCAAGCGATATCTTCTACTTATAACTTCTTAATGCTGACCTGGTAGTTTAACAGATAAGGCACTAGACTGCGATGCATTTACTCATTATATTCATTTATACACATTTTACTTGTTTTTTTATTACATTTCTATTTCAAAACTTAAACTATTCAGAGGTATTATAAGCATGGAATATACTCAAAAATGAGTAAATTATACTTATTTTCGTTTACATATATTTACAGTGAAAGTTATGTATTTGCTCCCCATTTTTAAACTTATGAGTTAGTTAAATAAAAAATTGAATCGGCTAAGTGCACATTGTATCGTATGGTTTGTAAATACTTATTCGCGCCCTTTCGGCCTGCTGCATCTTGCGTCTTTGGTAATCTCGAGATCTCTTCCACGGCCTTGTCTCTTCTCACTTTTCATTGGTTTAGACTTATTATTGTCATGTTGTTCTTCCTACTTTTCAACCTATTTGCTTTTCAATGGCGCAATTGAACTTTAGTGGGCTATTTGACCTTCATAGAAGTCAAATATCAAATCAAAATAGAGATAGTTAGTTTATTCGGAAACATCAGGTGTTTGCATTATTTAAATTATGACATTATAATAATTCTTGGAAATGTCTCACATTTATATAACAAGTGTATTTACGAACAGATTCTTAAATAAATAAGGGTAATTTTAGTTTAGTTGTCGGTAATTTTCTTTTTGCAGTCGAGAATATATCCCTTGCAATACATTAAAAAAGAAGTTGTGTAAAAGTACGCGAAACAATTCCTTAATTAAAAAATATATATATTCATCCTGCAGTTTTAACAAAATCCTGAATGTTGGCTTTTCTGCTAGAAATGTGAAATAATAACAAAACAACTTCTACAGGGTTTCTCTGGGTGCTGCGTTATCGCTGTGATTCAATGCTGTTTCAAATATTGCTTTATTACTTATAAAAGTCTCGTAATAAGGAAAAAAATGTGAAGATTAAATATAAATATAAACTATTTAATGCATTCTGGTGGGAAATAGTTCCCAAATCCATGATTTGTGTGAGCAACACTACACGAAGTATTTTCATTTCGTAAGAATATATATTAATTTAATATCTTCATCAGAAATTAACAAGAATCGCTTTACACTATTTCAATATCAGAGACCAAGCTATCCACTTCTTAGGCTTTTTCTAAAACTTCGCTATGGGATATTTTAAAATTTACGAGCGTCTAAAAAAATTGTAAAAGTTTTATTATTAATACTATTATTATTATCATAAAGCGATAAGATGCGATTGGGATATATAATATATTTTACAGCTATCACCAAGAGAAAGCCCCCACAAAATTATTTTAATGGTTCTTGAGATACATACATAAACGAACAAATAAAATCATATAAACAAACTTGTATGAAATCATAATACATATAGATTCTTAAATATATTTACGAGGCATCTCCCACAAGGTGCAAATGAAATATGTTTTGCAAATTGTCCACTAATTTTTCCGAAAATTTAAATAATAAATATTTTTTTTTGTTAAAATTAATTGGTTTGCAACAACGCAAAATCACTTCATTAAAATGTCAGTGTTTCTTCGGAGAGGGAGGAGGGTGGTATTGGAAATATTTTTGTCCGGTGGGGGGGGGGGTAATCTATAATGAACGATATGCGGATAATAACGTGTCAAATAACATGTCTGTAAATACGGGTTACTTTGTACCAAAAACGTATTACTTTGTCCCATCCATCTGCGAATATTAGAACTCTACTGAAAGTGGGCTTGCCTAATTAGTACTGGCGCCTAGCTTGAATCGCTGGTTACTATGCGACCATGAAGCAGTCAACTTGCAGGCCCGGTTCAGTCAATTTTTCGTTTGGTGTAAAGTAATATCCATAGCCAAAGTAGCCATTATTTACGGTATCCAGAGAAATTTAAAATTTTCTTTTCTTTTTCAGGTCATGTAATACATGTGGAAATAGAAGGACGAGATATTAGAGTGTAACTCATATATAAAGCATTAGTAAATTTGAAGCTTTTAGCTTCAAATTTAGAAGCCAGAAAAAATAAATTTTAAGAGTGTAGCTAAATTTCAACGACAGACTAACATAGGGTTTATAATAGTATCCAATAGTGTTTTAGGTATTTGTATTCTAATAAGAAACATATAAATAAATTAAAGAACCCAAACTTTATTGCTATCTAAAAGTTTTCTTAATAAATGGGTTTTACAAAAATTACTACAAAAGTTTATACAAACTCAAAACAATATTAAAATAAATTCATTAAAAAATTTTAAAAACACAAATCAAAATAGTTTTTTTAATAAATTGATATTTGTGAACTTCCTAATTGAGTTGTGGGCTTTCTTCCAAGTATTGTAAGTCACAAAAATCCCAACATGAATTTATACCATAACTAGGAAGACATAAAAACCATTTTACCAAAACGTTTGTGTACTAGTTTAATAAGTTCCCAATAATTAATTCCACTTAACGTTATAGTCAATCTCTCTTATTTTGTGCTTTTCAAACTTAGTAGCCAATCCTGACAATTGTAAATTATAAAAGGGAGTGACCAAATATTAGTAAAAACTAAATGACAAAATACAAATTGATAATGGCGAAGCGTGACATTATAGGCAAAAAACATTATTTGTGATTTAGTGGTAGAATAATTCTATAATCAATTTTCACTTTTAAAGGGAATTTGCGTTTTGCAATTTAGTGTGTCTTTGATCATATCAGATGCCTTTTCAGCGATCATGATAGTTGGGATGTTAGTATTTGCGAATGGCACCGTTGGCATGATGGAAGCATCCACAACTCGCAGCCCTTGGACACCCTTCACTCTGAAAAATAAAATAAAGTTTTAGCGAACAAAAAAGACAAATATATTGGCGCATGCTCACACGGTTACTTCAATTGGAGATGACCTGTATTTTATGATGAAAAATACTTAATTTACTTTTATTTAAGGAGCTATGAAGCACAATTGCCTTTTATTTTATTTTGCAGGTACCATTGCAATTTTTTTACACGTGTGTGTGAAACATATTAATATAATCACATGGTTAGATATTTAAAAAAATATATATTTTTTTAAGCAATAAAAATTAACAAACAAAAGACCTATTTTATTATTGAAATAAATTGGGTTTTGCGCAACATATATTTTATTTCGAAATTTGTTCATTGTGCAACTTTTAAGTGCAAAGAAAACCAATAGAAATGAACTATTACAATCAAATAATACTTTATACTCTAGTTTACTTGTAACTTACTTCAATCGGGGATCCACAACTGTGCTCGGATCTTTTGGATTTCCCATTTTAGCTGTCCCTACCGGGTGGCTGAAAGTAATGACCACAGATCTAACTAAACACTCCAAATACTCATCGTTATCGGTGAACTTCTCACAGCCAGTCATTTTGGTCGCAAACGGTTTTGTTCCCAGCTTCTGCAATTCGGAACTCGCACTGATTTTCTGACACGTCTTCAGTCCTATTGAAGGGAACTGTATCAGAAGATTGATAATTCAAATAATTAATATTTTCTGTAATAATAAAAACAGAGTCTGTCTTTGGATCACAAAATACCATTGAACTCTAACTGTAACTGCTGGAAGGCTCAAACTTTGTTTCCTCTACGGGCGCGTTGAAACCAATTGAAAGCTGCCATACGGTGCCCCAACATTTTTTTTAAAATGATTTAGGGGTGTTTTTTATTACCAAAGCATTGTAGAAGTATTAAATATATATAAATATTATATTTTCTTCTTATAGAATTAATTTTTATATTGCCAAACAGATAGTTTTTGCTCTTGCTTTTTAACTACTTCTACTTTGACTTGCAAATGACTTCCTATTTTAATAGCAGATTACATTTAAAATGGGTTTAAAAAGAAAATAAAAAAAACTTACCCAAAAATAATATATGTCGGCGTATTTTAACATGAAAAATATACGAAATATTGCGGTATCAAGAAAAGTGTGCCCCAACATGGCGGCCTCCATATCGGCTTCAAGTCAACAAAATGTCTTGCCCTATCCAGAAGTTACAGTTAGAGATCAGTGCAAAATACCTACTTCCTTTGCATATGAAAACTTATATATAGGTACTATTAATTCTCAAGATCTGCACCTGATGCATATGTAATATTCTATTTAATTTTTTTAATGATTTTAAGCATAAAGCAACATAAACATTAAAAAAATATTTCCGAGTTTTGTAACGTGCCTTTGTAGCTTTGTTTGTAAAGCGCGTGATTTCACAAAAAATAGATCGCAGATTCCAGTTCCGACAACTGCTACTCAATTGTTTTAATGTATATGCTTTAATGGGTACTCCAGCGAACTTCACATCACATGCGTAGTACAGAAACATTGAATTTTCTTTGAAAACTTTAGTATAAGGGGGCAATTCTTACTAACAACAGTCCCTGGTATATTTTCAAATTCAATAAAATATCAAATAATTAGTGGTAAGAGAGGGTGGTTTGAAATAAAATGTTTCTCACAATGAAAAGCTTTTTTAAAAAACAAATAAAAATATTAGTTCCAAAACATCAGCCATAGATGTCCTTGTACCTTGAAATTATGAGAAAAACATCAAAAACTCTAGACAGTTACAAATAATCTATTTTGTTATAAATAGTTACAGATAATTTATTTTGTAATAAATAGTTACAGATAATTTATTTTGTAATAAAACGTTACAGATAATTTATTTTATGCAATCTACTACCATATTTGAATGTGTGCGCAGTTTATAGATAGAGACCCATTCAAACGGTACTCTAAGACATGTGTATTAGTGTTTTGATGCTTTTTTTCTGGAGTTTTCAAGGTACAGCACCATCTATAAGTGACGTTTGAAAGCAAAATGTTTATTTGCTTAAACATCTTGTACAACTTGATAAGCATATTAATTCAAACCGCACTCGTATACGCCAATCACTTACTTTTATATTAAAATTTTAATGTATTTTTAAACTTAAGAAACAAATTTTTTAATTAATTCCCCTAAAATCCTCCGAACAACTTACGCAGTTAAGAAGATGTTAACCCTTTTCACTCGTATGTCCCCGTATGGGGGACATCACTCGTTTTACCATCGCGCTCGTATGTCCCCGTACAGGGGACATCGCATTCGTACCGTTGCGTTCGTATGTCGCCATAGAAATAGGAATACAAAAAACACAGAATTATAAAATGTAATTGTTTCTTTATGTTGTGCTTTTTATTTTGTTTCTTGTTTGTAGTTTCTTTGTTGTTTTTATTGTCTTTTAGTTAGTTTTGTTACAGTTACTAACTTCTTACTAGCTATAGAAAACAGAAATTCTTTGGGCAAACTGTGATAACTTAACCAAAACATTTCTGTTCGAAGTATTTCTAAGTTGATTTGCTATGGTGCAGGTGCCGGCATTACGTTCCTCCCCTAAATATTGTTTATATACTTTGTTTACATTATTACATTTCTTAGATTTTTAATGCGGTGTAGTGTAATATATTTAAGTATTCTTAGTAGTTTCAATAAATTAT
>OZ010667.1:57612866-58160366 GCA_963932185.1 Troglohyphantes excavatus | reverse complement strand
GAATAAAATGGTAATGAATTATGCTGGTTCTACAAGTTAATGTTTTTTCTGAATCACTTTGCTAACAAGCATTTTAGTATGAAATTCTAATAATAATGATAATTACTCGGAAAATACTTATTCATATAACGCATCGTATCTGTCCAATTTTATTTTAACCTTCTTTGAAGAATGATGATTTTAATTAAATGTTCAGAAATCACTGTAAAGCGTTTCATACGAATAATTACGACATCATTTGAACTGAAAAAATATTATGCACTCTTTTCCGAAGTTTTGAATTTAAATAAAATGAAAATTATAAATGCTTCTGATTTGGATGTTTAAAGAAATTTTAATCTTGAACACGGAAATATTTCTATTTTAAAATACTGTTTTAAAATTTTAAGAATTTTTTTTCAAGAAACACAAGCGATCGTGAATCTCGGAGGATACTTCTAACTGTATATTAGATAATAATTTAATTTTGAAATTAAAAAATTAAAAGAAAACTAAACTTTATATTAAAGTGGAAACATATTGAATTTCTCTGTACTAACTTCAATATTACTTTTGAAGTTAGTATAACAAAACAGTATTTTAAAAGACCTACCACCAAGTAGATACTCAGAGGTCACATAAGGTCGTATGAATTAGGTGAAGTGTGTTAGTAGGAATTAGGCTTTGAATAGTAATTCTTTAAAATAACGTTTATGATTCTCATATTTTTTCTCCACATTGAGTTAAACGCTCTGCGATATGTTTATTTAGCTTATTTATAATAAATATTTACCTTTGGTATAAAAACACCATTTCAAAAAAATTAATTTCTAAAATGTTAGCAATATTAGTAATATTGTTGAAGTAATGTAGTATGTTGACAATTTACTGTTCGAAAAATATAATAAATAGTTATTTCGCATGTAGATACACCAAATTCAAGTATATGTTTTAAATATTGTAATTACCATAAAAGAGGCTGAAACAGAACACACGTTTAGTTATGGATGTTCTATGTTTCGGATGATTATTTTCGGATATTTCAATGTTTTGTAAATTATGTGAATACTATTGTATACCTTTCAATTTTAATTTGTGAAGAGTTTTAAAGTGTGAATTCTTTTGGTTTTACAATTTATTTACGTTAAGGAAGAGTTTCGTTAGTGGATGTTTTAACCCCTGATAATCAAGGCGATGTATAAACGTGTATTAATCTTCGGTTTTTCAAGTCATACACCCAATTTTTAAATTCATGAAAAAATTTCGTTTTACCTTATTTTTTTTAATTCAAAGGCTTGAAGTACAACTTACAAGCTATCTTTTGTCAAATAATTAAAAAAATAATATATAAAAGAGCATGTCCAGAAAAAAAATTATTTGAATTGACAAGCAGTAAAAACAACTTAGTTATTTCAATACTCGCTTGAGCGTCATTGGGTTTAAGCAAATCATACTGTATTTGCAACTTGCGTTGTATCCACTTCTCCCTGCTTTGAGAAAATTGCGAATGCCCATCATAATTTATAACTGTCTTAATTTTTTTTTCTGTAAGCTTTGACTTACTGCATTATAAGTTTTTATTACTAAATAGTGCTTTTCGATTATTCTTTATGTAATTAAAATTAAGACAAAGACAATAAATATTTAATGACGCCGAAATCTCATTTTTCCAATTTTTGGAAATCGTCAGCTATGCTTATGGACTACCTATTGTAATTGCTACTCATTAGTCTACTGCGCTATACTCTTACATACTCATTACACTCACTACATTATGGGCTACCCATATTTGCTGGGCTACTCAGAACTATTTTAGTGCTTTAAATTTTAATGATTATTTAAATTAGTAGTGTAATAATTTTAACGGCATTTTAGAAATAAAATATGAAAATTTAATTAAAATTGTTTCAAAACAACGTTATAGGATTAATAAAAACAATTTGAAATAAAAGCTTTATATTTTTTGTTTACTGACATAATGAAAATTGGAAATTAACCTTTAAATGATTACATTTAAAATAATTAACAATAAAATAATTAAATGTTTAATGCAAATAATAATGTATAAAAAGTAAGAACACATGTTTTTTGTTCATTTAAATAAATACAAAAAATCAGAAATTAACTTGGAATGCTTACAGCAAAATAAACAAGGACATATTTAAATCTTTAATAAAAAATAAGAACATTAATAATATAAAAGGGTAAGAACAAACTAATAAAAATAACACATTAACATTATGAAGTGCTCTTAACTGAAAAAATATGACATACATAACGCAATTGCTAACTTTTTTATTTAAATAATCAACTTAAAAATACAGCCATTATCTTGGATATCCAAAAGAGAAGATATCTTATGTCAAATCAAACGCAATTAACGATTCTCCAATGTATAAATTTTGATGTTTTTTACTCGTTTAACAATAAAATGTGACACATAAATTGATTCTTTTTTATAAATGCATGAATTTTCATCCGTGATAATCACTGTCCTTTCATCTAAGAAGATCTAAGGCACTTAACGATCAAATGAGTGTCATTTCAATTATATTATTCTGTTAAAAAGAATGGGTGAACTAGAGAAAATACATTGCAAATGGGTGTGATTTTTATGTGTTTATTTTTTAAGAAATCTCTTATTTTTATCGTTTTTCTATTTTTGGCTTTTGTAATTCTTTTTAATATTTTAATTTCCATTTATGAATTTCTACAGGTACTTATTTTTTTAAAATTTACTGTAAATAGTTTTAGTTTTTTTTATCCAACTATACTATAACTAACTAACATTAAAATATCAAAATAAAAGAGCATAACATATTGTGACAGTGTGCTGTCACACGTTGCAATTTTTATATAGGGATCTGACCTATACTGTACTTTATACAATTTGGTCAGTTGGCTAAACTGACTGTCGCCGGTTTTATTACTGTGTTACAATGTGGGGAGAGTTACGTCACTGAGCTATTTTACAACCACACCAGGATTGGTTAGAAGGGGTTATCCAGAAGGGCGGAGCTAATTCCAAGTGGTGGGTTTGGTAATTCATGCATAATTTCAGCCCCCACCCCCAGAGAACACCGTGGGAAATTCAAGGTTTTCCACCCCACTTACGACTTTGCCGCTGACCAAGAAATACGAGTGAATTTTACTCCAACGACTCCCGTCCTCATGCGTAAAGAAGGAAAAGTCCCGATGTCATGCTAAGACGACAGAGTCACCACTTCATGACAACGCCCCTGAAGGGCCGGATCTCTACGAGCCCCTGGATACCAACGCCCCTGAAAGCTGGTCCTTTACGAGCCACTGGAGACCAACGCCCCTGAAAGCCGGTCCACTACGAGCCACTGGAGAACAACGCCCCTGAAAGCCGGTCCACTACGAGCCACTGGAGACCAACGCCCCTGAAAGCCGGTCCACTACGAGCCACTGGGGACCAAATGAATCACCGCAGACGGTAGCTCTCCTCCACAGTTCACGTAAGAGTCAGTTCAGCAAAATATTACACATAACTCCCCAACCCTAAGTTTCTACTGCAATAATGAACTTAATTTGTTAATAAAGCATCGCTTAAAATATATGTGTATGATATGTATTTCTTCCACACCAACATTATTCATATTGCAACTAAACAAAAAAAATAACACAACGCAAATCAAAATGTACTAACCCCAACTTTACGACACATATAAGTCAAATATAGTTCAGAGGAATTTTGAGGAATTTTTTTTACATATTTTCAAAATTTACATGACCCACTTAAACACCTGCGAATACCAGTTCACGAAATAAGACTTAAGTAGTTCCATACTACACCACTTATTTGATCATTGCTCTTTAAATTCATGCAAAATTTACTAAAGTAATTTAAAATTTCTCAGTAATAACTGATTATTTTAAAATTTGAATGTTTATTTTAACAATTAATGTTTTCAGAACAGAATTACAGGTAAATAAAAATAAATTGGTAATCTTTAATTTACCACACAAGTGTAAAAAATCGAATTATTTCATATTAATTTTTTACTTATTTCAACGTTTTGAAATTTATGCCATAATTTTTGTATGTTTTCATAAATTAAACTTAAAAAAATTTAAAAAGTACAAAATTGATATTAAATTTATTTATTATTATTAAAATTAAATTTCTTTAACTTATTTTTAAAATGAAAAAAATACTTTTAGCGCATTTTTCTTAAAGTCGTTTTTTTTTTAAATTATATTATTTCCCCTCATTTTAGTTTTTAATTTAGCAATGGGCTTCGCTCTTTGCGATTATGTACCAAAGAAGTCAAGTTTTTACACACTTTTTTCCACGGATAGTATATTTTGAGAAAACCCGGTTTAATAAATGAAGGGTAAACAAATTTCATTATTGCACATCCTCTGTTTAACAATAAAAATATTTTGAAATCGGAGAAAAAAAAATTATCGATATTTCAAGATAAATAAAAACGGAAAACTATTTTTTTTTTAATTTTAGTCTATGTGGATTTTATCTGTATTCAACAAAAAATAATTTTCGAAATCAACCAATATTCGATTTCAAACGATCCGGTTACTTGAAATATCTGGATAGTTAAATGCTGGATAACCAAATATTTTTTCAAAAGGGGACTAAGTGAAATATCCCCTATCCAACAAAATAATTGTCCAAATATCTGTATTAGAACAGAAATATTGCAGAAAAACACATAAAAAAATATACATAACAGTCGAATTGATGACCTCTGTCATTTGCGCGTTTCTGAAATTCTTTCGGAATTTGAATTTATTTTCGGATAAAATCGGTTAAAAACATTACGAATTTCCAAATAGAATAAATTTGTAATGAGGAAAGTGATTGCATTAAATGACTGCAATTTCTGGCAGTGACAACTGCAATACATGTAAGCATTTTTTGTTAGAATCTATTCAAAGATATAAAATCAAAGAAACAGAATCGGCAGATAGTACAATTGTGTAGAAACACATTTAAGCAAAATAATCAAATAATTTGCCATGATGCACAAGAAAACTTTAAATAAGCAATTAAATAAACATTATTTCATTGCTTTTAAAATAAGATAACTTTAATAATTTCGCCATCCACCTGTAGTAACATATATGTGCACATCTTTTAAAAATAACAAGTTTTCTTTCTTTGCGTTGCATCAACAGTTTTTGTTTTTGTTTGGAAATTTGTATTGAAGTTGTACACAGATTTTCACTGCATAGGATTAAAAAAAACATTCTGTAAATGTTTATTTTTTATATTTTTTAAATTAAAATTTGTGTGCAATGCTAAAAGAATCGGAAATTTCAGGTCTTAATTTTTTTTTGTCCTTGAACGCGGTGTTAAGTTTTTAATTAAAATTTTCTATTATGTATTATCTTTTATATTCAAATTTTGTTTCTTTGCTTTATTATTAGAAAAAAATTATCCGTTTTTGAAGACACTTCATAACATCCTAGTTTCAATAGGAAGGTTTTAACGCAAAATTTTTTTGGAATAAAAAGGAATAATAATTCATTTTAATCTAATTTTTAATAATCCTTCTAGGAATCTATGTTACTTCTAAGAAAAACTCCGGAATCCTTTTCTTAGTAGTAATTATGATTTTGCAGTTTACTTATAAAATTTCTTTCTAGATTTGTTGGATTATCTACATTATTGTTTTTTGTAATTGGTTTTTTTGTTATCATATAGAACAACTTTCCAATACTCTAACGTTAATGGTAATTCAACTAACTTTTTTATTACAACTTCTTAGTTTATAAAAAATAAAATTACAATCTCATTTATAAAATATTTTTATAAAAGTTATAAAGGTACTTAAAATATTACAAGATATATTTCAAATGTTAAATGTAAGAGGTTAAAACTATAAAAAAAAACTAATACATAAACCACAAATGGACGTTCATCTTATTTTAAATCCGAGAAGAAAATATATCTCAAATAAGTTTTTCTCAATTTACAAAATATCAATTCAGTTATAGTAACCAAAAAATGTGTCGCAAAACAAAATAAAATTGATTTAATAAGAATTATTTATTTTAAATATCTTACAAACTTACTAAAAACCAAAATGCGTTTAATTTGTCTTTATTATTATTATTTTTCATTATTTCAATTAATTATTTTGTTTCAAAATTTTATAAAAAATATCATTATAAAATGTAATTACATTATGTATTCAAGACTTTTTTTACGGCAATTCCAATTATTATAATTTTCCAAACTAATTACATTTTATGTTTTAGTATCTTTCATCGGACTTTAATTATTTAATTAACTTTTATTCCATATTCAATAAGATATTAAGTATAATTTAACCATCAAGTTGGCTAACATTTAAGAAAAAAGTTTACCTTTGGGGAACTTTCTTATAGTGTGTTATTGTAATTGGAAGCAAACAATTTTTAATTTAATTAGATTGGATTAAATATTAATAGTTAGCTCAAAGTGCATTTAAATATTTTGTTGTTGTTGTTCCGTATATATTAATTTTTATTTAAGACGATTAAATGACTAGATTAGTCTTTAATACTTTCATTTAAAACTTAAATTAAGTAAATATATTCAGTTTTTTTTTAATTTTGGAGGATATAACTTTTATTTTAAAAAAAGGTCATTAAAATTGATCCCAATGTTTTATTTTAGCTTTTCGATTTAGAAATAATACATGCAATCTAATCTCCATCTAGTACTGTATTTAGTAGTAATCCATCTCTTAAGTAATAAAATGATTTTTTTTTTTAAATGGCACCGACTAAATCTCTTATCTGCGGAAAACGAAACAGGTTGTTTTTGAAAATGACTCCGGTTCTATTAGGAAGTTTTGGTGGACCACGGTGGCCAAGTGGTTAAAGTAACAAAATTGGGCAAGCATAAGTTCGAATCTCGACATTTAGATTGTAGCGAACTCGTGATATGAGAGTTACCAGTTATGTTTCTCGTCGTCCACAAACCGTGTACAGTAAGTAGTATAGTGCCTGTTAAATCTGTCGTGGTTTAAACATCCTTCACGGTTGATAAGTGTGTGGTGTGCCAGCTTATGTCTTGACCATTGTTTAAAGTTACTGGGCATTGTTCCCGGGTTTTTCTTTCGGTGTAGATCCCAAATAATCCCCAATGACCTATTCTGTTAAACCTGCCAATGTAAATAATTACGGTTTTTTGGTTTGGCGAATATAACATTCATGGTAAAAAAAAATATCAAAACATATTACAATATTTTATTTGACTTTCTCGCTTTAGGAATAACCGATGCAATTCAAATCTAAAACAATAAATTGCACTTTTGAAAATGAAACCAACCACTTTCTCTTATCTTCTGAAAATGAAGCGCTCCTCTGAGCGCTTTACGTGTCTTAAGCTGCGATTCACGCATTCGCTTCGAAACCAATTTCCTAGGAATTCCCGATTGGGGTTTTCGTATTGGGCGCATCTAAATGGGATGAAAAAATGGGCTAACCGGATTTCCCTGGTCGTTGTGTTCTTTTATTAGACACAGACGATTTTTTTCATGAATATTCTTACATGTTTTTATTTTGGGCAACTATCGTAAATTACATAAGTCATGCAGTGGAAAATGATGCAAGGAAATATTAAGCCAGACTGAAATCAGATGATATAAATATACGTCTACCTGAATGTGTATATAAAGCTATTTTATTTTGACAAATACATGATTTATATCAGAACTACGTTAAGGGTTTATTTTAAAACCGCAACTGCTTGAAAATATATTATGTCCTGTACCTAATAATATTAACGAATTTATCAATGGGGTTTTATACAATGTTACATATTTCAGTTCATTGATGTACCATATGTTGGTGCAAAACAGAGGTATGCGGCAAATTACACCATGTTATGATGGAATCTAGATTTAATCAAAAATCCTTCATCGAAAAAAACCCGGAGGTTTCACCGATAGTTGGTTCAACCTCTTTAACTGCAACCAAAATTTTCGCTGTCACTACATCAACAAGCCGGGGAATACCCTCCGAGAAAGACAACGACGAAGAAGGGCCTCCGTGGCCCAGTCTATTAAAGTATTCAGCTTTGAATCAGAGGATTCCTAATTCGAGCCCGATCGGTGGACAATCCGATCAGTACTAAAATGCTAAAGAATTTTATGCAACGTTATGAGTTTTGTTGCAACTTTTCATCACTAACTGGTATCTGTGGTAGCACCGTAAAATGGTGGAACTCAGCACCAAATGTTGGTTTCAGCTAAAAGTGTACCAAATTTTGGTGCAAAGTCGTAATAATTTTTAATAGTGGAATGTACATGTGTAGTTTTGATAATAGTTCTAGATCTATAACAAAAAATTTGACGATTTCGGCGATGGACGAACGGTTAGAGTAAAGAGCTCACACTCGATGATCGTGTAAAAAGAATCATAAAAAATAATAATGCAATTAAGGTTTAAATCTCGACTTCGAGAGTCCAACGAGCTCGTTATCGAAAGGTTTTCAATTTCGTTTCACAAAAAAAAATCCTTTATTATAAGTGAAAACATAAGCATTAAAATATATATAAATTAAAATTTAAAACTTCTTCATAAAGAATGAAATTAAATATGTCACAAAAGGCTGACGCGACGTAAAAAAAAAAAAATTTAAAATATTTCTAAAAATAAAGAAACGAGTTTTCAGACATCTCCACGAATCTACTTTACAATTCCTTTTGAAGATGTCATCAAAATGCGAGTATTCGTACCAAAACGGTTTGTTTTGAATGAAGTCATATGATTCAAAATTCAGGTTTAATATTTCAGAAAGAAATGTCAAACGTGGAAATAACTTTTCCATTTTTATTCGTCTGTTATTTTAATTTGGACTGGGATATTTCGGTTTCTTTTGTATAAAATGACGCACAGTTTCTTTTTGTGCAGTAATATAAAAAACTGAAAATATGACAGATTGTGTTATTATATTTTATAATGGCATGGAGTTCAATAAGAAATGCTGTTCGAAATTTTTGATATTCAGTTTTTCGAGCATGCGAACTATTATAATTGTTTGAATAGTTTCCATCAATTTTTTTTATTTAAGGGATGCTATCTATTTTCTGAAAAAAATCTGTAGAAATTCTAGTTAAATATGTTGGATTGCAGAATTATCAGAACTGATAAATTCATTCACACATGCTGCTTTCTATCAATTTCCTTTAGTTAAAATATCGTGATAAAATATCTTGAAGAACTTAGTTTCAATTATACGGTTGAAAATAATGTTGTAAAAATAAAAAAAAATATTTATCACTCTGCATCAAAACCCGTCCTTTGTAATGTTTGTTTCTTATATCGTATTCAGAATAGCTACTTTATACTTCAACTGTGAAGGCATATTTTTAAAACTCTGTATGAAACGTGATATTTATAAGTCTTTATTTATTTAATGTAATTTTATTTTCTAACTTTCTAAAAATTCGGAAATAGTCACAACTTACCATTTTTATCAATGACAGTGCACACAATAATCAACCATCAAATAGTTTGGAAGCATTACAGGAAATTGGAACTCTGTAATCTCATGGGTAACTGTACACCGAACATTACGCTACTGTTCCTTGATGATTTTGTTTTTCTGCTTGACCGTTGATGGAGTGAGGCCTAAATAAATGACGCTTTCATTTTCTAGCTTTAAAATTCTGGATCTCAAAATTCTCTGCGTGTCTAAAGTGAGAAAACTGCGTTTAATATTTCAATCGCAGCAGCCTAAGTAACATTTCGTGAAAGAAAGTAACACTAAATACTGAATCTTGAAACAATAGATTAAACTATTAACTAAATCTAGTAACATTACATAAAAATGTCATTTCATAAATCAGTTTTTTTTTCTGTTGTTGTAGTCGTTATCATTCATTTGCTTTCATTTATCCATTTTACATGTTTTTTTTAGTTTAAAAAATAACATCTTTTGAACTTTGACTAGTAACACTAGATAAAACTATTAACTAATTCTAGTAATATGCGATAAAACTATAATATTAATATATTTTAAAACTAGATAAAACCAATTAATGAATCTAGTAACATGAAGTAAAACTGTCATCTCATGTTTCAATTTTGTATCTGTTTTGTTAGATGTTTATATTTATCTGTTGTTATCATTTATATGCTGTAATAAATTGGTTTTTTATTTTATCATGTATCTGTTTTTATTAAAAATTTGATATATTTTCTTAATTTTGAAATGAACATAATTTTAAACGTGAACTAGTAACACTAGATAAAATTATTAAGTAACTTTAGTAACACGATATATATATATATATATATATATATATATATATATATATATATATATATATATATATATATATATATATATATTAAATCTAGTAACACAAGATAATACTGTTCACTTAATCTAGTAACACTCGAATAAATACAGATATTAAATAATAAAATTATTAGAAAAAATATATTAATTAAATATTAAGAATTTTACCATATTTACTTAACTAAATAACTATTTTATTTAGGATTAAAATTATCAGTTGTTAAATTTTTTTGTCTCTGGCGCACATATAAAAAAACAATGGGGTACTTATGCTTATTCACTTTTTTCTGATGCAAAATCACACCTAAACTCCTTACACTCGAGAAAAAAGGAAAGTTACCCCTTTCAAAAATTGAAAAGGAAAGATTCTACTCTTATTATTTATTTCCAGAAACCAAGTTCCTTTACAATAATATTCATATTGAATATGCTACCATCAATAGGTATCAACTCGTGTTCTTAAGTAAAGTATTAATACTTATTTATTATCTGCAGTTCATGTGTATATTAAGGAACTGCAACATATGGTGAATCAAAAATATATTTTTACCAACCATTTTCTTTTTTGTCAAGTTGCACTTTAATTACTCTCCTAAGATTAGTTTTTTATGGTTATATTTTATTTTAATAAATGAATCTAACATATTTTTTTATGTTTGTATTATTTATGTTCATAGATATAATATAAAAATTAGATACTTTTCAATTAGCGAATTTCAGAAATATTTATTTGGATATGTGTGCCCATTAATTGGGCTTTTTATTAATTAATATTTAAAGTACGCGGAAGGCATTTAATATGCCTGGATTACTGACTTGATAACGAATAAATTAACTGGGATTAAAAGTATATTTTCTAGAAATCTGGTTTCATTTATCAATTTGATATATTTCCTTAATTTAGAAATGAACGTCTTCTTGAACTTTTCACTATCAAAATTAATTAAAATGCTAGTATCAATTACTTAAATTTTTCTAAACATTTGGTCTCGGAATGGATAAATATATTGATTTTTTAAAAAAAAATAATTATTAGAATTCAAGAAGCAGACGTTTAAATTAAAAACCTAACAAATTAACCGAAGATTGTTAATTACTATGTGGTAATTGAAAATGTGATAGGTAAAAAAAATTGGACTGTTTGTAATAAGGGTAATACGTTTTCCAATTATATGGTTGAATTAATTATGCGTATAAATTGTGCCATCTGATATATCATCTTGCATTAGGAGAATATAAAAATCTTATAAAATATTATTATGTCGAGAATAGTTTTTATTATGGCATTACAATACTTAATATAATCAATATAAGTTATTTATTTCTTCTTTTAACCCTCTCACGCTCATGGACGTATATATACGTCCAGTTTTTATACAAACGCTCCCAATTTTTAAATTCATGAAAATATTACAAAATAACATGCACAGAAAAGAAGTTATTTAAATAAACAAGCAGTCATTACAACTTTACAATTGCAAAAATGGTGTGAGAGTTAGTGGGTTTGTAAAACGATGTTTTAATAATTTTTATTTAAATTGCATTTGTTTATATAAGTCCGAATTTTTTTCTTTATTTTCGAAAGTTAAAAAATGTGTTTTCATTGAACATTTTAATATATTTTTAACATTTTAATTATTAAAATTCAATATTGCTATAAAACTACAGAGTAAAATATTAAATTACATTTTGAAATAAGTTAAGTGTATATAACACACTGAAATGTATATGAGTGTTATATCTAAATGTAAATTTGTGTTCACTGAAACATTGTTTAACATGATATTTTCATTATAACTTTAAAAATAGTTTTGTACCTATATTATTTGTGACACTTTTCAAACCTTTTCTTTTTGAACGTATGCACAAACTGGTTTCAAGG
This sequence comes from Troglohyphantes excavatus, assembly GCA_963932185.1. Taxonomy (NCBI): domain Eukaryota; kingdom Metazoa; phylum Arthropoda; class Arachnida; order Araneae; family Linyphiidae; genus Troglohyphantes; species Troglohyphantes excavatus. The sequence continues at coordinate 58,148,223 of OZ010667.1, read as the reverse complement.
CCATTTACACATATTAATTGTGAAAGTTTTCAAAAGTTCTCATATTACTTTAGATTCGAAAAAAGATCATCATAAATTTAAAATTAGTATACGTCGTTCTGGGAAAACTGGAAATATGGGGACGAATATATTTTACGATGTCCATTAGAAAGTGATTAGTTATGAACATATGGCGAAGTAGATGATCTATATTAATTGAGGGCCCCTTGCAGAAGTTCCCTTATTCCTTTAGATTTTAAATAATTCGTCATAAATATTATATGTTGTATCTGGGAATGGACAATATTGGAGATTAAAATTTTAACGGATAAACAAAAAAGCACGTTTTCTATGCACATGGTGAATGACAAACCCCTTGGTCACCATCAAACAATCAAATGAAATATACGCGTGACGCAAATTACACCTCAAAATGACGTGAGCGTAAGATCGACACCAGGTCGTGCATAGTGGCCATTTTGATATAAAAAACGTTAAAAGAAATTTTGTTTTTAAAATATTCGGTCACCATCCTAAAACATTCCTACAAATGTTTAGGACGTTTTCTGAAAATACTGAAAATAAATTTTTAAATGGCAATAAAATCCGCTGAAACGATTTAGCATGCATTGTTGATACGAGTACATTACGATAATTTTAATATATATGAACATATAACTTTTTACGAATGTTGCTTTGCGAGACATATTCAAATGTGGCTCGAAACCTTGTCAAAAATTACAATAAATTCATTTTGCTATTTTCAAGACATTCATTTTGTTAAGAAATTCATTTTGTTAACAGGAAACGCCTATAAAAAATCAGCTACGTGGAGTATCGGGCTATGGAAACCATATAACGCTTTTTGAAGAGATATGACTCAACACTATAACTCTGAGGCAAATGGCGCGATTTAAACTAATTTCGTCTTCTTCGTTTGAAAATATACTGCTATATCGCATAATATTTTTTAGATAAAACAAATTATGTATGTGGGTTTTTATAGTGAAAAGATTGTGGATCTCGCTGTGGCAATGATATCAGCACATGGTTCAATTGGACTTTTTTATGGACACGATATCAACAAACCATGTATGTTGGTTAATTGAGGCTTGCATCATCGTACGGAATACCAGTTTTACGTATCTGTTGTTGTTATTGTTATACGGCTTGTTATTTTTTAAAAATATTGATATTTCACTAAAAACCCTACTAGGAATACAATTTTAGAATCTTCTTTTTTAAGGTTAACCAAAAAGTCTGACAATTTCTATCTTGATAGTGTATTTTTTTTTTAATTTTTAAAAATTGCTTACATTTTAGCCCTTAACGGAAGTTTGGAAGATTTTATACTTATGTCCTACAACCTAGAATATAACAACCTTATTAACTTTCTGTAGCACTGTATTAACTTTTTTAATTTATTGATTATATATTTTGTATTGCAAAATTTTAAATTTACAGCAATAATTATACATACATGCATGTAAATATAGTTATTCTGTAAGTGTAAATTAATATACTGTAAATGTCAATTAATAAAACATAAATGTATAATTTTGTAAATGTCAATTAATAAAACATAAGTGTATAATTCTGTAAATGTCAATTAAAAATCATAAATATATAATTCTGAAAATGTAAATTAATATATTATTGTATATTTGTAAATATTTCAATAATATTGTTTAAAATAAACATTAGTATATATAAAATAAAAGTTACAAACTTTTTTTTAAATGCGGATATGGGTATGTTTAACAATTTGTGTTTTTAGGTACTAACTCTTTTTCTGAAAGACAGTAATACATACTTTATGGTTAATGCTGCGTTTTCTTTTCGACCCCCCTTTCCAAGTATTTACATAATTTAACTTTAATTTAAACATGTGGTGTTTTGGTGCAAAAATTTACAATTCATCTCCCTTAGTTCTTGTTATATTTTTTATGAAATCAAATATTTTCATGGAATATAAATTAAAAACTACAACAACAATCTGTAAATATACATTTATTTTTACAAATATTTGAAGACAGTTGAAATCGAAATTATAATTTTAAAGTTTTACTATAAAGTTTTTCATTCACTACACCAACTTTAATATTAAGAAAAATGTACTTCCTTAAATGAATAGTTATACTGCGAAATTCACATTATTTCTGAATACTAAAGTTGCTTTTCAGCACCTTTTAACTTCAATACGTATACTAAAATTATATTAGCAATTTCTTATATAATAGTTTCATTAGAAAATTTAAACTTTGTATTATTTTGCTAATACATATTCCATGCATAAAACTTCAATAATATCAGTTTTTTGGTATTTCCTTTGAATTAAAAAAATATTCCTTATAATTTACTGTAGAAGATTAATTATATGCATCCCTTTGCTACAATAAAACATTAATTATCGTAAACTCTAATTTATTTTTCACATTAAATTAAGAAACTAAATTATTAATTTTAAAAAACAACAACTTTAATTTTAATTTTTAAATGGAATAAAAAATACAATACTAGTCTGGCATTGTGATTATATATTATATAGCCGGATACATTGCTATATGAAGGATGCATATAGTAAGGTACACATACATTTTCAAGTTATCAACAAAGTAATGTACACATACATTTTCAAATTATCAACAATTGTTTGAGAAATAGGTTAATATTTATAATTTTGATGAAGTGGATGTAATTGAAAATTTTAAATTATAGTTTAAAAACTTTAAAATCTGAAATTGTTTTCGCTTTACCTAATATATTAAAATAATTATTTTGTTTTAACATCTAATACACATTTTTCAAAGCAATGCAGTACAACTCCAGTTATTCGCATTAATTCGGACCATATCTCATCCGTATAATTGAATGTCCAGATAGTTGGATAATTCACGAAAAAAGATGATTTCTTAGTAAAAAAACGAATTTTGCTTTCGTATATAATGTAATTTAATGAATTTTAAAAACAATATTATTTACCAATAAAAAGCTTTTAAAATGTGGATTTTACTGATTTTTTTTACAAAGCGTCCCGGGTCCGGATAATTGGTAATTTCGTTTGTTCGATACAGATAACTGTAGTCCGGATAAATGAAGTGTTGCTGTACTTTACTTAATAGTAAATTCTTTACTGACAGATTGGTAAGTTAATAATATTTAAAAAATATACTACTAAAACCGAAATACTGAAGTATTTTTACGTACTGATTGATATTTACTCACATAAAATTAGTGAAGCTCATTTAAATTATCAAACCAAACTAAATAATATATTAAAATTGCCATGGATTCAATATATTTTTACTGAACTATACCATAAATGAATTGTGTCTCGAATCTAAAAACCTAACCTAAAATTTCAAATATTTTTGTCTTATTTTAAGCTCAGTTTTACTGCCTAATAGTTGAGCAAAGAAAGCGTGTATCTTTCGATACAAACCTTAAATATGTTTGTATATAAAACCCGTTTCTATATTTCAAAATAATTACTGCTTGACTTTTGGCATAATATTCATAAAATCAAAACAAAATTACTATAATAATATATCAAATGTAATGCAATTTATAGTTAATTTATTATCGAAATTAAATCAAATGGTGATTATTATCAAACGAGACTATATCATATTTTCAATGAAATTTAATGTTTTATGAAACAGAAATTCAGCGAAAGATAATTATCACACTTACCCTAAAAAATTCTACATTACACAATTTATAAATTATTTACACTTGCACACTTAAGCTACGTAGGATATCCATAATCACTTTACACACTAATTCTTCTTTTGGCCCTTAACTGGAAAACACTACAGGTAATTTGATTTGTTATAATACGCATATAAACATAATAACATAAACAACATATCCTTTAACAACGTATTTGTAACTATATATCTAATCGACTAGTTGAAGAAAGATCGTATTATACTAACAATAGAAGCATTATCAGGTCATATCACACCATACCATAAAACTCATCTAGACTAGGTTTTCCTTAAATTGGAAAACTGTATTGTTCCCTTAAAATTCATACTTACTCAAACAAAGCATTGAGTAAATTCTTACGAACTTAAATAATTGATAATACAATGAGGAAAATGGAATGAATTAAAACTGTTACAACTGATTTTATCACTCTCCTTGTATAAAATTTTTAATTAGATTGGGCTTGTAAACGAAATTCCATTTGTATAAGCAATGTCTTTTGTCGCATCTGAAAATACTCTAAATTCTTTAAAAAATAATTAAACTTCACTGACAATAGGGTGATACATATTAAATTGGATTTTAGATTAATCGAAAACTTGGGAAATAGATTTCTTAGATAAAATCCATTATATGTGTTTAAATAATTTTTAAAATTAAATCAGCCATTCAAATGGATAAAAACTAATAAGTGGAGAATTCATTTTAATACACAGTTAAAAATATTTTTTTATTGAAATAATTAGGATATATTTAATTCAATAAAACTTGGTAAGATCCTTTACAATACTTTCATAAGTTAAATACACAACTGTTTAAGCAATTACTTTTTAATTAACACAGCTTTTACATGTAGTTAAGTATGCAACATACACTTGTCGTCCATCGTTTTTGTTGTCAATGATAATACTACAAAACATGGGATGCATAAATTAATAAAATATTTTATCCCTAACCATGCATTGTTAGTTTCAGCATTCCAGAAAACAATCACTGTTTGTATTATTAGCACGTACACTGTTAGAGTAGCGTATACGTTTGTCTACACTTTAAGTCAATCCAGCGTTTGTTATACACATGCCGTTCCAACAGTTTGAGTCGGTTCGGAAGGGGGAACCGCTGCCCATTTACTCTTGCTGAAACGATTGAAAAACATAAAAGTGAACGTATCTCGAAACTGACGGCTCATGGTGCAGTAAATAATAAAATTAACCGCGCTGTTCACGAGAGAGACGATGTCCATCGTCTCTCCAAAGTTGAGGTACACGTTCTTGAAGAAGTCGTTGCCGAGGGCCCCAGTCAGCAGTGCCAGCATGCCGGAAGGGAACTGAGTGAGAAGAAACAGGAACAGCACGGCGAGGAGCATCTTGGTGGTTCTGTCGTGGCTTTTATCTGTCTCCGACCTCACTTTCAACCTTTGACGTCTGAGGTTGGCTTCGTAGAGGACCTTCAGAAGACCGAAGCTGAGTCCCGTCAGCGCCACGCAAGGGACCAGCTTCGAGACCACGCTGAACATCCAGAAGTCGATGGACGCCAGAAGACCCCCGTGGCGCAGCCCTAGCTCGCTCAGGTCCACCCTGTAGAGGGTGTTATTCTCACTGTCGGAATACGTCTTGACGGTGAAGGTTAAATAGTTGGGGATGCAGAAGACGGCACAGGCGAGATAGGTGCACCCCACTGCGATCCTTGCTTGAGGAAGACCCCTGTATCGCATTGTTGGGGAGGGGTAGCAGACGGACATGAATCTCCAGATGGCTACAGTCACAGTCAGCCACGTTGCAATGGTGTGGTTGACAACTGTGAAGTGGGCGTGGAATAGCGTAAAAACAGCCCAACCAAACGTGAATTTGTCTTTTTCCGATAAACTGAAACGGAGATAGTTGTGGAAGCTGAATGGAACGTACGACAACATCACCATCATGTCGGCGACAGCCAATCCGGTGAGGATCGCATTTATGGGCGAGATCATGTTCTTCCTCGTCAGCACTATGATGTTCATCACGTTTGCTGTGATTCCGAAAAGGCAAACGATTATGCTGATGTAGCCGTGTATCGAGGAGTAAAAATCCCTGTACACTTCGAGTTGGTCTCCGTAGTAGGGTAGTTGTTGAAATTGAGGAGCGAAGGTTACAGATATATTTGCAAGCAATAGGGCTTCTGTCTCATTTGAGATTAACATTTCCTCGGGATGATTTGATATCAAACCCCAAGGATTCAAGTGAGGATCCAAGCTGTGATTCATGGTAAATGTCTCAGTTTCGCCAAATTTTCATATTGGTCGGAAGAGATAGAAGAAAACCTTCAAATGTGCAGACCTGCAAATAGATATTTACACATGTAATAATTCAGTTTTCGTTTTATTGACTACAAAATATATGCATAACTGCAATTTGGTAAGAACTAAATTAGCACATGTAACAATATTAATTTAAGACAAAAAAAAATTGAAAGAAACATTGTGGTAAGAATGTTAAATACAGAAACAGCACAAAGACGTTATGATCAGTACGTGCATATTTTACGTATACAAATATTCTCCCTTATTGTTCCGCGATGGCTTAGTCAAAATGGTACCGAGTTTGCAATTGGAGGAATTCGAATTTGATTCTCGCAAGTCTTGAAAAGAATAACGAGTTTATAATATATTTTTTTGCACTTAGATTTGTTGCATTTTTTTTTCTATTATGATGTGTGATATCTCTCTAGAGCAACACGAATTACATTTGGTGAATGTTTGGGTTTGATCGCGAAGAATTGCACATTGTACATCGCCTACACATGGAAACACTTCTACTAAAATTTAAATAACTAGGGGGCTCCGCCCCCTGCTCCGCTAACGCTCCACCAACCCCCGGAGGATTGCTACGCAATCCTCTTTAGTTTGCTTCGCAAACCAATACCGGCTTCATACACTGTAGGCAATGACAATGTGTCCTAACAACCTAACGACAATGTGTCCTAACAACCTAACCTAAGGACATCGGGTACCAGCTGAAGTGTTGTCCTCGTTATCTGACCACTGTTAAAAATATAAGGCATCGTTCACGGGTCTTTTCTTTGAGAAAGGCCTCGAACCAAAGCGTCCTTGATGTAGTAAGTAACTACGTACCAAAAACAAATCAAGGGCACTTTGCTCGATCCAACGCCAGTAGTTCAATGTGCAGCTCTAGTGTGACGTTATTTAACCAGACCACACCTACCTATTCGAAATTGCACAACACAACAGTGCTAAAAAAATTCCCAGTTCCAACTTATAAGACATTTTCAGCTTTTTTATAGGTAATATTAAACAGTTCTTTCGAAAGTATTGATTTGTCGCACGCATGTTCCAATGCAGTGGTCCGTTTTGAGGTCTAATTTAAGTTTCATCTTAATAAAAGTTGGGCAATTTCTAGTAGTCCGTCGCTTTCCTATGCTAATAATATTAATTTGCCTGAGGCATAAATTTTCCCAACTAAGAGATTTTTAAAACTCGAAATTCCCAACTTTTAAGGTTTCAAGTTTACAGAGGGGGGGGGGGCATGCTTCCCCCCAATCCCCCCCCATAACTGGAAAAACTCAACTGTAGAACTGCTTCAACGCAATTGTGCTCATTGAAAAGCGAAACATGTGTAAACAAACAACAGCATAAACGCGCCAAGAATAAATAGGCTTAATCGCCAACTTATATTAGTAAGATAATTGAGTATTGGCGCTAATAATAATTCGCCATTGGCAGCCAAATACACGTTGGCATTTTGCCAATGTTGGCATTTCCTTCCGGAGTATCTTTTAATAATATTTATAGTACTTCACATAAATAGTTACATCTAATTTATTTTTTAAGATAGAATTTCAGTATTGATACCATTCAAGAAAGAAAGATTTTACGAACATAACTATATTTTTTTAACGGGAAAAAAGTATACTTTTGAACTATTTAGAGCAGTTTTAATTTATCACTTAAAATTTTACCCGTATAATTGACGATTATTTCAGACATTTCGTCAATTATTTAAAAATTTATAACTACAAAACTAAATCGAAATTTCACAAACGCTCTGGATCATTTGTAGCCAATAGTTTAATCTATATCCCTAATTTTTTATTTATTTTTTTGTTGAAAATTGGAAGACAAGTATCCAAAAATGTATGAATTGTTTTCAAAATTTTCTAATATCATGACTTTAACATAAAATAACGTCTAATATACTAATCGTATTAAAAAAAGAAAATATTCATCTTATTACCCAAACATTTCTTAATAAACTGGCATAATTTCATAATTTTAGGACATTTACTTTTTGAGATGCAAGCGGAACAATGAGACAAAAAGTCGCAAATTAAAATTTTCTCGAAATATCCGACATTTTTATCCTTCTTCGCTATTTTTTATACCTATCTTAATTGACCATATCTAATTTAATTGTAAAGATAGAAATATAATCTTTATAACATCAGAAAGAAGAAGTTTTAACAAACATTAATATATTTTTTTGAATAAGAGAATATGTAATTTTAAATGACTTATAGCAATTTAGAAATCACGTTTCAATAATGAGGGTGAAAAAACTTCAAAAAGTGGAGCGTGTTTAAATGTTTCAAAAATTTATAAATCCAAAACTAATTCGAATTTAAAAAAATGCTTACTTGGATTTCCAGTTCAAACCTATTTCTACACTCCCTAAAAAAATTGGATCTCTCCTCTTAATAGTGTTTCAGAAACTCGACGGACAAAATTAGTTGTAAGCGAAATTTTATCAACGACGACTTTAATATTAAATAACTTATAAACTAATAACAGTATTGAAACAAAAATATATTCTTCTTATTTATCAAACATTTCTTAACAAATTCACTTAATTTCGTAATTTTAGGACTTTTACATTTTGAGATACGATCTGAATAACATTGAAAGAACGGAAAATTCCCCCTAGTACTTACTTTTTCCCCCTAGGGCTTACTTTTTTTTAAAATAGAGAGATATTGTAAGGAAAACATCCAAACTTAACAAACAGGGACGGCTCAAAGAATTTGTGTAATACAAGTGAACAAGATTTTGGCGCCCTTATTTATAAATAATTTTTTAAGCCAATTTTGAAATTTGGGTCATATTTTTTTAATATTTGAATTTACTGATTTTGTCAACTAACTTATTTTGGTTTTAATAAGGTACTACATATTGGAGAAAATCAATTTCAACAGAGTCAGTTTTCAGATAATTAGATAACTACATATAGTCCAAGCTACATATAACATGTAATATACATACATTTGTATATATATACAAAATGTACATATACAAAAATAGTAAATGAATCTCAAAGTAATTAATTTAAATGCGATAAATAATGTTATTAAAAATATATATCTAGAAAAATGTCCAATGTCGACAACAAATTTACAACTTATATTATGTTTACTTTTAAAATATGACGCCCTTCTTAGTCTGGCGCCCCAAGCGGCTGTTTGTGTAGGTAGCGTGGGCCTTAAGCCGCCCCTGTTAACAAAATAATATTATATTTCTTCATTGTGTATTTTACTTAGTTTTTGTTTTATAATTATTAATCTGGACCATGAAAATTCATTTAAAATAATTGAGCGAAAATTATTTTATCAATATATATTCATCCTGTTCCATGCTGTCTATTGTCTGGCCCGTACCTTCTCTGGAAGACTATGCGGGCGAGACAATACTGAACGCATGGCATGCGATGCCGACCAAAAAAGGGTTAGAAAAAGTAACATCAGCCCAAATATACCAAATCCATATACACTGGTGGACAATTGCTAAGGACGGATGACAATAACATCGATAGCAACCACAATATGGAAGGCAGGAAATTGTGGAAGTTAGCGTAAGTGCGGGATACAATAAGACATGTTGTGCGATGCAAATTTTGGATTGCCGAACTTGTTCGCTACCTGATAGCGCTGATAAGCGATGTAAAGGATTTGACGCGTGTTGATCGCTGTTGTTCAAAAGCAAATTTGAATGGGAAAGAATCAATTGACAAACTTGCAATTTTCAGTATGTCTTCCCGACATCACTTAGATGATTTTACGCGTAGACGTATTATTGGCAAGATTGAAGAAGTACAAAAAATAACAGATGTTGCCAGGGAGCTCGACGTCAGCCACAGTGTAGTTTCAAGGCTTTGGAAATCATTTCAAATAACTGGAAAATGTAGCAAACGTCACAGGGGAGGTCGTGTTTGCAGTACGACACCTGCAGAAGATAGGTACATATTGCTATCGACAAAAATTAACCGGCAGAGCACCGCTCGTAAGGTAGCAAATCAGTTCCTCGCTGCTATTGGCAAGCGGATCTCCCGAAAAACTGTAGCCAGACGTTCGCAACAAGCAAGACCATACGCCTGCCATCCTGTTGTGTGCATCCCATTGTCCAAACGTCCCCGTACAGCCCGTTTGCAATGGTGTCGTCAGCATTGCAATTGGAGGGAAGCGGACTGGGATTGCATATTATTCTCAGATGAAAGTAGGTTCAGTCTGTCGTCTGATAGTCAACGACAACTTATCTGGCGTGAGAATGATACTGTATTGCCCGGAAAACATACAAGAAAGGGACCGATATCCTACATGTAGTGTCATAATATGAGCTGGCAAAATGATCAATGGCCGTACATCCCTCTATGTGCTCCAACTGGGACTATGAATGGCCAACGATACATTAATGATGTTCTGCTGCTTCATGTTCGCGTGGTCCGTGGTGCTGTCGACGATAGATTTGTTTTCATGAACGACAACACAACGTGTCATGGAACACTCGCTGTCTCTGAGTGTCTAGGGAGCGAGGGTATTCAACGCCTCGTATGGCCAGCACGTTCTCCAGATCTAAATCCCATTGAAAATGTGTGGGATGCTTTGGGGATGAGTCTTGATGATCGACAATGCCCTCCAATAAACAAGAACACCCTCATCCATGCACTAATGGCGGAATGGGATAAATTACCCAACAGCTGCTGGACAACGCTGTGCAAAGCATGACAAGGTGTGTGGGATCTTGCATTGCCCTCCATGGTGGCCATATAATACCTTATTGACATTATACACCGGAACGTCTGCAGGCTGTAATTGCATTTTTTTCACTTTTACGTATTTAGCACAAAATAACCATTTTGTTCCTTTAACACTTTTTAAAGCCTTCTAGACTTCAGAGCTCAATAAATTATCTTTATTGTAATATCCTAGCATTCTGACATTATTTTATTTTATTTGGCATTCAACCACGCTTACTTTTTTATGCGATATATAGCCGTTTATGATCCGTCCTTAGCAATTGTCCAACAGTGTACTATATGCTTTACGTTTATGTTGAACCAATTTTTATTTCTAAAGTTTTACCGTTGGTGTAATAAATATTATTCTTTATAATGATTAATACATAGATATAATAAAATAATTATTTAAAATTTACTTTGGAACACACATACTTTTTTACAATATTTATGTATTTTCTAGAAACTTTTTAAACTTTAAAGTGGTCTTCAATGGCATTTAAAGAAATTAAAACATACTTGAAAATTTATGTTAAATAAATTAATAATTTTTTCACATAAATAGTACTCAAAACTCTAATTATACGATTTAAAGGTTATATGTTCTGATTGTCAAATAATCAATATATATATATATATATATCAATATATATATATATATATTATTTCATTAGAACGGGTATTACACGCGATGAATTTTAACATGTGAGGTATAAAGAAAAGGGAATTACCGGAAGCAGTGACGAATCGTACTTTTGTCTCATGATTATTAAACTTTTTTTCTGAAAAAATGCGTTTCAAAATAATTCGTTTCTAAGCAGCCTTTAAACGAACCGTTGGTAGTGCTGCACCCTATGAGGCTATCTGTAAAACTTTTTTGATAATAAGAATTTAAAGGAGGAGGGGGTGGATTGTTTATGCGAGAATACTCGCCACGAGCAGCTAGTCAAGGACATAGTAAACATATTTTAAACAGTCTCATCCAGTTAACTAACTAAAACTCGAATGATGAAGCGTAATATATTCAAAATTTTCTATTATAATTGCTTTAACGTTATTACAAAAGTTCCTGAAAGATGTATTCAGATGCGATTAGTAAATATTTGTTGCCAAACCCTGCAAAAATAAAACAAATTACAAAATAAGGAAGTTATGTAAGAGGCATGATTCAGTAGATATGCCATTTCATTTGCTGTTCAAAGAAACATCCAATTTTGATACCCAACGTCACAACCAACCTTCAGGCTTACAATAAATAGGTAGAAAAATGCGATTTAACAGACAGCCTTTCTATACAAACACAGATTTTATTTACTCTCTCGACGGTGTATTCAGTGAAGAAAAGCAGGTATGCAGCTGGTATTTCACACGGAATAAATTATAAAGAAAGCAATCCAATTATTTTTATGTATTTTTTTCATTTCACGAATCATGGAATTACGCTTGTTTATAGAAAAGTTTCGTGTTATGATAACTAGGTCCGAAGCATGAGAATGCGACACGCAAAATATTCCTTATACGTAGTAAAAAAAATAGAAAATATATTGAAAGGTAATTGTAATTAATTTTGTTTGACAATAATACAGCGAAATTAATCATTCATATTTTTTTATAAATATTAAATGTCAAGAATGCATGTCTTTAACTAAACTTGGACTCTAATTAAATATTTATCTAATTTTTTTTTCATTCTAAGTACACTCATTTCTTTTTGGTACGATATTTCATGGCACTTTTGACAATGCAGATTAGGAAGAGGTAAATGTGTTTTCTAAATTACTACTTTAAAATTTCTACATAGGATTTCTCGTAATATTAATCAAAAAAAAGAGAGCGTTTTTTAAATATTTCCAGTTAATTAGTCAAACAATTTGATATTATACTATGTAATATGTGTATAGAGATACAGAAATATCTCTAGAAATGCACCCTTATCAACTATATGGGAATATAAGACACTTTCTATAAAAAAAACACAATTTTTTTGGATATCATCATATTTTTTTCTACTTAAGTGTGCAAACAATATTACCATAGCTACATAATCAAACATTAAAAAAAGTTCAGTTTTGTTTTAAAATATAAAAATTTACAAAAAAGTGAGCTTTCTAAGTTTTCATATAAGTCGTGAACATATTTTCTAAAAAACTTTAATTTTGTATTTTTATAAAGAATATAATAAGGTTTACAAATTATCTTCAATGATATTTTTGTTATTTGCAAAACAATTGTTTTGAAAAACAATTAATAAATAAATCGTTAATTTCACAATTCAAATTATTTAAAAAAAATACTAAAACAAATTTAATAAATATTTTACTAATATTTAAAGACAAATTAAAGTAATATGTATGGGAATACACTCTACCAAATTTAGAGCAGTTTCTCTAAATAAATCTGAACTTATATCAATTTAAACTTGAACAAAGATGTATCAAGTCATCCCTAAAAAATGAGTTCAAAGTTACATATTCAGGTAAAGATTAATATTGATTGGCAAAACAATAATTAGTTGTACTTAATGTAAAAATATAATGTTGGTGTCGTTAGATTCAAAATATAATAAATTATTTTTTAAAGGAATAAAATATTGTTGGATATTTATAATGATTTTGTGTCGTACCTCTTTAATATAATCCGGACACAAATCCAGGACAAATCTTTCTGCCTAATTCCTGCATGAAACCGATCTGATACTAACAACGATAATTAAACCCCGTAATAAATGTCGATGCAATGACGACTCATTTAGAATATATAATTACCCAATAATAAAGGTTATTTGCTTATGATATCCAGAGTGTATCAATTTAGTCTCAAGGATTTTAATAAATATTAGTCCACCATTTATGAGATAGTGAATGATACAAAGGATGCTTAAAGTTATGTGCTTTGTCTAGATTGTGCTGTATTTAACTGGAAATAAATTATTAATTTGAGAAATATATTTATAAAGGTACTCAGTAAGAGACTGCATATTTATTATGATTGCATAGGAGTTAGTGAGATTTATTATAAAAGAGACTATTGACTAGGCTTTATATGTAGGAAAGTCTTCGAAATTTCATTGATTTAATATGTAGATGTAATTTTTCTTATTCTGTATATTCTGATTGTATAATTCACAAATATATTATGTCTGTATATTTCACCTATGAAATACACTGTTACAAATAATTTTAATTAAATATTCTATCTAATTTTAATTAAATATTTTGAAAATTCTGTTTTTTGTTTTTGGAATTTATATTTTGAATCAAATACTAATTGTATAAACTCTTGTAATAAAAAATTCCGATGTAAATTATTCTCAAATAAAATGTAATTGTTTTATATGTCTATTGGTCAGTCTCGCAAAATTTTTGATTTAAATTTAAAGTTCTTTATTAAAATACGATATTACATGTAGTTATAACTATATCAGTTGTAAATTAATATATTTTTACAGCCGTATCTTAAACTGAATAAATAATTCCAAAATTGAATCATGGATATGCCAGAGAGTATTGAACTCTCTTTATAATGCATTAATTACAATAATGACTGAAACATTTTTAAGTCAAAAATCCAGAAAGATATAGCTACTTAAGAGAAATAATTTTCGATTTTGTAAAATATTTCAACTTTTGAAAACGTTTTTGTAATAACACATTAAAGTAGAAGATAAAAACTCGTCTTATTGAACATTTCGTTAAGGATTTTAAAATACACATACAACTTTAAAATACGCAATAAAAATCCATCAAATCTGGACATGTTTCGGGAGATAAATCTCCCTTCATCAGCAGAAAATGCCATTTTCTTCTCAAGAAGGGAGATGTATCTCCCGAAACATGTCCAGATTTGATGGATTTTTATTGCGTATTTTAACGTTGTATTTATATTAAAAAAACATTAGTGCTGGCTTAATGAAAATGAATAAAATATTTTTTCATCAATTCAGTTAAACATTCTTACATAACTTTTTAAATATGTCATTAAGTATTTTTTTAATTAATATATGCATTTCAGTGTAGTATATATATATATATATATATATATATATATACTACACTGAAATGCATATATTAATTAAAAAAAATACTTAATGACATCTTTAAAAAGTTATGTAAGAATGTTTAACTGAATTGATGAAAAAATATTTTATTCATTTTCATTAGGCCAGCACTAATGTTTTTTTAATATAAATACAACGTTAAAATACGCAATAAAAATCCATCAAATCTGGACATGTTTCGGGAGATACATCTCCCTTCTTGAGAAGAAAATGGCATTTTCTGCTGATGAAGGGAGATTTATCTCCCGAAACATGTCCAGATTTGATGGATTTTTATTGCGTATTTTAAAGTTGTATGTGTATTTTAAAATCCTTAACGAAATGTTCAATAAGACGAGTTTTTATCTTCTACTTTAATGGGTTATTACAAAAACGTTTTCAAAAGTTGAAATATTTTACAAAATCGAAAATTATTTCTCTTAAGTAGCTATATCTTTCTGGATTTTTGACTTAAAAATGTTTCAGTCATTACTGTAATTAATGCATTATAAAGAGAGTTCAATACTCTCTGGCATATCCATGATTCAATTTCGGAATTATTTATTCAGTTTAAGATACGACTGTAAAAATATATTAATTTACAACTGATATAGTTATAACTACATGTAATATCGTATTTTAATAAAGAACTTTAAATTTAAATCAAAAATTTTGCGAGACTGACCAATAGACATATAAAACAATTACATTTTATTTGAGAATAATTTACATCGGAATTTTTTAATACAAGAGTTTATACAATTAGTATTTGATTCAAAATATAAATTCCAAAAACAAAAAACAGAATTTTCAAAATATTTAATTAAAATTAGATAGAATATTTAATTAAAATTATTTGTAACAGTGTATTTCATAGGTGAAATATACAGACATAATATATTTGTGAATTATACAATCAGAATATACAGAATAAGAAAAATTACATCTACATATTAAATCAATGAAATTTCGAAGACTTTCCTACATATAAAGCCTAGTCAATAGTCTCTTTTATAATAAATCTCACTAACTCCTCACTAACTATCTCACTAATATATATATATATTTATATATATATATATATATATATATATATATATATATATATATATATAAATTTCTCCTAACTATTCCCCAATATATACATATCTAACTTATTTTTAAAATCATTTTATTTTAAAAATATTACACCCTATTATAAAAATAGCGCTTTCCCGATTTCTGATTTAAATGTCATTTGTTTAATTTAAACCCATGATCACTCGTTCTATCACTCATTAAGATCTAAACTCTCGACACCCACCTGTTTAAGAAATTTGAACAGTTGAATCAAGTGTCCCGTAAACCTTATCTCTTCCAAAATATACATATTCTATTTTTTTTAATTTATATTCATAATCCATGTCTAAAAAGACCTTGGCCTATATCTGTAACCCTGTGCTGAACTTTCTTTAACAAATCAATGTTTTTCTTAAGATATGGTGACCAAAACAATACAGCATTTTCTAGACGCTGCCTTTCCAAATCTCTATACAATGGCAACATGTTATCCTTATATTTTGTTGAAACACTTTTACTGATGTACCTCAACATTCTATTTGCTTTCTTGCTAGACACTGCACATTGATGACTCATTTTAAAATCCTAATTTAGTAATACCCACAGATCACTGAATATATAAACATTTTGGATTTCGGTCCCTTCAAAACGTAGGCAGCCCTTCTATTTTTGTTGCATACGTGCAAACCTGACAATTTACTGATATTAAAAAACACACTCCATTTAACTAGGTGTTGTATGGTTATGAATTATTATTAAGGAGTTTTGCTGTTTGTAATTCGAAAAAATCATATTTGAATAGTGTGTGTTCAAAAATTGAGATCAAGTAAAAATACTTTATCATGTTTCAGTTTTAAACTAGTTATTGCATTTGGTTTTTCTAAACGACAATATTATTTTCATAGAATCATGTGTCTTTTATTTAAAGATTTTTTTTTAATTATTTGTTTTTGAATAAAGTTTAATTTTCTCCAAAACTAGGTATTTTTTTTGTAATACAGATGCGTAAAAAGTGTGCTTCATTAGAACTAATTGATATGCCGACGGTTTTGATTCGCAAGTAAGCATTAACAGTCAAATGCTGGTGCCACTATTTATGTAATTATACTGTAATTTATTCACAAGTTTGTCATCATTATCATGAGATATTATAAACAAGTGGGAATAAAGACAGATCAGTGATTTTTTTTAGAGTTCTCTAATAGTCAATTTCACTATAGACTATCCTACGTCGATATCCGTAAAATTCAACTGGGTTTTAGCATTAAATATTGATACAAAATAAATATATAAATAAACTGCGCCTAAACATTTAATGGAGATGGGGAACCATTGAAATACTTGAACCTTAAACATCCGAAATATTTTATTTAATATTGTTTTTAAAAATGATAATATTCTGCCAATATGTCAGTGAAACCACTTCTTATAAATCTCCCTTTAAAGCAGTTGCTTGAGCAAATACTGAATGTTGGTTTCTGAAATGATTTTAAATGCATTAAATATAAGTTGTAAGTTTGATGTCGGATACATTATTGCTATATAAGGGATAATTTCACAGATAATTGACTATTGTAGTTATTACTAACATATTCATGTCCTAATCAGATCTATGAATGAGGAAGGGGATGGGGTAATATATTTAAATTGTGTGAATATATATTGGATGCGCGCAATGGGATTTTTGAATTATTCGAATAAATTCACACCATAATTAAGTGATTCATATTTATTTAAAATTCAAATTAATACACTTATTTTTGATGACATAACTAATAATTGAATTGACAATAGAAGTATGGTTAACTAATTTTTTTGAAAAAAAATCCAATATTGATGTAAATGAATGCCTTTAATACATAAGCATCTTGCCTCAAAATTGTTTGCCTCTGTTTGCTTTAATTATTTATTTATTTAAGTAAATATACAGCAGTATATATATATGTTTAACTAATAATGGTTTACTTTCATTAAGCATACCTAAATAGTAAATTTACAAAAACGTGCCAATTTTGTTGACTTACTACCCTCAATCTTCTGCGTAATAGCTTAAAAAAACGTAAAACGTATCATGTCAGTATTTGGGGTGGCAATGGCGAAAAATAGACATTTATTGAACATCGACCATTTTATTCAATCTTGTTGGGAATAAAAATGCTGTTTTGTTTTTTTAAAAACTGATTTTTGTCACTTAACTATTAACAGTTTAAGTAGTTTTCTTCTTTAAACGTGGTTATGTAGGTTATACATTACTTTTTACAATAAACTTTCTAAAATTGTATGTTTAGTCCTTATAAACTATTTATAATAGTAATGTTTGTAAATAAACAGTTATTCGAAATTATCATCTCCCTAACAAAACTGCATGGACACTATAACAAATGTAAAAACTAAATACACGTCTCAAAGAATGTTTATTGTTCATGCATACGTAGGTTCATTGAAAAGGGCGCATGTTATTTATTTTACATTAGAGTGGGAGGTCATTAATATTTTACTATTCATCTCTTTTGTCGTTTCTTTGTCCTTAGTCCCTATTGTGACGAGCTTTTACAAAATGTCCTTTTGTATTCTTATAATCTTTTGTTTCCTAAGTTTTATAACGGGGTCTGTGAGAGAACTTCTGCGAGAGCTCAGTGGATATTTTTTGCTGTTAAATTTTTAAACAGTGAAGTGTGTAGGACATGGCATTATACTGTGTGCGTTTTAGATATAAGTACATATTTGAAAGACTAATAAAAATAAAATATATTAAAAAAACTATCATAAAATACGTAGAAATAATTTGGAAAGATTGGTATAAATTTAAACTCTTTGAAATATAATAAAAAAAGTATTCTTTCTAGAACAAACTTACAAATTTAGCAGATACATACAGTAGCTTTTTACTTATTTGAGATTAAAGAGTATTTTTACAATATATCAATAACAGTACATGTATAAGGACGTGGGTGGGGGGATGAGTTTGTTTATTCTGTTCTTGGAAATCAACTATCCAATTTTAATGGTACACAGTAAAATTATGGTGTTCATACGGAAATAGTTTTAATGTCTATTTTTTCAACGCAACTTAATTTGAAATATTTTCTTCAAATGTTTAGTATTTTTTGCCAAAAAAATTGTCCTTTTGTATTTTTGAAATTGGCTCAGAAATTACTGTTTATCTGCTCTAAATATCGTTATCTGTTGAACCGTTTATAATGAAACTTTTGTACTTATACGTTGAAACGTAATTATGTTCTGACAAATTACCCTTTTTTAAAGAAAATCTTGAATTTGAAAAACATTTAAGTTTAATTATTGTTAGGTTTCTTTCTTTATTTCTATTGTGAGTAGCGTTAAAATTTATTCTGTGCAAATATCTTGTATTTTTGTTAACTTAGTAGACATTTGAAGCCACATGCTGAGTTAATTAACTATCAGGTATGAGTGAACAAAACAGAGATTATTTTAAATTTTATTATTATAGTATTTATACTATTAACCATTAAACAAAATTAAATGTTTGATATGAACAATAATTCAGAGATTAAATGAATCTATTAGACAGCAAATTTTGCTATTCCTCTTTGCAATAATCACATTTTATAGAAAATTATGTTCATCGTGTTTTATCACTGCTAAAAACTGGTGGGGGGGAAAGTTCTTTATTTAGTGGTTCTACCTTGAAACGTAATTTTCTATAAGTTTAAATCCATGATTTAAATAACCATATATTGACAGTTTATTTGGGAAAATTAAGCTATTGCCATTTTTCAGATAATTTTCAGTATAATAGGGACCAATCGATCATCATACATTAATATATTTCTTAGCTGATTTGAATAATTATAATTTTACAATTTTTTTACAGTAATACAACTGCTAAATATTTGCCAATTAACATCTACAATAATTTCCAGAGGATAATAATAATCTTTCGGGAAATCAAATCTGCTGTTATATGATTTCCACAATATATATATTCAGGAAAACACTAACCATTGTATTTAAACTAACTTTATTCCCAGTACACAAATTTAACCGAACAATAGAAATAATACAGTAATTACCAATTCCATAATTACTACCTAACATGATAATAATAACAACAATTCAGCAATAATTCCGCCTTTTAACAAAATCCAACACCCCTAATTATCCAAATGATAACACGCATTCGGTTTTCGCCTGGAGATATTAAAAGCGCCAAAGCAATTAGAGTACCCTCGGTCGAGTGTTCTTCTGAAAGGGAAAGCAGACTCTGGCAATGTCGGTCAAGATCAACGCTTTCACCTCTCCTCCAACCCGTTCTCCTAATGGGGTCAGTGATAACAGACACATCGCAAATAGACTAGGCGTTGCGGAACACTTGCTCTTTGTGGTTGAGCATTACACGAGTATTCAGTGAAGGGAACTGGTTTGGATGTTGGTTTTGATTTCGGAACGATTCCACGTCTAGGGTTACAGTGATGATTCAAGGATGTTTATGGTGTTTGGTGTCTTACTGCCAGATTATGTATTTAAAATAAAATTACTATATGCGTTAGATAATTCAGAAAATTCAGACAGATTCTGAAAATTCAGTTAGATAATTCAGAAAATTCAGTTTGATAATTCAGACAGATTCAGAAAGATCAGTTAGATAATTCAGACAGATTCAGAAAATTCAGTTAGATAATTCAGACAGATTCAGAAAATTCAGTTAGATAATTCAGACAGATTCAGAAAATTCAGTTAGATAATTCAGACAGATTCAGAAAATTCAGTTAGATAATTCAGACAGATTCAGAAATATCAGAAAATTCAGAAAATTCAGTTAGATAATTCAGATAGATTTCATAATATATAAACATGTTAATTAAATCCTAATGTACTTTCAGGGTTTAACTAAAAAAATTAAAAGTAAAACTAAACAGATATTTCGGGATATTTCAAGAAAATTTCCCTAAAATTCAAATTTACTTTATAAAATAAATAAATGTTATAAATTTTTCATAGCGTATTCAATTTTTTAAACTGTAACTATTGTTTAAATAATTTATATATTTAAAAAAAAATTCATGACGTATTCAAGTTTTTAAAATGTAATTATTATTTAAAAAAAAATTAGTCTTATTATTTATTCATAAATTATTAATTTTTTAATTTTTAAATATGTTTTCTAAATATACTCAACTCTACTTCTTTAGAACTGTAAACAAATATCAAAATTTTATATAATTAATAAACTAATTAATAATATTATATTTTTTCGTAACTACATACATAAATTAAATAAAACAATCGTAGCTCTTTTGCTAAACTTTAACTATTAAGAATAGGGTAAAATGGCGGAAAATAGGATATGGAGTAAAATGTGTTTTTTTAAACTAAATATTAAATTAAGCTTTGTTAAACTT
Source organism: Troglohyphantes excavatus (assembly GCA_963932185.1). NCBI lineage: Eukaryota > Metazoa > Arthropoda > Arachnida > Araneae > Linyphiidae > Troglohyphantes > Troglohyphantes excavatus. The sequence goes on along the minus strand of OZ010667.1, from coordinate 58,127,059 downwards.
TTGTTTTGATTTCGTTCTTGATAAAATAATTTACTTTGTTTAATGGAGTACATTTCTGTTACGAATTATATTTATGGTCCAACAGTCGATTTGTTTGAGTATAAAAAAACTAGTGATAGTTCGATGTGTGAAAACCAGGAAAGTCGTATTAATTACCAATATTCTTGGATTTTGTACAAAAGAGATAACTTTGCAAAATATTGATTAAAAAGCTAAATAAGGCAGATTTTGAATTTTTTTTTCATTGGAATGTATTAAAAGTGGAAAAATGGGTTTTCGAATAATTAATACTAAATAATGGGAAATTCGTAAAAAATCAACAATCTTTGGTAAACGTGCAATTATACTACATAAATATGAATTTGGAAGCTTATAAATACAACAATTAACCTTAATATACTTAAATTGTTTATATGTGACTATAAATAAGTTACATACTGTTTAAAATAAATGTCAACAAGAACATATTATGATAATAAAATGAACGCCATTTTTCTTAAACAATTAAACATAATGTCTATATTTGTCTGATAATAGATCATATATTTTAAAACGAACAAGTATAATTGTACAGGTATGTCTCTTGATAAATAATAGTTTAACAAATAATATGTTTTATTAGCAAAAGTTATTAAGATATTAAGCATTAACAGTTTTAATTACTGGATACAGTAAACAAAGATGTCTTATTCAAACTTACTCAATGAATAATCTATATGCATTTCTCAAATTTGTTCTAGTATATACAAACAAAACATCACAACTGCTGTAACAGACCCCACCTACAAAAAGAAATGCATCATTTTAAGAAAAATACATTAAACTGAGAAGGATACGATTTAAATATTTCAGCTTAAAAAAAGACACTTTGTCTAAACTTTACAGCTTTAAACGTTAAGAATTCATCAAAAGAGAGCATTTGAATTTTGGATTTTAAACTTCGATACCTGGCGTGTTTGGTGTAATGTATTGAAATCCACTTCAAACATTCTATTGGGATTACCCGAATAACGTAATATGTATGCAAATACCATAAAATATCGAATGAGGATATTCTTCACGTTTTGCTTGAATCTATTATACAATTCAATAGAATTTCTACTTGAATTATATATATATGGTTTTGAATCCGGCAGAATAGAAGGTCTGGATTCATTCAATGAAATATTTTTATTTCAGCGCAGAAGAGGAGATTGAAGGAATATACATAAACTGCATAAGGGATTGTTGTCCTAGAAATGATGTCACGTATAAGGTAGATGGAGCCTAAATATATTGAATATACAAAAAGGTTTCTTTTGTGCTTGATTTAAAAAAAAACACCGATATATTTGTAACAAAAACAATCTTTATTTAAAACGGAAAACCGATTTTAAGAAAAATGCACTAAAATGTGAAAAAAATCATTTTTAATTTTATGTACAGTTAGACAAATTCAATTATTTTATATTAATTTTATACTTAAAAGATAAAAACATTATTTTATTTTCCCCTTTATAGTTTGATTTAGCAATATGTTGAGGTTCCCTGCTATTATTCATAAAAAAATCAAGTTATTGGTAAAATTTTTCCTCATCCCGGATCTGTATTATTATAAAACAATCCATATCCATTACAATAACTGCCGGGTGAACGGAAAGTTATTATTGTACAATCTTTATCCAAAAATGAAAATATTTCATAATTAGAGAAAATGTTTTTAAAAAAGTACAGTTAATGGATATTTCCGGATATATAACAACCCGATAACCAATTTGTTTTTGTATTTTTTGCCAAATTGAATTTTTCTCTATTCAACAACAACAAAAAATTCGAAATCGTACATAATTTTTTTCAAGTGTTCCGATTAATTGATAATTCTAGATAGTTAAATGCCGGATACCCCCCGGATATTTGTTACAAAAGGCGCAGAAGTGAGGAACACCCTATCAAACAAAAAATAACTTTTTCCAAATATCTGAATTAGAACAGAAATCATGCGCGAACATACACTAAAAATATAAATAAGAATCTTAATGATAACCTCTCTATTTTGCGCATCTTTGGCGGTTTTGGCTGGTGCACTTTAAAGTCGGTTAGAAATTGTATTAATGTCGCAACTTCAAAATGTCATGGTCGAATTATTGAGTTTGAAAACTCTCCTTCAAAAATTGACATGTATCTTTACCTCAAAAAATTTCTAAAATATTTATATATCTTAATATTTGAGGAGTTCAGATGTCATTTGCTTTCTAGAAATTAATGGAATTATTATCATTTAGAATGTGATAAGTTTTAGAACTGCGCTCTTACTTATAAAAATTATTATTAACATGTTGGTACTAACAAATTTAAAAATATAACTATTCCTCAATCATGATAATACACAAAATTTTACAAATATTGGTACGCGAAAAACTATTCTGTTTTTGTCCAAACAATGCAGAGTGTAAAGACTAGATTTCGACTGACGACTACTTTTTTCAATTTTTTATGTAGATTATAGTATGTTATTTAACTAAGATTTTATTTTACTGAGCTTTTAATTCCATTGAGATATTATACTAGGTTTTTCTCATGTTATCTTAATTGTAGATGTCGTCTTCCCTTTGTGCTCCTCATCTATCTTTTTTAACTATAAAGCAATTACTCAAAATATTCTAATAAATTCATTAGGTGTAGCTAATCAGCAAATGGAAAGGTGGCACGTTTTTTAGTTTAGGAAAAAATAAAATACAAAATTAGTTTAATGGAGGAAATGTATTTTTGAAAATATTTCTGGCGAACTAATTGTCTCAACTGGCTTTGACTTATAAATAGAGACTGTAACACATTGGTTGAAACCAGTCTCAAAGAGTCATTAACAGAATGGGTTTTTATGAAGGAATGTAACGATTCTTTAATGTATTTATGCCTTATCTAGAAATTTTAAAATATTTATCAGTCAGTTGTGACATGTTGATAAAGTGTAATTTTGAAATATTCTGTTTAGGAACAGGTAATTGACAATATGGATGATATTTTATATACATATATACATATATTGATATATGTATTATTATTTAATGTGAAATATAATATAATTTATTATATTGTAATAATTTGAGTATGTATAGTAAATATTGAAACTCAGTTCTTAAAACATGTACTTCTTACGAGTGTGCTATTATTTCACCATATCTAACATTTAAATACATTTTTTTAAAGTAAAACTCACAGGAAAGTTTTACATACTTTTATGCACTAAAATTTTGTAAAGGAAACTGAAATAAGGCATATATTTTTATATTTTATTTAAAAAAAATAATAATGATATTTTTTTCACCAGGAATAATTATTACAGTTTTAAAAAAAGTGACATTTCTAATTATATTTTTTTAAAGGTTAAAATCATATATGATAATTTAGAAATACTGAAATAAGACCCCAGACCCAAAATCCGGAAAAAATGATAATTTTGTTTTCTTCATTAAACTATGCTAAACGTACTTAAGTAGGTGTGTACAAAATTTCAAAACAGTAAAAGAAACATTACATATGTTTTTTTAGATGTTTATATACCATTTATCATCTATCTACATACTTTTTGTCTGCAACAATCGTCATTTACTCATAACATTTTTTTTTAATTTTGGTCACGTTTAAAATACTAAGGCTTTGTTAATAATTAACTTAAAACTAAACTGTTAATAGATTTTAAAGCTCTAATATTTGTTTTATAAACGTATGTATTGCTTTTTTAAATTAAGGTATAAATTATTTTTGTACAAATTATTAAACTTAAAAAAATTAATATTTTTGGGGTTTTGAACTTAAATTAAGTTTTTGAAGACAATTAAAACACAAATCTGAAAAAGTCTATACATACGTTTATAGTATGTACTTTGACGTTGTTTAATCAATTAAAAAAAATTATTAAAAATTAAAAGAGGAGTAGTGTTTTTAAAAAAAGTCTTTTTAAGCTTAAAATATACCAAAAATAACAAAAATATTTTTTTTAAATATATTTTTGTTTTTGATTATTGTTTAGAAAAAGATGTTCTAATAATATAAAAAAATGGTATGTCTGAATTCATTAATAAACAAATTAGGATTTGGGGCTCGGGTCTCCCTTGAAAATCAATGTCTCAGGAGATCAAGAAAGGCCTTCTTCCTCCCATACATCAGGGGCAATATCAATCTTAGCAAAAGGTACTTATATTTCAGTAACACATGTCAAAGGATTTAAGATTGATGATAGATAATAAGGACAAGCTGAGACTTTAAAAAAATAATTTAAATATCTTAGAACTGATGCGATGAGAGTTTTATTCTATTAAAACTGAGGGAAAAATTACCCTTTGAATAATGATATCCGGTAGTTTATAACTCTACTGAAAATTCATAGCAATTTTTTTTTATGTGATGTAATTTAGGTGTTTCATATGTAAGTTTAAATATAATTACATGATGTCATCTTTTAGGATTCGTCAAAACTCGCAGGTGATTTAAAGAAAAGTCTACAAAAGGACAATATTACTGATCAATAGTTTAGTTATTGTTATAAATCTTGGTTATTAATTATACAATATAGTTCAATTTTCTTTTATACCATATCTTAAAGCGATTGTATTAAAATCAAATGATTGTTTTACTATTTGTACATTTATATTTGTGCATTTATATTTGTAAAATATTCGGATTTTAATTTTCTCTGAAATTGCAATTAAAAAAAGTTGAAGCTTTACATTGTTATTCGAATACAGATTCGTTTTGTGTGTGTTATATTTGTAGAAGTATTGTGTTAAATGCAGATATTTTGTTCAGTTGATGATTTATAGTTGTATTATATTCAGATATGGAAAAAAAATTGGTAAGTTTAAAAAAAAAATAAACAATACCTGTACCCACTGATTTTTGGGCGAATGCTTCAGTTTCAAAATGTTTTCTCATAATTTAGGTATAAATAACTGGATATATCTACATATAATGTACATATTAAATAAAACTCTATAATATGTTCAATTTTGAGTGAAACATTATAACCATCCGTTATAAAGTCAGTATTTATGCAACGTAATATAGTAGAAGTATTTTGAAGAAAATAGAATGGCTTTAGCTTTTGAGATTCTAGTTACATTAAACTTGCATGACCTACAGTTCGCTAAGTTCAACCTCTTCATCGCCTTTGACAGAAAGTACAAAGTTTCGCTTACGTCGCGTTTGGTATACGTCGTGACATGAATTCAGCATTTATTCTACAGAAGGACTTTTGGATTCGTTAGGCAATCAAACACGCTTTTGATATTTTGTTTAGTGTATTAGCAAATAAGAATATGAGGGATCGAGTTTCGGAAAGAAAGTTTCGAGTTCCGGTGTGCATAAGAAATAAATTTCAATTAGTGATAAATCATTTTTCACCTTCAAGATGACAAAACAATTTTTGGGCTTTCATATAATTTTTTGGAGGAGTTTTTTAAGGACATTTCAGTTAAGAGGGTATGGAACACAAAATCATCAAACATATCCAAAAATATGTTTTTGCTTTAAAAAAATAGTTTATTTTATTTTGGAATCTATCGAATCTTTTGAATTTTTACAAAAATAGGAAAGGTCGCTTTTTTGTAATTTTTTATTAAAAAAATATAATTTTTAAAATTGTTTGACTATGTGATTATGTTAATAATCTTTTCACACATATGTGAAAAAAAGTTATATTGATATCTGCAAAAAATTAGAAAAAATATTAAATGTGTTCCATACTCGTTAAAATGCAAATATTAAAAAAAAAATATAAAACTTATTTCAAATAACAAAACGTTAAATTTTTTGTATGTTTGTTTGTTTTTACAGCATGTGACATTTTGGAGATATTTACTCACCAGCAAATCAGAATATTTATCCCTCCACATATATTACATAATATTAAAATTTTACTTTGTTGTAATTTTAAATTGTTACATGTACTACATGTTATATAAAAAAATTGTTTTTTTGGTAGTTAAGAGTTTGAATTTTTTAAAAATCATTTCTTAGCGTACTCCTATGGCCTAAGGTCAAATTATGTGCCAAATTTAAGCTCTCTACGTCTTTTTGATCTGGATATTTAATTATCAGTGAGTGAATACTATTTCGTTTTTATATACATAGATAATAAAAATTTCAAAATAACTATACATAAGTCTTTAGAACAACTATACAATTTTCCATTCTCGGAATTTATCAGAATTAGAAAAATATAAATTTGCAGCTTCATTATTTTACTCTGAATAGCTAATACCAAACCATTATAAAATATATGTTTATAACTGCATAGTATGCTTTAAGCTATTCATAGAGTTTGTTTACTAAGAGTATATATTATCATTTAAATAAATAAATTATTTATATGTGAATGATTCCTTGGTTAATTTATTTTCTGAATAACATACATATCAAATAAATATAAGACGCCTCGTTGTCTATAGAAATTTAAGACAATGTTCATTGTCGTATAATTGCAGAAAACTATAAATAATAAGTGACACAATACAAGTAACTTAATGTTTAAATTTTCGTTCGAACAAATATAGGAATCATAAACGCAAAAGGGGAATGCTTGTTATTTTACAAATGCTTAATTTCCTTTGAAAATAAACCGTGTACTTTAAACAAACACTTGTAATGTTATCCGGAATTGGAATTGATAGAGAAAATAAGAACGTATAACAACAGAGACGTCATAAGCAGAAGCATCTTTTCTTTACTTGACTCGCAGCTGAAGAAATAACACAACCGTATCGTTTGAGAAAACAAACACAGCCCGCTTAAAAATTTTCATTTAGCACATAGTTTTAAGAATAGTGAATTATATTTATCAGACTTAGTTTTGAGAGTGTTAAACGTGAATTTTTGTATTTGCATAAATATGTTTTTATTACTTACACAAATAATACTACATATTTGAGTATATATTCTCATATTGTTACGATTTATTACAATAGAATACGTAAAATATGCAGACACACATACGTAATACTGCTATTTTATTGGCGACTTTTATATTTTATTCACTTATAAATAAAAATAAAATCTTTTTAAAAAAAACTAATGAAACTATACAAAATATGCAATTTTTAAACAATCTATTTGTCATATATATATTTATATATATATGTGTATATATATATACTAGCTGAAATGCCCGTTCTACGCACGGGAAGGAAATAAGTTACAAAATTGATACAAATACAATATTATAGCGAAATAAATATTTTCTTAATTTCTCACCCATCAAGGGGTACCACAGTGTTAAAAGTTCCAATTTGTAACGAAATTTTATTATCAAGATCCTGCAAGAACTGGAAAGATTGATAACATGGAGAAGTTGACTATACAATAACTTGGATATATGTATACCTTACTCCCGTTGATTAACATCCATATTTTAACCTTTAACTCATATATTGTTAATAATAATTATCTCCAAAAAACTTTTATTAGACACATATGTCAACATTTGTCGTTAAGTTTCAAAAATTGGCGAGAATATAAAAAGAAAAAAAAAGAAAATTATTTTAAAAGGTTCACCTGCCAAATTCAAGATTTTCATATTTTTTCTATTGAAGGCCTATCAATATGCAGAGGGGGGGGGGGGGAGCCACAACACTTTTTTTCGGATTTTACCCCCGCACTTTTTTAATATTGAACTTTTTAAAATAAAAAATATTCAAAATCAAATTTTTATTGCATTGCTAAACTAAATTTTGTTTTAAAAAAAATCGAAACCATATCCTACAGACAATGGACGCAAATTGATTCACCCTCTGACACTTGCACCACGTGGAGGAGGAGTCCACAACAGCAGTTTTCGATTCCGCCCACATAACTCATCGTATAGGCATACCATCATATAAAGAAAGGTAGGCCGCATCGAGCAAGGCAATTATTAACCCATTCCTCCCTCTGACCTTTGTACCCCGCAACGGGAATGTCGCCCTTAACTGCAAACGATTTTGTTCTCGCTACTCCCCGGGGAACCGTGCTATTGGCGATAAATGATCTACCGTCGTGTAGGAAAGTGAATCACGTCGATAAGGTCGTTTGTTAAACCATTTTCCCCTCTGATCTTTATACCGCATTAAGGGAACCCCAATAATTCTACGGGAAATCAGCCTTCGTGGATAAATAACATAACATTGAGTAGAGAAAGGTAGGCCGCGTCAACCAGATTGACCATTTATACACTCTCCCACTGACATTCCTACCACGTGGGGTTCAAAGTATTTATGAACCAATTATTACGGTACAGTGTGGCTTGTACCTATTGTCCACTGCCCGATAGCTTACCCTTTCTATGTCCACTTTGTACGACTGGCCCGCCCGAAGGCATACAGCGAGATGTTTCACAGAAACTGAAGCTTCGACAGCCGTGAAGGCAACCCAGCCCAACAGAGAGGACGCCGGCGATCACCGGGCCCATGAATCCGAACGACCCGTGGTGCGAACTAACATCCAAGGGCGACAACGTGTTTTAAAATTTGAACTCAACTGAAAGATTTGCTACTTTGCCTTTATTAACTTTATTACAGAACTTCACTCACAGGTAGAGTGGTAACATAACTGGCCTCTCGGCAGGTAAACTAATAAATAATGGATAACACAAAACTAACTGAGTGCACGGGGACTAAATTACAAACTTTTATTTAGCGATGGGCTTCCTGTCTTGAACCTTTATATTATTCATACTGTATACTTCTCTTCAGTTTGATAATATATTTTTCGTATGGCTTGCACTTTTTGTCGTAGCATTTTTCGTTTTGTTTTCTTTTTCACAGTTAAATCCCCCCCGGTGCGACGGGCCGGTTTTTATATTATTTTTACATATATGATCATATTTGAGTTCATTTGGCGATATTTTATTAATTTGGCGAAATGTTTTATTCATTCGGTGAAATTTTAATTTATTTGGCGAAGTTTATTAATTTGGCGAAATGTTTTATTCATTCGGTGAAATTTTAATTTATTTGGCGAAGTTTATTAATTTGGCGACAGTTTTTAGATATTTGGCGACAGTTTTTAGTTATTTGGCGACATTTTGGCGATATTTAGTCATCAGCCAATCAGAATGCTCCTCGTACGTTACATAATATTAAAAATTTCCATTGTTTAAATTTTATATTTTGCATTGTTACATGTTCTCCATGTTAATCCTATGGAGAAGTTTCGAAAAAGGGGTTTTACACCCCCTTAAATCCGTTCGATCGGAACAAAAATAGCTTACTTTTCCTATTTAAGGTATAAGGAACAGATTTGCCAAATTTCATCTTCATAGGTATACGGGAAGTTGGAGAATTAGTGATGAGTGATGAGTGGGTTTTTCGCATTTATATATATAGACTAGCTGAAATACCCGTTCTACGCACGGGAAGGAAATAAATTACAAAATTGATACAAATACAATATTTATAGCGAAATAAACAATATTCTTCATTTGTCACCCATGAGGGGGAACCACAGTATTAAAAGTACTAATTTGAAACGAAATTTTATTGGCAAGGTCCTGCAAGAACTGGAAAGATTGCTAATATGAAGTTGTCTACACAATAACGTGAATATGTATGCATTACTCCCGTTGATCACCATCCATATTTTAACTTTTAGTAACATTCCAAAGATTTAAACGGGAAGAACTCTTATAAATGTTAATAAAAATTATCTGAAAAAGTTTTATTAGACACCTATGTCAACATTTGTCGTTAAGTTTCACAAATTGGTGAAAATATAAGCAGAAAAAAAAAACGAAAAAGAATTTTAAAAGGTTTATTTGCCAAATTCAAGATTTTCATATTTTTTCTTGTACGGTAAACCTTATCAATAAGCGAGAAGGGATGGTTCCCCAGCACTTTTTTTAGATTTTGTCCCCGAACTTTTTAAATATTTAACTTTTTTAAATAAAAAATAAATCTTATTTTTTACTTCATTGAACTTTAAATCAATTTTTTAAAAAAAATCGAATCAATCCCCCTACCCACTACTACAGAAGATTTACGCAAACCCAATCCCCCTCTGACACTTGTACCACGTGGGGGGAGAGTCTATAACAACAGTTTTCGATTCCGCCACATAACTACTCGTATAGGCATACCTTCATATAAAGAAAGGTAGGCCGCATAGATCAAGCCGATTATTAACCCATTCCGCCGCTGACCGTGAAGGGAATGTCGCCCTTAACTGCAGGCTATTTCGTTCACTATATTACTCCCAGGGGAACCGTGTTATGGGCTATAAATGACCTACCATGGTATAGGAAAGAGAGTCGCGTCGATCAGGTCGTTTGTTAACCCATTTTACCCTCTGATCTTTATACCGCATGAAGGAAAATGTCACCCTTGATGACAGGCAGTATACACTTTCACTCCAATAATTCTATGGAAAATCAGCCTTCGTGGATAAATGACATAACATGGAGTAGAGGAAGGTAGGCCACGTCAATCAGATTGACCATTTATACACTCTCCCTCTGACCTTCCTACCACGTGGGGTCCAAAGTATTCATTAACCAATTATTACGGTACCGAGTGGCTTCTACCTACCAGATAGATTATTTTTCTATGTAAGATATAAGTAACAACTCTGTCAAAATTCATCTTCCTGGTTATACAGAAAGTTAGAAAATTAGTGATGAGTCAGTGGATAAGTGGCAAGATTTACTTTTGGCAGTTAGAGTTTGAATTTTTGAAAATGAACATCCTTTCTTAGTGAGCAATTTTGGCTTAAAATGCCATGCTCCATGCCAAATTTAATTTTCATAGTTGTTGTAGTACGGAATATCCCGTTATCCATTCATATTTTCACCATTTTGACATATATTTTATAATTTTTTGACACTAATTTCGCCATTTATATGTTATTTTTACAAATATGATCATATTTTAGTTCATTTGGCAATATTTGATTAATTTGGCGAAAATTTTTATTCATTCGGTGAAATTTTAATTTATTTGGCGATGTTTTTAATAACTTGCCGTAGGTTTTATTTATTTGGCGATATTTAGTCATCAGCCAATCAGAATGCTCCTTTACATATATGATCATATTTTAGTTCATTTGGCGATATTTTATTAATTTGGCGAAATGTTTTATTCATTCGGTGAAATTTTAATTTATTTGGCGAAGTTTATTAATTTGGCGACAGTTTTTAGTTATTTGGCGACAGTTTTTAGTTATTTGGCGACATTTTGGCGATATTTAGTCATCAGCTAATCAGAATGCTCCTCGTACGTTACATAATATTAAAAATTTCCATTGTTTAAATTTTATATTTTGCATTGTTACATGTTCTACATGTTAATCCTATGGAGAAGTTTCGAAAAAGGGGTTTTACAACCCCTTAAATCCGTTCGATCGGAACAAAAATAGCTTACTTTTCCTATTTAAGGTATAAGGAACAAATTTGCCAAATTTCATCTTCATAGGTATACGGGAAGTTGGAGAATTAGTGATGAGTGATGAGTGGGTTTTTCGCATTTATATATATAGAGGCGAAAATTTTTATTCATTCGGTGAAATTTTAATTTATTTGGCGATGTTTTTAATAACTTGCCGTAGGTTTTATTTATTTGGCGATATTTAGTCATCTGCCAATCAGAATGCTCCTTTACATATATGATCATATTTTAGTTCATTTGGCGATATTTTATTAATTTGGCGAAATGTTTTATTCATTCGGTGAAATTTTAATTTATTTGGCGAAGTTTATTAATTTGGCGACAGTTTTTAGTTATTTGGCGACAGTTTTTAGTTATTTGGCGACATTTTGGCGATATTTAGTCATCAGCCAATCAGAATGCTCCTCGTACGTTACATAATATTAAAAATTTCCATTGTTTAAATTTTATATTTTGCATTGTTACATGTTCTACATGTTAATCCTATGGAGAAGTTTCGAAAAAGGGGTTTTACAACCCCTTAAATCCGTTCGATCGGAACAAAAATAGCTTACTTTTCCTATTTAAGGTATAAGGAACAAATTTGCCAAATTTCATCTTCATAGGTATACGGGAAGTTGGAGAATTAGTGATGAGTGATGAGTGGGTTTTTCGCATTTATATATATAGATATATATATATATATATATATATATATATATATATATATATATATATATATATATATATATATATATATATATATATATATATATATATATATATATATATATATATATATATATATATATATATATATATATATTGTTTAATAATTTAATAAAAACTAAACGATTTGTAATCTCCGTTGTTATTATACTAGTACAGAAATGACAAAAGATAAGTTGATGAGTGTTAATTTTCAATGTACTCTACGCACATGGTGTCTTTAAATGAATTAATTTCAAACCATAAATCAAATTACTAATCGTTTCGTGTATAAAAAAAAGTTTTATTTTTTTTGAATCACTTGTTTGTTTTCCACCAGTACTCCATTTGTTTTATATTTGTATTCAATATTGAAATTAAGTTGTTAATAGTGTTTATAATTTTGAATGAATATACTACGACCATGGTTTATCATCGAATAAATAAGTAGAATAATAAATTAATTACCTATACTTGTTGATATTATATTTATAATTGAAGCGTTAAGTGAATGAAGAAGACAGGTAACATTAAAAAAAATGGAATTATTGTCATGTGTGGCCTGTTTTCTGACCTTGACAGCAGCATAATTTAAGCATTATTAACAGAGATACTAGCGTCATGGAGGTGGTATGTGATGAAACCAAATACGAAATGAAAACTTTTAAATCAAAAATTCCAAAACATTCTTTTATTCCTCATTCATACACTTATCCCAAATATTATATTCAAAAAAAAATTATAAAAAATACGAATACTGTAATGTTTTTGTTTTTTAGTTTTACTCTATTGTATCCTTATATTGACTGAATAAAATTTCATTTTCTTCTTCGTGAAAAGTTTTATCGAATATTGTTTTTTTTATCGCCACCATTTTTTTTTAATATAATAGCATTTCTTTTCAAGATTGGCTTTATTTATATTTCAGCAAAACTTCTAGCGGAATGCAGAATTCCACTACAATTTTGTCCAAAGATTGATTTTTCATAACAATACTTTCCTTTAAAATAAAATCTTTCGGATTCCATTCCAAGATTTGAAATTCTTTTGAAATAGTTGATAAGTCAGTAGGGAACAAGCAACAGATAAAGTGAAGCAACAGATATACGTTGTTTGTGACTTACACGCTGCATGGCATATTAAAACATTCAATGATAATGTTTTTTGAGGTGGAAAATCTTTTATTTTGGTCACTACGAAGTAGCTTGCTAAAACCTAATGTTACGATGTGTAACGAAAAAATGTAACATTAATATTGCTTATATCTTTACAACCATTCTACCCACGCGCTTTACTTTCGTATCTTTGTATAGTTGGAAGAAGCAATTTCCCGTTTGCAGTGTTGCGTGCGCAAATGTCGCCGTTGTCGCGCCACGTAGGACACGATTGAAACTAAATTTAGCCAAATACGTTGTGTTGTTAGAGGCGTATCTCAGGAATAAGTTAGTCAATCTTATTGAGAGTGTTTGCGTTTAAGAGAGCTCACTCTGACCATTATTACGGCTGCAAGTGTGAAGTTTATTACAGAAATCTGACAGCTGTTCGATTAGGGCACACCCGTGTTCGACACGTAGGATTCAGAAATGGCGCCAAAGGGACTTGGACGTATAAACAAGGGATACCAATCTTCTCCCACTCCCTTGGACTACAGCGGAGTGTCTCCATCTCCATAGGGAGCACCCCCGCCCCCCCCCCCTTAAGCTGTGGCATAAGTTAAGCATGTAAGCTTTGTAATGCGTGAATAAATGTCAGCTTTGTAATGCGTGAATAAATGTAAGCTTTGTAATGCGTGAATAAATGTAAGCTTTGTAATGCGTGAATAAATGTAAGCTTTGTAATGCGTGAATAAATGTAAGCTTTGTAATGCGTGAATAAATGTAAGCTTTGTAATGCGTGAATAAATGTAAGCTTTGTAATGCGTGAATAAATGTCAGCTTTGTAATGCGTGAATAAATGTAAGCTTTGTAATGCGTGAATAAATGTAAGCTTTGTAATGCGTGAATAAATGTAAGCTTTGTAATGCGTGAATAAATGTAAGCTTTGTAATGCGTGAATAAATGTAAGCTTTGTAATGCGTGAATAAATGTAAGCTTTGTAATGCGTGAATAAATGTAAGCTTTGTAATGCGTGAATAAATGTCAGCTTTGTAATGCGTGAATAAATGTCAGCTTTGTAATGCGTGAATAAATGTAAGCTTTGTAATGCGTGAATAAATGTAAGCTTTGTAATGCGTGAATAAATGTCAGCTTTGTAATGCGTGAATAAATGTCAGCTTTGTAATGCGTGAATAAATGTAAGCTTTGTAATGCGTGAATAAATGTCAGCTTTGTAATGCGTGAATAAATGTAAGCTTTGTAATGCGTGAATAAATGTAAGTTTGTAATGCGTGAATAAATGTAAGCTTTGTAATGCGTGAATAAATGTAAGCTTTGTAATGCGTGAATAAATGTAAGCTTTGTAATGCGTGAATAAATGTAAGCTTTGTAATGCGTGAATAAATGTAAGCTTTGTAATGCGTGAATAAATGCAAGCTTTGTAATGCGTGAATAAATGTAAGTTTGTAATGCGTGAATAAATGTAAGCTTTGTAATGCGTGAATAAATGTAAGCTTTGTAATGCGTGAATAAATGTAAGCTTTGTAATGCGTGAATAAATGTAAGCTTTGTAATGCGTGAATAAATGTAAGCTTTGTAATGCGTGAATAAATGCAAGCTTTGTAATGCGTGAATAAATGTAAGCTTTGTAATGCGTGAATAAATGTAAGCTTTGTAATGCGTGAATAAATGTAAGCTTTGTAATGCGTGAATAAATGTAAGCTTTGTAATGCGTGAATAAATGTAAGCTTTGTAATGCGTGAATAAATGTCAGCTTTGTAATGCGTGAATAAATGTCAGCTTTGTAATGCGTGAATAAATGTAAGCTTTGTAATGCGTGAATAAATGTAAGTTTGTAATGCGTGAATAAATGTAAGCTTTGTAATGCGTGAATAAATGTAAGCTTTGTAATGCGTGAATAAATGTAAGCTTTGTAATGCGTGAATAAATGTAAGCTTTGTAATGCGTGAATAAATGTAAGCTTTGTAATGCGTGAATAAATGTAAGCTTTGTAATGCGTGAATAAATGTAAGCTTTGTAATGCGTGAATAAATGTAAGCTTTGTAATGCGTGAATAAATGTAAGCTTTGTAATGCGTGAATAAATGTCAGCTTTGTAATGCGTGAATAAATGTAAGCTTTGTAATGCGTGAATAAATGTAAGCTTTGTAATGCGTGAATAAATGTCAGCTTTGTAATGCGTGAATAAATGTAAGCTTTGTAATGCGTGAATAAATGTCAGCTTCTTAATGCGTGAATAAATGTAAGCTTTGTAATGCGTGAATAAATGTAAGCTTTGTAATGCGTGAATAAATGTAAGCTTTGTAATGCGTGAATAAATGTCAGCTTTGTAATGCGTGAATAAATGTCAGCTTTGTAATGCGTGAATAAATGTAAGCTTTGTAATGCGTGAATAAATGTAATCTTTGTAATGCGTGAATAAATGTAAGCTTTGTAATGCGTGAATAAATGTAAGCTTTGTAATGCGTGAATAAATGTAAGCTTTGTAATGCGTGAATAAATGTAAGCTTTGTAATGCGTGAATAAATGTAAGCTTTGTAATGCGTGAATAAATGTAAGCTTTGTAATGCGTGAATAAATGTAAGCTTTGTAATGCGTGAATAAATGTAAGCTTTGTAATGCGTGAATAAATGTAAGCTTTGTAATGCGTGAATAAATGTAAGCTTTGTAATGCGTGAATAAATGTAAGCTTTGTAATGCGTGAATAAATGTCAGCTTTGTAATGCGTGAATAAATGTAAGCTTTGTAATGCGTGAATAAATGTAAGTTTGTAATGCGTGAATAAATGTAAGCTTTGTAATGCGTGAATAAATGTAAGCTTTGTAATGCGTGAATAAATGTAAGCTTTGTAATGCGTGAATAAATGTAAGCTTTGTAATGCGTGAATAAATGTCAGCTTTGTAATGCGTGAATAAATGCAAGCTTTGTAATGCGTGAATAAATGTAAGCTTTGTAATGCGTGAATAAATGTAAGCTTTGTAATGCGTGAATAAATGTCAGCTTTGTAATGCGTGAATAAATGTCAGCTTTGTAATGCGTGAATAAATGTCAGCTTTGTAATGCGTGAATAAATGTCAGCTTTGTAATGCGTGAATAAATGTCAGCTTTGTAATGCGTGAATAAATGTAAGCTTTGTAATGCGTGAATAAATGTAAGCTTTGTAATGCGTGAATAAATGTAAGCTTTGTAATGCGTGAATAAATGTAAGCTTTGTAATGCGTGAATAAATGTAAGCTTTGTAATGCGTGAATAAATGTAAGTTGTGTATTTTGTTACGTCATTTCTGTATTCTAATGAATGCCCATACAGCATTTGCAACACGCAAAAGACGTTTCACGTACACCACTCCGGCTACGTCCTTGATACAACATGTCTGAATTTTTTAAGGGTATACTTTGTTTTATACGTTACTATGCTTCAAATTTTTAGCATTGAGTGTTGTTTCTTATTTTACACAAATAATAGTATTTTTCAGGTAAAATGAAAGGTAATCCCTTGTAGTAAAATATTTGTGGCAAGCACCATGAAACGTGTGTAATTATTTTTAAAATTATAAATACGAATATACATAATATTAATTTTTAAATATTTTTTTTGTTTTCACTGTGTTAATTTTTATATTTTTTTTTAATTTAATTGTATTTTTTTAATGTTATCAATCCCAATCATTACAATTTAAAAAAACTAAGTTAAGTTTCGTTAGCAAAACAAAAAGAATATATTGAGAGAATAAATGTTTGAATCTTAATAGATTCCAACATTTAAATCAAATACCGATTATAATAAATTTCAATTTATATAATAAAAAATATTTTTAAATATTTTATAAAATTAACATTAATATTTTTAATGATTTATCAGTTTTAGAAGTATATTTTATTTTTTCATGTGTATTTTGTTTGGTACTCTCTATTTGGTATCCAAACGTGCATCACAAATACTATTATTAAAATACAAATACAACATTAAAATACGCAATAAAATCCATTAAATCTGAACATGTATCTACATGTCCAGATTAAATGGATATTTATTGCGCATTTTAACGTTGTAATTGTATTATAATATTCTTAACGCATGGTTCTATAAGACGAGTTTTTATCAAAAATACTATTAGTTTGTTACACGTTTGCAAAATTTAGAGAACTTCTGCAATATTTGCACTTTTGCTATTTAACTATTAGGCGTAATGCTTAAAAGTTTAACACTTTAAATATAAAGTTTTAAAAGTTAAAATCTTTATATAAAGATGTAACAGTTTAGAACTAAAACTTTCGAAAACTCCAAATTTACAAAAGACAAATTGCCGCCAGAAATCCATTTCTTTCATAACTTATTTTTTGTAATAAACACATTAAGGGCATCTTCAGGGGATTCCGACTTTTAGATACCAAAAATTCATCGGAGGGAACTTCGTCGTTTTACTTATTTTAATACATGCGAAAATAATCCTCACTGAAAAATTATTTCTGCAAAAACAGCTGGACACATCTCATTATTCTTTTGGAAAAATCTCTTTAACTGAACTTTCTCGCGTTGCCATGACTACAGCTCTCTGTGAAATTTATGATGAAAGTCTAAAATGAATTCCCAAGTTTGCACAAGTTCTTTTTAGAATATTAATAATCTTAAAGGGAAAGAGTGGTAAAGTGTTGCTTTCGATCCGCTAAAAGGATGGGATTTTAAAGAATTATAAGTGACTTTTCCTCGGTTCCATTTATAATTTTATATTTGAAGATTTTAGCAGATAGAATTAAAGCGAACGCACTAGAGTGGAATTGGAAAGGTAAGTAGCGTAAAATGTAAAAAGGTTGCAACGTGGAAACTAAATTTATGGAATATTCAATTTATTATTTAAGATTTTAAGTCCATAAGCAAAATACAAATTCCCAAATCGTAAAATTATCTTTACTAAAATATACATGCCATTGTAAATTATTTGTTTTGTCGTCTTGCAGCAGGTAAATAATTCGTCTAGTTTCTAAACCAGATAGAAATTTTTTGAAATATTTTCGAGAAAAACAAAAAACTTATTATTTACATTATTTATGGAATAATTTTTTCAAAATGTTTTTACAAATTGGTATTATATAGACACAGGTCTTAGTCAAATTGTATCTCTGTATAAGTATTAGTTTAAGAGAGGAAATAAAATTATTTTGGATCTATCTGGTTTTGCAACAAAGCTGTGGTGTACAGCTCGAATACAATGCTGCGATTGGATGCGCGCAGTAGCCTACATTGTTAAATTCGTCTAGTTTCTAACTAAGACTAAGTAAGCCTAAGTCTAACTAAGACTAAGTAAAATGTACTCATTTTTTATTACATTCGATGCTTATCATAGCTTTGAATCATAAGTTTCATTTTTGAAAAAGACATGTACTCAAAAATGAGTAAAATAATTAAAAAGTGACAGCCTATGCTACTTTCATATAAATCACTTTCAATATATTTCAATAATTACAACCAGGACTTATCGGAAATCGTACCCAAACCGTCTACCTGATGTCGTCCGCACCGAAGTCCAGGGCCTTATCCGTTGTACTACCAGAGCGACGGGACGAAGTTAAAAATATTAGAAATGTTAAAAAGGCGTGACAACAGAATTGGAAGTAAGATAATTGAGTTGTAATAACTTAGTTTCCATTTAAGCAATCGACATCAAATAATGTGAAAACCATCTTCTGAGCAAATATTCTAAGTTTGCCAGGTCGCTTTGTTAAGATGGCTTGAACAGAAGCTGATATTAGCAAAGTGAAACCACACTGATAATTTTTGAGACAGTTCGATTACTGAAATTTGGGTACGTAATCGTTTATTTACGATGTAATTGTACTTAAAGAAAAACGTGTACGTCCATGTACTAATTTTTAAGCACATTTTTTTTACAATGTACGCGTATGTTAATGTAACTGCGTGGTTTTGAAACTGATTTCTTTATTTATCTGATTTTGCAACCAACCGCTGCTTTCACATCGCGAAATGAATTGAATTGCATCTATCGGCTAATGAATATTATGACTTTGCCAACTGACTGCTTAGGTAATCTAAATATAAAGGACAATATGCAAATTGAAAAAAAAAATTGGAAATAGACGGCGTTATTTTTTTGTGGTAGGCCGTCAACTGATTTTCGCTAATTTATTAAGAAACGTTTTGAGACTGTATCTAAGTACTTGACGATAATAGGATTTTTTAATTTTGACCACGTTATAATATCGCATTGTCGCATGCTTGTGAGAACGTTAAAATATTTTATATTTTTGCTATTTAACATTCGATATATTTTACTGAATCTCTTAAAGACATCATTTGGTTGAAAGTAGGTATGATAGCCACCATACCTGTTAAACTGGTGGTCAATGGATGCATACCGCCATACCGTTAATGGTTTACTTCAGACATTGATAAAATATTTCAATGGATATTTATCTGTTTGTATGGATATTGCTAGTTTTAACCCAAAATACCAGTAGGTATTATTCATTGCAGCAAAACCATATATAAATTCCAAAGCGAAGAGCAAATAAGATATACTTTTTACAGAGATTATTGAGGAATAATAACCATGTAGGAAATAAGTGACACTTTTATGCTTGGGCGATAAATATCGCATGGACAATCCCCCCCTCTCCCCGCCATATATAGCCAAAATATATAAAAAAAAATTAACGGATATAATTATAGATTATGGACGACAGCACTTCTAACGGCTCGTTTAAACACTGCTTTTAAAATAATTATTTTTAAAAGCATTTTTTAAAAAAACCTTTAAATTTTATGAGACAAAATTACGGTTCGTCACTGCTTTGGGAAATTCACTTTTTATAACTCACATGTTAATATTTGTCACGTGTGGGACCCGCAAAAGGGATCTTTACTACTGAAATAATGTATATGACTGGGGCAGCTCATTTAACAAAAAAATATATAATATTGCAACTTCATAACTGTGACTTTCTGTGTTATGTTTGTTTTCATGGAAACATAAATTTGTCAAAGTGTTGTGTTTATTAGGCCATTATTATTAAACGATTTTTTAAATTTAATAATACTTTTACTTTACAGAAATAACGCAGAAATAAAAACTTATTATTATAGACGTACGTGGCATTTTTAACCGAATTTTTTGAAAAATATCGAAATATATATATTTTTTTTTAATTACAAAATTTTGTGATTATTATCTTCACATTGAGAAATTTTAATGTGTTTTTAACGTTATTGACTGTACGGTACGTTATGTAATACTTACTAATTAGTCTTGCATTTCCCATTGGACGATTTCTTGCAAGTGAACAGTCAATTATTTGGTGATGAATTGCTCCATTATTTCGGACACGCACAGTGACGCTGGGACTTAATTAGTGATGTTCCAAGTAATCACGTGCATTGACCAATTACCAAGGGACAAATAAGATAATTCGGTTGTAATTGCTTTGTATGGCACAACTGTCTAATGAAGACAGGTTAAATCAAGCCAGCAATGTATAACGATAGCAGAAAGTGGATATTATACATGATTTGGGAGCTTGTTGTTTTGTGCAGAGAATAGCTTTCATTGTATAAATATAGTCGAAATAAAGATGAAATAAAAATGATCCGGAAATACTAATAATAGAAATTTAGATTCACTTGCAATCTATGACTTTTTTATCTTTTCCGAGGACTTCAAGCTGTTTTGAATGTCCAAAAGTGGTCTTATGCCATATTAGTCAAATTTAAATGTATTTTCCATGTCTTTCCATAATTTTGTCCATCACCTGCACTCTTAATGTTTAAATAAATAACAAATTAGTTAAAAGTTGTAAAAAAATATATAAAAAAATTGCTTTTACATTTAAAAGCGCTTCATTATTTTTATGCCCAATTTAGCTTACTTAGAGTTTTTTTCCAGTGTTATGTTTAGTAAAATTTTAAAACTTAAACTATTCTAGTCCTTTAACTTGATACAGCTAACTTTTTTGACAATTTTTTTTTTAAATTATTAATTAATTCTTTCATATTTAAATGCAAATCAAATTCGATTCAAAATTATTTAAAATGCAAATTTATTTCATGATATGAAAAGTAAAGATTAAGCCATCGCAACTTTTTTTTCTGAATTTCACAATAATTGTCTTAAATATGTAGTGAACTGAATTATTAGTCACCATTAAAAATAAAAAAAGTTCACAATATAAGAAAACACTTTCTGAAATTGCGAACACATTTTCTTTGAAGTATTAATATCACTGTTGGCGAGTCGTAAAAAAAGGCATTTTTTGTCATCCACCCAAACGATAATCCGTTTATTTTTTATAAATTTTTCGTAAACACTTTTAACAATATGCATTTCATTTTTGAGCGAAAATCTATTTTATATCCTCCTACAAATAAAGAATAGATATCTTACCATTTGCTAAAATTATGTAGTATTAACTGGTATATATTACTACGGAGTATACGTGACTGAATTAATTTTCAAAGGATTAGGTATTGATCTATTGCTAGAAATCAAAATATATGCATTTATAAGATAAATATTTCTTAAAATATTGTATTATGTATTTTGGAAATTTAACTTAAAGAAATGTGTAGGCGTAAATCCTTTTTGAATATCGGTATGACCAAGAATTTATTAGTATTGCTAAACATATTTATGATGGTATCTATACAAATACTTTATCCGAATAAATGAATATATATTATCTCTTACGTAATAAATTCAGAGATTTTGCATTAAAATTGTTTTTATGTAGACAAACAAATAATAATATTCAATGCGATATATTTTAAATAATAAATTCCAAAAAACGAAAATATAACGTTATGGTCATAAATTGTTGGATGATGGTAATTTTTGGCTGTATTGTATTTAGCTTTATTGGTATAATAAAACATTATTTGTGCCTAACTTTTTAGCTTGTATTTTAAATAAGTCGCCTTAATTTAGTAGCGTGAAAAGTACGAGTACTATTTAGTACATGCAAAAAAAGGTATAGTTTAACAATTATTTTTATTATGTACAGTTAAACAGCCAAAAGATGACCATCTCCCAAAAATTAGTGACCACCCTGTCTTTTGCATACATGTGAAATTTTCCATTTAAATTAATTTATTCATCTGATGTGATAATTTATGATTTAATTTATGTTACGTGTTAATTTACTTTAATTAATCGTGTTATTTCCTTATGGAGGAATCATAATATTTATTTGATATGGCATTCTATTTAATTATAATATTACATATTAAAATCTTAGTAAGCATAATAATCAAAACGTGACTGGACAATTTTTGTTTTGAATAGTTCATTTAAATGCGTCTTAGTGATAAGACTTACTTCTATCGTTGTTTAAAGTTATTACAATAATATATAAAATAAATTCTCAAAAATAACTTCACTTATACTTCTTTTCAAACATTAACAAATTTGCCATCCTTTTAAATCGACTGTAACAAAATAAATGTATTAAAAATTATCAACATTTAATAAAACTCTAATAAAAGAAAAAAAATCGCTACTGTTTGACGAAACATTTTAGACAGTATATTTTTTGAAATTGTCACTAAATTTGACAAACGAATTTTAAAATTAAAAATCTTAAATTAAAGATTCAAACATATTTAAAAAAAAAAATTCGTTAAAGTTTTATTACACCTTTTTGAAATTTTATATTCTGTACTATTAAACGGTACAACTTTTAAATATAAACGTGTAGTAGATTTGCAACACTGTACATTAGTATTGTTCCTTAATAAATACATGACTTTCGTCTGATTTAACAAGGATTTTTATGTTGATATGGTAGTTTACAGAACTCTTAAAAGCGTTTTTTTATATAATCGTTCAAAGTGTGTCAACTAGCTAATTTATTAACTATTATTAATCACACAAGATAATACAGTTTTGATCAAAATAATCATTTTCTCAAGATATCACATTTAAAAATTATCTCGTTTAAATATTCCTTAGCATGCGAATTACGAGAAAATAAACTTAAATCACCACGAAGAAATGTCATCATAAGATATGTCTGAGTCTTATTTAGCATAAGAAAGCATACCTAACTGATTGCACAACTCACAAAGGGCGTGTCTCGCCTGCTCATTTCCATAAGTTTAAACATTTGAAAGGAAAAACGAAGGCATTTGACGAAACCCTTTTAAGTAATTGGATACGCTTTCAGCAGCTATTTTTCGATAAGATTATTCCATAGAGGATACGTTTTTGAGATCTCGGTTGGAAAATTAGGGGTACTTAATATTCAAAAGAAGAAATTGAAGATATTAAAACAATTATTATTCACATTTCTATAATTGAGATAAAGGAACGTTCTTTATGGTCCTAAAGCCAAATTTAAAGTTTTTAGTAAAGTTTTTAGTGTAGACTTTCATTAATGAACTATTTGAGGATTGGGAAAACCTCGTGCCTATTGAAGTCAATTTTCTTCAATAGGAGATTAAAAACATGGTGGTACTTCAAAATAATCTGATTCTTTTATAAAAACAGCACGTGCCTTTTTTTATAAATTTAACATTTTTCATTTCATATTGTAAATAAAATTAATAAAATCTCATAAAATATTTGTGCATTTAAGAAATTCCTAAAATAGCGTACTAAAAAAATAATTTCTCACATTAAAAAAATTCTTAAAATAGCATATTAAAATAATTTGGTACATTAAAAAATTCTTAAAATAGCATACAAAAAATAATTGCGCACATTTAACAACGAATCTAATTTTTTTTTATTATTTTAAAAGATGGAATAATGCAACAAAAATTATATTTAATTAGCTAAAACTCAACGCAAGTAATTCACATTTAAATTAAACATTAAAATTATATTATTAAACTTACTGGTAATTTTAAACACAATTATTTAAGAAGTTGTATATTCAAATTTGGTATTTTTTTAATAATCAAATTATTTAACTATTATCTACATATTTAGTTTAAATATCGATATATTTATATATAAAGCAATAGTCTGTGAAATCGGTTTATTTATAAAACAATCAATTGAGCTTATACTATATATGGTGTATTCAAAGTGAACAACACAATACCCCTTCTCAGTGAGTTAAACATAAAAATAATTGACTTTCACCTGAAGAATTTATGGCTTGCATGAAGATGAGCTTGTTAATGTGCATATTGTGGAGGTAGAATGTGAACTTTGGTCGGTAATCAATGCAGTTCTGAGTATTTTGGAATTTGGAAACGTCCAGAATCGAAAATATGCTGTTTTTAAGATACACCAATAGTTTAAATACGAGCAAAAGAACGGAGAAATTTGCGTTTTATGTATTTGAAGGGATCTTAATAGTTGAATTAACAAGATTGTATGGATAATAATTAAATTTATATATATATATATATATATATATATATATATATATATATATATATATATATATATATATATATATATATATATATATATATATATATATATATATATATATATATATATGTATGTATGTATGTATGTATGTATGTATGTATGTATATGTATGTATGTATGTATGTAGGTATGTAGGTATGTACATACATATATATACATACATACATACATACATACATACATACATACATACATACATACATACATACATACATACATACATACATATATATATATATATATTTTATATATATATATATATTTATTTATATATCTATATATATATATATAAATATGGGTGTCATAACATCTATAAACGTTATCAAATATCCAATTACATTCTCAGGACACATAAAGCAGAGTAAAACCATCAATAAATAAATCGATGGTCACTAAGGGATTAAGGACACACAGTGATTACTTAACCATGGTACTTATCACAAGTAATAAAACTTTTCTTCCACTACTAAACCTGCCTCTAACTTTCTTCCTAAAAGTCATCTAACTACAATTCTTTACCGAGGAACAACTAACATTTTATCGCATGAAAGTTGAACTGAGCAACGGATCGAAACTAAATTGGAAATAGATTATTAGAGCTTAAACCCTATAACCCTACTTCCATCCCTTTAATGCGTTTATCGACGTCGCGGTATTTTCTTCGGAATGCACATTGTGCTTTAGCCAATTATTATATTTCATGGCCCTGCAATTTTGATGGGTTTTCTGTGTCGTTTTATTATCGACCTATTATACGATCATTCCTCCACTCAACTTCGAGATTTACGCGTTTCACAGAGAAATGTGGAACATCACTCACCGGTATTAAGTTGATATTTATTGCAACTGTTGCCAACGTCCTGTTGCGAATTCCAATCCTATAAAATGTATTTACTTTGTGTAAGTTTGAAACGACGTATACATGTCTTGGAGTTCATTTTTATTTTGTACCTGCTTCGGTGGCTTTAATGTATAGTATGGCCACAACACGGTCGTGGATCTCCTTTATGGGGTTTGCGGCCATCTATATTTTCTAAATCTTTAAATTATTTTTGTTTTGAATTAAATATGAAATAAAGTAACACCCGATAAAGTTTGTTATGTATGGGTAATTTATTATTTAATCAAATTACATTACAGTGGTGGTATTTCTATAAATGCTTCACTTCAGAAGCCGTATTTATAATTATTTTTTTAATATTAGAGAATAAACATAAAAAAATATCCAGTATATGATTGTTTAAATCTCAGAAACCAAACGACGTATATCGGTATTCTACCTACAAAGTTTCGCGAATCGAAGTGGTTCTGAATTTAATTACATAACACAGGGAAATCTATAAGAAATGCATTCAAAATTAGCAATATTATTGAATTAATGCAAATGGAAACGTCAACTCACTTTTGATTAATATAAAATAAGCTGATATTTAAAAAAATATTTATATACGAACAATAGTAATGTACAAAAATGATACTTTATTCAAAAATAAACCCCATATTCGCCAAGTCAAGCACGATATATATGTATATAGAAGAGGTTAAGGGACAAATTTGAATTTTTCCTTTTTTTTCAGATATCGTTACAACGAGTTTCCACACATGTGTGCAAGTCAGAAGAATAACATGATCAAACATTTACAAAATGTATAACTTTGAAAAAAAATTACAAATAAGATAACTTTTTTATTTTTGATATAAATTAAGAAAATATTTTCTCTTCTGAAACACAATAATTTTGCCTTTTTATATACAAAATATAGTGTTTAACAAATTAACAAATTGCTTTTACACATTTTTGTTATTTGCAATATAAATGTTTAATTAATTTTAAATAATCACTAATTTCATTTCACTGGTCAAACTGTTTTTTAAAAAAAAGTACTAATAAATATATTATCTATATATTACTGATCCCTAAAAACTTATGAAAGTACTATGTTTGTAAATACGCTGTAGAAAATTTGGAACAATTTCGTCAAATAAATCTCAACTTGGCTCAATTTAAACTTGTTCAAAGATGAAAAAAGAAATTACTAAGAGGTGATAAGGTCAAAATTATCAAAAATGAGGTCAAAGTAACATATTCAAGAAACCTTGTACCAAAGCTTAGTATTGATTTTCAAAAAAATAATTTGTCATACTCAACAAAGGAGTATAATTTTAGTGTCGCTACTTTCAAAATAAAATGAACTATGGAAAAGCAATAAAATAATTTTGGATATTTGTGTTGATTTTGTGAAAGTGTGACATGAAAGTTATATGTTTGAAATGCAACAAGGCTTAATGCAACACTATTATTCGGATATGCAACAACATTTAAAGTTTACTTTATTTCCAGTAAACCCTAATCAAATGACCTTATATATAGAATAAACATATCAAAATATTTTAAGCATCATCCGCCCCACAGTACAATACTCGAAACGCAATAAATATCTTTCAGAGAGACTCTAGGCGAGGCGAAATACCCCGACAAACGGACGAATATACCCGAGTTGAAGAATTCGGCGATGACAAGCCGAAGCGAGCCTTTTCGAATGATAGATGGTGATGGATCCCTGCTTATCACGCGTAGAGACGACCCCGGACGGAAGCATGAATATCTGCGGTGGAAATGCTGGAAATGTGTTGAAAGTGAAAAAATAAAACTGGGATGGGTTTTCCGGAGGGTGTTTTGTGATGAGGGATCGCGCTTATCGCCCGAAAATTTCGTTACATGTGAGGCGAGGCATGAAATTGTTAAGTTGTAGCTTAAAGTGAAGATGTAAATTGGAAGGAGATGTTAAAAGTAATTTATTTTTCTGTTAGTGAATGGGTTTTGGTATCGAAAACGTTAGTGCTGTTAGTGATCTCAATTTTTATTCGCGATTTGTTTAGGAAAGAAATAATTTTGTACATATATTAAACAATTAAGTAATCGCACACTGGACACAATTTTTCTATTTTATAATACGAAATATACAAACAATCCAAGTACTAAACTCAGACGAATGGTTGTACAAAATGTATGCATTTTAATAACTAATAAGCACAATAACTTTCATTGAGATAATATTAAACAAAATATTTAATTACTTTTATTGTAGAACCTTATTATTTATCATTGTCATATAATCAATTATGGGGTAGGTAGTTGTAAAAGTACACTCTAAAAAAGGTACTTAAAATGAGTACATGTACCTACTCGTTTTTCTTTAAGTACAATTGTATCGTAAACAAGCGATAATGTGCTCAAATTTAAGTAAACGTTTATGTTCAAGAGATCTTAATAAAACCTGACAGACCTAACATAGTTAATCAGAAGATAGTTTTGTGCTACATTATTTATTGTACATTGCTTAAGAACTGAGTTATTACAACTCAATTATCTTACTTCCCATTCTTTTGACAATTTTTTTAACATTTATTTTGTTTAAAACTTAAAAGGCACTGGACTGCGTTGCTGAGTATCTGGGTTCGATTCTCTTTCTTGATTGTAATTGGATATTTATTGGAAGTGACTTATGAAGGTAGCCTATGTAGGCAATCTTTTATTTATTGCACTCATTTTTGAGTACACGTATTTCTAAAAAGTTAAACTTATGTATTCGAAGCCATTATAAGTATCGAATGTACTAAAAAATGAGTACATTTTACCTATTTTCGAATACCTATTTTTAACAGTGTATATATGGGACAAGAGTTATGCAGTGACGTTTTGAAAACAATAAAATTTTTTCCTGATCCGGAATACTTATCACATCAGTGACAGTTGTAAAACGGAAATGCCTCGTGGTAACTTAGCTTGCAACAACGAAAATGAGATATATCTCTACTTAAGAGTTTTAATGTAATATATTCAATATTTTATTTTAACATTTTGAGAAGCAGCGTATAACTATCTGTTTCGTCGTTTTTGCTATTGATAGTCAGGCATTTGACCTTTTTATTCACCAAAAAGTTTTCGTAATTCACTTACCTGCAGAGCCATGAAGCAACAAAATCGAGATATGGTGTGAAAGTACGGACTTCCCTATTCGCGCTTTAACGCCCTTACGACTAGAATTTTTCCGATATCATGGAGTCGGTACTTTTCAATTAAACGTCCTGAATTCTCGCCACGATAATAATATAAGCACGTGATGCGAATGATTGAGTTTTTCGTTTTACCATTTTCCCTTTTTTTTTCTTCTAATAGTGCCTTTTTGAAAGGAACTATTAAGGGTTTCTGTTTTGTTCTTTTTTTAATAAGGCTCCTAATTTGAAATAATACATACAAATAAATGCTGCACGTTCTATGAAAGGAATGTGAGTTAGATATTTTTTTGTGATTATTAGTCTCTAAACCCACTGTGTACTCTTGCCGTATCGAATGGATGTAAATGGGGATTTTTGTGAAAATAATCCCCCAATGGAATTGAAGCTCAGACAGAATTTAGTGAAGCCGAATATTGTGTAATTTTATGAACAATTTTGCTAAATATCGAAAACGATATTGCCTTCTACCCTACTTTATCTTCGACATGGTAATTTTTAAATATTTTAATATTTGGTTTTATCGACAGAAAGTAGATTGTAATAAATATGATGGTACCAGGAGAGAAACGAGTTCATCGGGATTAAAATTGCAGAAAAGTAAAAAGAAGTTTATTGTCTCATAAGCATAAACAACTTTCTCGTATTTAACTTTCTTTTATGAAGAACAATCGTTCCTGCCATTTCACAACATTATACGATGAAAACAGCAAACATAAAGTCTTAAAAGTCGAAGTGGCCCAATTCTAATCGTTTTTTCCGTGTACTATTCGTACATTGATTTCTATAACTGTATCATATATATATAACACAGTAATGGAATTATTGTTTAAGGCAATATTATTCTATCGGGTATTGGGTGTTATAAAATAGTTTGAGGTTCCACTATTTGGAAATAGCAGTTTTATTATACACCAGGTGGTCACAAATTGTCGGACGATGGTCATTGTTTGGCTGTATAACTACACATAATAAACCATTTTATTTTTATTATTTAAATACTTTATTAATGCTATAGCTAAGCAATTTGCATATAATATAAGCGAAGTATTTGGGCAAAAAATGACTTATTATATCAATACAGCTAAATGTGATACAGTCAAACAATGACCATAGCCCAACAATTTGTGACCTTCCTCCCTGCAAAAAAAGTCAGCATGAAACCTTCATCAAAATTGTCAAATTGAAGGTTTTTTGAAGATTTTATAAAGGATATTGAAACAAAAAACTGCAGTTTTTTTGAAGTTTTTAATTTTTCTGCATAAAACCTTTAAAATATCTGCATTTCCCTTCATGATTAAAATTGAAGGTTTTTTGCAGGTTTTTTGAAGATTTTTTACAGTTTTTATGAAGGACATTGAAATAAAAACCTTTAATTTTATAGATCTTCCAAAAAACTTCAGTTTTCCTGCATAAAACCTTCAATTTCAAAAAAATTATGAAAGTTTTATGCTGACTTTTTTTTGCTGGGCTGTATTTCTAAAAACATTTCAAGAATGGATAACTCAACGTCAACTAAATATAGTGAATATATTCTAAGAAAAACATAATTCGTTTTTTTAGATTTTTTAGTACACATTCTGAACATTTCATTTACATACTAAGCAGAGAGTTTGAAGAAACATTTAAATTATATGTTGGGCTTTTTCACATTTCTTTGGGATATAAAATGAATGTAATAAATTTAATTTAACTGTAACACCTTCCAATATATTTTTTTTAGTTGCGAATCTTAATCTTATTCGTTGACGGGTAAGTAATATCTTAAAACCAAACACACATAAATTAGCTTTTCATATTTATTTAGCAAACGCCACCATGTCAAACTTAATACACAATTTCTTCACAAACTATGTATTTTGAGTTTATTAGGAAAGAGTTATGATAAAATAGCGGGTACATTAACGACATTGAAAGTATGCATAATTTGTTGTGCTGGCGTTTCGTTCACGTTGCTCTTAATTTAATGAATCTTCCTAAACTAATTATTGCGCGACTTCGAACGAGACAAATATGAATTAGAGCCTTGCTTACTATGGCAAAAATCCAAATTGAGGCTCAAAATGCATTTTCAAGATTGCAACGTTGTCAGCCAAGCCATTAGAAAAAGTCGAAATGTAGACTTCCATTATAAGAAGTCAAATGATTCATAAATTAAAACTATCTAATTTTTAATACTAATGAATATGTTCTGAAAGGATTTACAAAGTATTTAAGGGAAGTCGAAACGTTATATACCGCCAATGTTAAATTACAACTTTTCGATGTACCATTTCTCAGAATGTGCTACAGATATAAACTTGATATTTTTACTGTGTAAACTTAAGACGTTAATTTATAGAAATGAGCTTTTAAACAAAACCCTTATACATTTTTAAATGTTTTTTTTTAAAATGAGAGTCATATTTAAAAAAAAAATGATAGTCGCTAAAAACTAATCTCAGCATTTTCTTAGGTATCTGTAGAGAATATATATAAAAATGTGCGCATAATAATAATAATTGAAAGTTTCTGTAAAAAGATTCATTTAATAAAAAGAAACGCATTTTGATAAAAAATGGATTAACAACAGTACACATATTTTTTTAGATTTTAGTACTTTATAGTTAGAGTAAAAACAAAAGTTACTTATAAGTTTAAAAGTAATTAATTTAGAAATATAATTATGTAAAAATATCAAAAATGATCTTTTGAAGAGGCATTTTATGTATGTTTTTATAAAATGAGTAAACACCTAAAAATTACTTGCTAATCGGAATTATGTTTTAATAGTTACAAATTACCGTTTATTCAACAGTACCAATGAAGCACTCTTACATACAAAATATTTTAATTCGATTTTTTAAATTTTTCTTTCTATTTCTCAAATGTATAAATTGAAAACTAGTTTTCTTTTATTAATATTACCCAATATCACATAAATATTTCAAACACTTATTAAATACATGGTTTGTAAAAATATATTTTTATTTTAACGTCAGACACAAGTTTTAATGCAAGGAATGGAATGTGCGTAAATTTAAAGTTAAAAAAGTTGAAAATTTACATTTAAAATTTATTATTTATGTGAATTAAAGGAGGAACTCGGATATTTAAGAGATAATTTACATTTGAGTCCAAAAAAGCTTAGTGATCGTCATAGGACGATTGTTATTTCCTGTGTATGTATAGTATATATTGGGAAAGTTTGGATCTAAATCAGTTTAATGTTTTTTTGAGTGATTGGCAATGCATGGCTGAATAACAACAACAGTTTGTCT
Organism: Troglohyphantes excavatus; assembly: GCA_963932185.1. NCBI lineage: Eukaryota > Metazoa > Arthropoda > Arachnida > Araneae > Linyphiidae > Troglohyphantes > Troglohyphantes excavatus. The sequence goes on along the minus strand of OZ010667.1, from coordinate 58,095,202 downwards.
GAGTCGTGAACTATAAACATCAAAGACGTTTTATCACAGTATATATGAAAATAGTCCTCGTAGAATATAAAAATATAGAATATAGAAACCCGTAGAATGTAGAAACCCATAAAATAAAATCTATAAACTCGGAAATATTTCTACTATCGAATTTCACTTTTTACAAGATTCCAAAAGAAATCTCATAAAGACGTTTTGTGACAGTTCATTCACCCCCTTATCATTTGTTGCATCTGCTTCTCGAGATCGCAAACCGAAGTGCACGGTGACTGATAACAAAGATCGCATCTTCGTGGAAACAATTTGTCAACAAGCAATAAAAAGTTTCGGAAGTCGTTTAATTTCACGCTTGCAACTTATCGCCAACCTGAACATGGGTAAGTTGGGAATGGGCAGTGGCCACAAAATATTTGCCATAATCAATGTAAGTCCAATATTGATAAACTCAAAAACTTACACAATGTTTGAAAGAAAACACGTATTTGAGTATATATCGGCATATTTATTTTCTATACTTCTATGTATTTCTTTCATAAATTTAATATACATTATTTATTTATTTTATATTTTAGACGTCTACTGCACAACTAAAAACATATCTTTTCAAAAATATGTACTAATTTTAAGTTTGCTTGAAATAACACTTAACTGAGATAAATGGTTCCCAAAATGCTCAACTATTATAGTTTTTAAGGTTAGGATGTATAGTCATTTATTCTAAATTAGTTCTTGAATAATAGTTTATCTCTTTACAGAGTAAAATATTTTATACCATTTAATTTTCTCATAAAGAAATTTGATTGAAATAATTTGAAGTAATACATGATTACATTTTCTTGGGTTTAAGAAAGGGTGTTTGGCTTCCTGAAATGTCTTTAGAGGATTAAAATTACAATAGACGTGCTCTACTAAATTGTAAATTTTTTGTCGCACTTTTTTATACGCTTCAAAAGAAAGGATAATATAAAATTTTAGTAATCTTAAGATACTTCTTTATCAAGACAATAATTTTCAACAAAGCAAAGCTCTTTACATTTCCCTAATTTTAAAATTTGCTCCGCATATATAATTTCAAATGTAATACTAAGAATATATTGCAAACATTGAAAATTTTTAATCAAAATTTTATGAAACCTTTTGATAATGTAATAATAGGTTAAAGTAATTTATACCAGCTTTGTTAATGAAAATATGAAGAAATTTGTGTACTGTTATTTCTTCCTTTTTTTCTTTCACGGACGTATTTTGTTTGCATAATTTTGTTATTTCGAGATAATTCATAAAATATCCGGAACTATTGCATAAAATTTTTTAATCATCTCTACCGGCGACGGGAAATTACTTTCAAAACGAAATTGATTACATGAAAGTTATAATTAAATCTAAATATTTATTGAATTTTGAAATAGGGATATTTTTTTTAATTTTGCTTTTGCGAATGGTAATAGTTTAAAAGGATAAATATTTGATTAATTCCATTAATATTTTCCAACTATTATGAAATATTTATAAACCTTTTAAATTGACTTTTCATATTTTTTTGTTTCATTTAATTTTATAAAAACCTTGGATTTACTGTACATGCATTGAAATAAAAGTATTTAGAAAATAAAGTGTTAAGGTTTTGCGTTTAAGGTATGCAGAGAAATGCGAAAATAACTCGAGCGTTCACAGCACTTTATAATGCCGAATAATTATATAGAAAATTAATCTCATAAATTGTTAAAAGTAAAATTTATAATTAATTAAAACAAATGAAAATAAAATATATATTTGCATGACTAAATAAATGTTTTTTAAACACTTAACTGCATCTTGACATTGCTCAAAGCGTTTTGGTCTTTGTTTTAGTAAATAAATTAGATTAGTTTTAGTAAGCTTAAAAAATACGGATTCTTTATTTCGAGGTATTTTTTTTAAAAGGATTTCCGTTTTTTTTCAAGGTACAGCTTATTCTGCTTATTTTTTGGAGGAGCACAATAGCATTATTGCAAAAACGCTTTTATTTAATCCCTTTGTTTGTCATTTTTTTTACCTAACATAAGTTAATTAAAGTTTTTATAAGAGATAAACGGTATTTTTTAAAAATTTAAATCCTACATTTACGGTCGGATAATTTAATTTATTTAAATCAATGTTTGTTTGCTCAGTGCTTTAGAAATTGGAATTAAACTGGACTAATTACAATAAGATTGATTTTTGCAAGTAAATTTAATAATCAACACTGCAAATTAACGTTTCCTTTGTATAATGATTTAATGTAATTGTTAAAACAAAACTTTAAATTTAATAGTATTTAAGAGGTGGCATATCGGCGTAGGAATATAACGGAAGTGTGTAACGGAAATAATCTGAACGGAAATAATAGGCCATTTTTAAATAAATGTACGAAAACATTGTAAAAATTTGAAATAAAAAAAAATACTGTTGTGTTAGACGTTAAAAACTTTAAAACCTGTGTTCGTTTAGATATAGACATCCAACTAAATATTTTTGGGATATAATAAATTTGCTAAACCGCCGAGCAGAAAATGTTGACTTCGCGACAAGCCAAAGGGAACTCTGTACGGTATTTTATGTTTTCAAACAAAATGTAAAAAATAAATAAAATTATTAGTTACGATTTAAATAAAACCGTGAAATTTTACAATTCAAACGTGACCACAAAATGAGTATATAAAAAATCTAAACTTTCACTGGCTAAGCTATTTTTTTTAAAAATACGTTTGAAAATACACTGTATCAAATTTGGTGCAGTTCCTCCAAATAAATATGAACTTATATAAATTTAAACTGGACCAAAGAACTGAGAAAACTGAGTTCAAATTACATATTCAGGCAATTTTGTACCATAATTTAAAATTCATTAAGAAAAATAATTAGTTGTACTTAACGCAGAAATATAATTTTAGTGTCGTTCGATTAAAAATAACATGAACTATATTTTAAATCACTAAAATATTTTTCGATATTTTTGATGATCATAAAATTGTTGGGTTGTGACAATTATTATTTCTGTCCGTTTAAGATAGGTATATAAAACAAAATTAGTATTGTCAAAAATGTTTAATTAAATTGGACGTTTTTTTATGAAAAGAGTATACAGTAAATCATAAATCTTATATTTATAAGTTAAATAATTGAGTTATTTTATTTAAAGGAACCTTCACATATTTTTATAAATATAATAATTGTTTTATTATATAAAAAAGCGCAACAACAAGATGACATCTCAAATTCTAAATATCTATACAATGCTATCATAAAACAGGGTCTTTTACTATTATTTTCTCAAGATTGATCTTCCAATATTTATTGAGACGGTTCACTATTGCGTACTTCCACGCATACGAAATTGAGTTCCCTCGCAAAGTATTAAGTAAACAAGTAAGTACAAAGTACAAAGTAAAGTATACATCGTATGTTGATTCTCCACGCTGCCGAAGTTTATTGTGTTTGTATTGTCAAAGCGTTTTATTGCGTACCCACTTCGTTTGTGATCTGAATGCCAAGCATGCATCTTCGTAAAAGCGATCTGACTCGTGCGGCTGATAAATCAATTGCCGGTCGCCCGAGTTTCGTATTTATTGCGGTCTATAGACGCATGTCTAACGTGATTTGCGTACGTTTTGTGTTTTGTAGGATTGCGCGGGGATTTATTTCGTAAAAGAACCGTTTTCTGGAGATAAATTTGCTTCAGTTTATGGTGAGTGTTCCACTAAGACTTGTGAATCTTTAAAATACAGCTATTTACATAAGCTATGCTACAATACAATGGAGAAGTTTCTAAATGGTTATAAGGAATGGGGGATTTAAAAGGTATTACATATGAAACGTTTCGTTTAATGTGGAACAAATACGATGGTTAGATATCATCTATCACCATCGGATTTAGATAGGATTGTCAGATTCAAATAGACGGGTGAGCAGCAAAGTGGCACGAGTCCCGAAAGTCAGAAAATGGAACGACTTTATTTTCCATTACTAAACAGCTAACATTTCCTAATCCTATTTTATTAGATTTTCAATAATGAGTTAACTGTTTTTTAACTTAGTATTACCCAATTCTAGCTGAAAACTTCAAATGCTCTTATCAAGAAACTCTGTTTTTGGATTTACTCTACTTGGAAGCCAAAACGCCTAAATAATAATAAATATCAATCCTAGTATACATGCAAAATAAACAATTATTTTAGAAAATAATCAAGCGTTTGCTTGTGATTTAATTTTATATAAACAAAACCTAATGAAGTTCCAGCTATTCAAAATTCAAAATGTGTATTATTACACACTTTTACGGAACTCACTATGTTTTTTTTAAATTATCAAGTATAATAGTATATATATATATATATATATATATATATATATATATATATATATATATATATATATATATATATATATATATATATATATATATATATATATATATATATATATATATATATATATATATATAGTAGACTCTCGATAACTCGAATTTTGAAAAAAAAATATTTCCCTGCACCTTTATTACTTATTTAATGTAATTTAATCTCTTTATTTCGAAGTTTTTCGTCGTTATTTTCGATAACTCGAAGTTTCCTCACAACTCAAAATTTTGTTTTCCTCTCAAAACTATGGATTTTGAAGAACCTTTAGCATATATGCAAGTGCCACGTTCTTCTTTATCAGTTCTCTTTCTCATTGTGCGTTATTAAAAGGGTATACTTACAATGGATTCTTGGCTGTGCCTCACCCTTTTGTTTGAATGTCGCCAGACTGGATTCCCTGAGCTGTATCCCCTCCTCTCTAACGCAGAATCAGTGCAACAAGGAAGATTAATGATTTATCGTCCCTCAAGTTAGCTGGCGTTTTCTGTAAAGTGCGAGTCACTTTCTTGGAGCATTACCGACCGTCCAGAAAGCAACTCACTTAAAATATGAAAACGACACTCGACCCCTTCTCATTATTGTTTAGACAATGCACTCTCTATAGCAGCATTGGATGAGAGATCGCTCTCAGAAGAAGAATGATAATTAAGAATGCTAACCTCCTCCAAAGATAACTTTTTAAGAGGATCTATCTTCGATAAAATCTACGCGTGCCTTCATTGAATCGAGGCCGGAAATGAAAACATCAGAGACATTTCAAGCAATCGTGCATTTGGAAAATATAATTGATTTCGAAACAAATAGAAATACTTACCAAACTATTTTGGATTGATATGTTAAATAAAGACGTGTAAGTATACTAGTATTTATATTTTACCAAAACAGATTTTTTATAGGATTTTCGATAACTCGATTTTTCGATATCTCGAATTTTTATACACTCCCCTTCGAGTTCGAGATAACGAGAGTTTTCTGTATATATATATATATATATATATATATATATATATATATATATATATATATATATATATATATATATATATATATATATATATATATATATATATATATATATATATATATATATATATATATATATATATATATATAATATATATAATATATATATATAAATTGACTTTGATAAATTTGGAATATACATGCTATTCACGTAAGCCAGCGATTCTCAACCTTTCGCGGCCCAGTTTTCAATCATAATTTTCCTCGCCCCCCTCCCCCCCCCCCGCTTTATTATTTTTAACTAACTGCCAAAACAAAAGTAAAAGTAAGCCACCGTTGGCGAGAAACCACATCTGGCATTTTGCCAAGCGGGCGGTGAACAGATGAAGCGAATGAAAGCGGGGAAAATTTAAATATTATATTTTAAATGAAAGCCAAACAGGGAGATAACGTTAAAAGAATATAAAAGTAAAATTCGTTAGTGATAGTTAACCTAGACGGGGTGAGCTAAATTTAGAAACTAGGAATACATTTTTTCGAATAATAAAAGAAATAAAACGGAAGTCTGACAAAACAAAAGAGAAAAAAATAAGTAATGTTTGTGGAAGGGAATCCACACGACCGATGTCATCTCGAGCCAGTGGCGTACGCAGGAAATTTATAAGGGGGGGGGGGTTGATCGTCAGATTACTTTACACGTATATATATATATATATATATATATATATATATATATATATATATATATATATATATATATATATATATATATATATATATATATATATATATATATATATATATATATATATATATATATATATATATATATATATATATATATATATATATATATATATATATATATATATATATATATATATATATATATATATATATATATATATATATATATATATATATATATATATATATATATATATATATATATATATATATATATATATATATATATATATATATATATATATATATATATATATATATATATATATATATATATATATATATATATATATATATATATATATATATATATATATATATATATATATATATATATATATATATATATATATATATATATATATATATATATATATATATATATATATATATATATATATATATATATATATATATATATATATATATATATATATATATATATATATATATATATATATATATATATATATATATATATATATATATATATATATATATATATATATATATATATATATATATATATATATATTGAATAATAGAAGGAATAGGGTGCGAAGTCCCCTCTTAAATTATAAACTAAGAAGAGATTTAAAAATATATATATACTTTAAGAAATAAAATACTACAGAGTACAAAAATTTTAATTTAGGGACTAGTGGAAAAAAATATCATTTAGTATTAATTTTGTACTTTTTTTAAAAAAAAATTCGTGCCAATTCACAAAAAAACCACACCTAAATTTTAAAGCCAATTTCAAAAAGTGATAATGACCATAAAATTAATACTTAAATATTTAAAAAAAAAATCAACTTTTGTTCCTTAAATTAATAATTATTTTTAAAAAAACGTTTTAGAGCTTTTTTAAATGCCTGTTTTTATTTTGAAAAAAATATTATTTTATACTATATTTTATTCACATTAACTATTGATTATTATGCTTGAGTTTACTTGTCATTCGGGACCAATTAATTTTCATACTTATGAATTGCCATTGTTTTTCATTGACTTTAAAACAAATTGCATATGTTTGCACAAAATATAAGTCATTTGTATTTTCGCAATTGAATTTTAAAGTAAAAGCAGTACAAATGTTATAATTCTTCTAAATTAGTATGCATGGGAACTGACAATAGGAATGAAGTCTTTTAAAAACACATATGGAATAATCTCACCTTTCCTGATTAATTCGTTGGGTTGTCTTTTCCTTCGCTTTTTTTAAAAGAAAAAAAAGCAACTAAACTGGATTGTTTTTGCCTTAGCTTTCTTCTAGAAAATAATTTAACACAATCATCTGATACATTTTTCATTTTGGCTTTAAAATGCAAAACAAAGCACCATAACTTTCAGAAATACTAAACAAATAAAAGGCCTCAAAAACTAAAGTCCAATTTTCGGGAGTACAAAAAGTAGAAACTGTTCAAAACATCTTTTCATTTGACCTTTATTTTTGACCTGACTATTTTAGTCATCCTTTACTTCTACACTACAAGACTTACAAGATGTCTATATATTCTAAAGGATACCGGCGACAAATTTTTTTAAACAAAATATTCTAAACCAAAATAAAAAAAATGCGATATTTTATTTACCATTGAAAAAAAATATTTCGTATTGACTTATTAAATTTTCAACGTTGACATATATCGGCGCCAAAATTGTTCCCGCCCTCTAAAATCAAAACATTGCTTTTTGTTTATTTTATATTTTCTTTTTATTTCCTGTCAAATGATGAATATGATGAACCAATGATGTCAAATGATGAACCGTTTGTATTTTTTCTAAACTTTTTGTTTTGTTTTGGAAATTTTTATTAATTGGAGAAAAAAGCATTATTTTTGTATAAGTTTTTTAAAAACTTCATACCGATGGGGGGGGGGGGTGTACCACCCCCTATCGTTAATCAATTTTTTTAAATAATATTTTCTCTTGGATATTCTCGCGCCCCCCTAGGGGGGCGCTCCCCACAGGTTGAGAATCGCTGACGTAAGCTATAGAAATTTATATTTTAGGATGACAGCATTAGATAGAGACTCATTAATTTCTAGTAGGATTTTTAATGATAGTTTACATTTTTTTTAAACCATTTTTCAATACATATCTTTAAAGAAATCAGATTTTATGATATATTTTCAATTACCTCTCAGTTGAACACACTTACTTTGTGTATGTTTTTTTTATGGTTTTGAAATGTTAAATAATTTTCTTTTTATTTAAACATAAACTAACAATAAGAAAATGTTAAAGTGAGTTAAATGCTTTGCTTAATGGAAAAACTCACTAAGTAAATTTTTTTCTCATTTATTCGTTTTTATTGCGCCTGCACAGCGTTGAAGGAAACTGTTCACTTAAAATTCCCCAAGTCAATAATAAGTGTGTACAGAAATAAAACGCTATTAGATATTTATGCTAATACAGTCTACACATGCCACGTCAATAGAAAATATCTCAAAATAGCCCCGAATGACTTAATGATTCCAAGTTTTTCTAACAAATGATACACACAATTTAATGAAACTATTTATGAATAGCCTTTTCCCAATTGTTTTACTGACTTTTTAAATATGTAAATTTAAAAGTCCATATTTAAATTTTTATTCAAGTATCACCATCCATTTCAGATTTATTATTTAATAACTTATTAATAACTCAAATAGTTTAAGAACACACTCTAAAGTTAAAATACCACCTTTATCCCAACGAGACCTCCCATTTAAATGTTTACTAATGTAGCTAGATTAACTTGAGAATACACTGGACGCAAAATCCAGTCACAGAGCAAACAACCGAAATGGCAAGTAATTATTCAAAGCGTGTGGGTGGCTTTATTATGAACAGGAAACACGTACTTGCATTTTAATATATAAAGTTTTATTTTTTGTTCTCTAAAACTTATTTGTGCATCTTCTATTTTTTTAACTATTCGAAATCAGCAGCAGTTATTTAATCGAAATTAAGTGTGATACAATTAAAACCGACGTATAAACTTATACATATATATATATATATATATATATATATATATATATATATATATATATATATATATATATATATATAACCTTTTTGCTGCGTTATTGGGGTACAAGCAAATACATATACCTTACAAAAAAAAATTGAGCGACACCCGTCTGAAATCGATACCGCGACCTATTACTTCGAAATCCCGTGCGCCACTGACCAAGCTACAAAGGCATCTTCTAGTTAGATAGTGGAAATATGTCTAAAATATATTTCTTTATGCAATACTTTTTTAAACAAACCGTTGGTATTTATGAGAATGAAGCGTCAAGACTCCGGGAAATTATCTTTCTTTTGATATCCCACTTGTTAAAATCAGTCGCGAGTAGTAGGCGTAAAAAGGATCCATGCTATAAAAATAATACATGTTCGTGTAAGGTTTGAAATAAATATGGATCAGAACTTAACATAAATAATTTTCAAGATACGCTATTGTTATATACTACAACCATTTTAATATATGGGAAATAAACCCTTAAAGCTCAAGCATTCACAATACCTTTATCACTAGCCAAACGGTTTTAATTCGATTGTTTGAAGTTCTAGTTGACCGCTGGGTGTCGCTTCAGGTGTAATAAAAGTTGTAGTGCTTAAGTGATGATTTAACAGGGTAATGGCGGTGTGACGGGGAACTAAAGTGGGAATATGGTGGTTACATTATATGTTTAATAGTATAATATTTTTCTGATGATTTTTTAATTTTATTAAACACATTCAATTTGAATAAAATACTATGCATAATTATTTATATTTTAGTGCATTTGATTCAAATACGGATGTGATTTCCAATGCTCAAATTAACGACAATGTTTTTAACCTGTGGTAATAAAAGAACGGTTATGTGTGTAGATAGCTGAACTCTTAGTCTCACTGCAAAGGATGTATATTTGATACTTATCAACGAATTAACTACACGACTTAGTAAGTGTTGGCCAAATTATAACTGAGCAGATAAAACTTACCAATGATATTTAATGAAATATTTCGTGAAATTTAATGAATATACTAAAAACAGTAAGTAAATATCCAAACTCACAACTTATACGATTTCACAATTAATTTTCATAATTAATTAATAAAAAATTTAATTTCACAATTAATAAAAAACAGTTAGGTGAATGTATTAATGATTGATAATCCACAAATGTTAGTTTATATATTATATTAAATAAAGAAAATAACACCAAATAATTGAAAATCAAAGTTACAAAAATTATACTTCGAAATAGTAAAAAATAAATCAAAATATTTACTCAAATACAAAACTTTCATAATTATATATTTTTTTGAGAAAGACATATTAGTAATTTGTTATTTTATAAATAATATGTTTATTATTATAAATAATATTATAGTTAATGAATTTATTCGTTACACATGGTAATTAAATTCTAAAAATAAAAATAATAAGGGATCTAAATTATTAAATTTTAATCTAAATAATCAAAAGCACAAAATATAAAACTCAAAATCTGTTGTTTTAAAGCAGTTTAACTTTCTTTAAAACACGTATAGTAATTAAAAAGTTATTGACATTTAGACTGAAAATTTAATCAAGCGTAAATTAATCTAACGTTATATATTTAATCAAAATATTCCTAACTTCCTTTTAAATATTTATATAACTTTACTTTAATTAACTTTAAAACTAAAACCCAAGGGGAAAATTCAAATGATTTATTAACACTTAATTTTCGATAAAAAAAAGCATATATTAAGCACCTTTGATATTTAGATAACATATTTTTCTGGTCTTAGAAAGCTGTGGATATAGTTTAAGAATAATTTTAAAAATTAACAAAATTAAAAGTAAAATTTTTAAATATGGGTGGCTTGGCTGCTAAGTGGTATATGTCAAGAAACAGAGTTTTATTCAGTTTCCATCGGCTATAACGTGATATGAAATGACATCAACTCATTCATTATTGGTCAATCTATTGAACGTGGAACCTTACCAATTTATAAATGGTAAGTTTAGCTATCTACGTTCTAATATAATAAACTATGGAACTATAAACAATATTTTTTAAACTTAACTATGTAACCAGCGTTATCCATTTATGTATTATCTTATATGTTTGTTCTATTATCATGTCCCCGTCACCTGTATATATTTCATGTTCCCGTTACGTGTCTATATATTGTTCCCGTTATTACGATTGTAACGTCCTCTACATATTTTATGTCACTCCCGCTGCGCCGGGAATGCTTCAGTCATGTAACTGCCTTTTTACAGTGAATGCGTAATTTAGCTTTGTCCCACCCCGAGATTTTAACGTTAGGCTTGTGATTAAAAATGTTTATGTTCTATCCTTGAGCAGTTATTTAATCTATACGCCTTATAACTATTAAAAAATATACCAGTACTTTATACACTACATCAGTACGTCATGTACTTTACATGGTATACTTTTTTTGTATTTTTTAAAATATATAAGACTATTTATATAAGTATATAATATATGTTTAATTCAGAATTTTATTATACAATTTTTTTTATTTAATAACCTGATAAAACTAAATAATTATCAAAAACTATTGATTAATTAATCAACGAAGTATATGTGCGTCTTGGTAGCCAAGTGTGGTGTACGTCACAAAAGTAAAAAAAAACGAATGCATTAAAATACATCTAGTAACAATTAATATGTTAATATTAAATAATTTTTTTGAGTTAGTTTTAAATTCTCACTAGTCCTATTACCATGCTACAGCCGCGGGAAAAAAAACGAACCACCGATGATTATTTCGTTAGTTTTTATAGTAGAGCTAAACTTAATATACCATTTTGTAGGGAATAAAGTCTACTATACATTGATATACAAAAAAAATTTCATAGGGGAATATCTTTATACTCGAATCCGCACCAACTTTAAAATTTTCAATAGCAACACCTACTTTTGATAGCGCAGAAATGTTCCCCGCCCTCAAAATAATCTAAATATAAATTTTCGTTAATTTCCTACATTTATATGCAGAGATATTAGACGATATGTATCTATCTGATTTGAGGGCTACTTCCACATTGGACAATGTATTAGTGAAACTTCGAAATGAAGTACGCGGATAGAAAATGTTTTAGCGTTAGCCGTGGTTCTTCTTTTCCCATAGTCATTCATTCTCCCACTCCCGTATACCCCTCGCCTTTATATAAGAATTTAGAATTTTATGGCAACGCGATCACAGCGCTTTTAATTCTCAAAATTAGTAGATTTCTGTTAAGTTCTGCAGATTTTAAATTGATGTATGACCCCTTAAATGATCATTTGATGCACATTTTGATATAGCCAAAAAACTATAATAGAGGAAAATCATGAAATTTTAGTTATGCATATAAAACGTTTTTCTGAATCCATCACTATCAAAATATAGCATGGTTGCTATTCATAAATTTTATGAATATTAATATCCTTATTTAAATAAAATTAAAAAATATACATATATGTAATGAAAGTTGGTGTATATTATTTGAGTAGTTTAAAAGTAACACAGATAAAAATATCAGCTGAATAAAAGTATTATTTCGAAAGATATGATTAAAAGTTTAAGAAATTCATTTAACATTACGAGTTCTAAACTTTCGATATTCATAATTAAAAAACTACTTAACCAAATGACTTGTAAATTGATATTCAACGATAAATTTTGTCGTAGATTCTAAATATTGAATCAAAATTGGGTGTTGCTATTGGAAATTTTAAAGTTGGTGCGGATTTTAATATGAAGATAGTCCCCTATGCAAATTGTTTGTATATCAATGTTTAGTAGACTTTATTCCCTACAAAATGGTATATTAAGTTTAGCTCTACTATAAAAACTAACGAAATAATCATCGGTGGTTCGTTTTTTTTCCGCGGCTGTACATAAGTACATATATTAATTTAGTTATATGCCATCTGAACAATTATTTTAATTCAACGTTAAACAAACACAAAAGATTTCATATCAATATAGTTTTTTTTAAGAAAGTATATTAAAAATACAATACCCCATTGCGACCTAGTTGTCTTTTAAAACCATCAATTCCTGACGATTTAACAACTTCTTCACTATTACTCTATTATAAAATGAAAATTTTATATCTTCCATATTAAGTTGTGATTTATAGAGCTTGTACTCAGGACGTTTAGTCTAGTCCTGTTGATTTCGCATTTTATGCTTTCAACATCACCTGATTTGATAAATTTAAATATTTGAATAATGTACCCTTTGGTTCTTCTCTTAAATCAGCTTTAATTGTTTATTCCTGAAATAATCTGAACCATATTTGTAGCCCTATGTTGAGCTTTTTCTAAAAAGTCAATATCTTTTGTAAGATATGTTAACCAAAATCGCAGTACATTCTCAAGATGAGGCTTAATCAACCCTAATAAAAATGGCAATATTAAAATTTTAAAATTATATAAACATTCTCTTTTATAAATCCCAACATTATATTCGCCTTAATTTGTGTCCCATTTTCAAAGCCCAAACCCACCCAGATCCCTAACAACAAATACTCAGTAAATTATATAAAGACAAAAACCTCTTATAAAGTGTCATATAAAAATACAGTTTAAAAATTGTTCATGGTATACAATAAGCATTTAAATTATATTGAAATCAACAAATCAAGTATCAATATGTTTCTTAGAACCATTTATCTAAGCAATTAATAAAATTGAACTAACCTTTAAAAGTGACCTTAAGGGAAACATGCAGATTTCATTTCTACCAGCCAGCCAGAGAAAAACAAACTCTCAATCGAGAGCGAGACATCAGAAATGCATTCTCAAAACTATGAGGTCGTGAATGCGACTTCGTAATTTCTACTTCGAAGTGAGGAAAGTGAAATTGAAAACCAGGTGGCGCTATGGTCCGACGCGTGGCTTATCTAGAAATAGGGATTTCAAGGGGAACGAAATGTTGTTATATGTTTGTATTTTTTTTCCCTACATGAGTGCTTTTCACGGTTTTTTTTAATACTCCTCCATCAATGGAATGTTGTTATGTTTGTGTATTTTTTTATTTACCTGAGAGCTGTTTTTTTTAAAAAATATTTTAAGTATTACGAGCGGGCTGATTGTTTTTTTTTTTCGTCCTTTTATAAGGGATTTTTTTTCTGTAAAAATGGAGTGGGATTATGTTGTAGTGGGAGTTGTTATTGAAAATTGCGATAAAATCTATTTTAAGTAATAATAAAAATGTAAAGGTATGGATAGGTTAGTGAAAATTGTTTTGTGTGTTTTATATTCCGATAATGGTTAATTATCAACATGTGATAATGGTGTTAAATGGTATCAAACTGTGATAATGGTTAATTATCACAATTTAAAAGTAAATTAATTATTTTTAAATTAAAGTGGAGAATAAAAAATCTAAAAATGCTTAAATGTTGATTAATTAAATTTTTTTATTTTTTAAATATTTATGAAAGTATTAGCACTACAACACTATTTAATAAATAGTTACATTAGAAAAAAGTTTATTTTCATTTTTTAAAAATATATTTTTTATTTATTAAAACTGTAACTTATTATAATGTGCTCGATAAAAAAATTACCTTGATTTGTTTCGAAGTATACTGCAACAAGGTAATTTTCTTAAATATTGGTATTCGAAACATGTATAATTCGATAGACAGACTGCAATAAATAATTTAAAATATCTTATTGATTTTTATTGAATATTGGTACCTATGTTTAATTACAAAACTTTACTGAATTCTGAATAAAATAAAAATAGTATTTAATTTAAGAATATAATTAGGCTTGCATTGGTACCTATATTTTTTTTGCAATACATTTATTTCATTAAAACAGTACTCGGCACCAATTGGCTAGTAAATATGATTAAGCTTCAAATACTCCTAATGGTAATTAAAGATACAAGCTTAAAAACATGATTTTCTAAAAATTTACCCCCATTTGGTTTGTAAGCAATTATTTTTAAAAATCAGTATTTTACGAATTTTACGTAAAATTTATGAAAAATATGTAGTCAATGCTTAAGGAATATAACAAACGCGACAATGCGAATGCAGAGCAAAAGCGACCATCTACCAAACAAGTCAATATCTTTTATGTGAGATTCTTCGTAACTGCGATTTTGCTTTTGATAGATGTCATACGAAACCCAAATAGCGTTATTGCCATCGATATCTAATTGCATTTCATCATATGAGCTACGTAATTCATACTTTTAGGAAGTCATAACCAAGACATACAGCAAATAAATGCTCTGATATTTGATGCCGATTTATTGATCATTTTATGAACCACACATTATGTTGATGATCAACAGAATGAAATAAATTGCATTGTTTAGTTGTTTTCGGTCCTCTAAGAAATATAATAAATTATTTGAATGTTTAGGTTTGTTTCAGGAAAACCGAAACCCCAAATTCTAAGAAAAATGCTAAAATTGTTTTGCATAAAACTGTGCTATACATAATTAAGAAGGTGTGTACAAAATATCAAAGCAGTAAAAGAAAGAACACATGTGAGTTTTTACGTATTTATACATGATGTATCATCTGCTTACCTACGTTTCGTCTGCAACATTCGGAGTTTACTCAAAATATATATATATATATATATATTTATAATTTTTGTCACGTTTCTAGTAATTGAGCAGCAAACATTCGAAACGTGTTTTGTCCGAAATTCTTAAAAAACTAGAATATCTCTGAATTCACCCCCAAATTTTCTGTTGAATAAAACTATTTTATTTTCATTAAAAAAATATCTTATTGATATATTATGAGGCGCAGGGTAATTCGTGGGAAAACGCAAATATATTTTCTCATGCATTTACTCCTAAACAGCATAATTTTTTAAATGAAAGTCAGTTTCTCTCTCTGCAGAAGGTCGTAAAGTTGCGATTTTTTCAATATTTTAATTAAAAAAGGAGTTATATCTATCTATAAATATGTGATGCCTTTGTCAATTTCCCATTTATGTAACATTCCAGTTTTTTTTTTCGCACTGATATCAACTTCTGTTCAAAACAAACTTAAGGGGGTCCGATACCTTCGACATTTTTATTTTTTATTTTTATACTTGTACAATCCAATTTTTTTTCTCTTTCTAAATATGCATAAAAAACCATTTTAAGACGCTCAATTTTTTTTAAATTGCACATTTATTTTTAAATTAAAATTTTAGTAATATTTTTAACAATTTTAAAATTTCTACTCCTTTTTTGTTTTTCAATATTTTGAAGCAATTTTTTTCATTTAAGATCTTGAATAATATGTAAATAGATGTATGCATTCAAATTTTGATTCAGATACATCACTTTAAAAAAATAAAATATATTAGAAATTTTGGAAAAAAAATTGACGAAAAAAAATAACATTCCATTTTAAGTGGTTTAAAAAAACAAATTATGGTAAAAATAAGAAATCTGAATGCATACATCTATTTAAAATATATTTATCTTGCTATACACACAAAAATTATGATTTTAAGTATAATAGTAAAAAAGCCTTAGCATTTTTAGTGTTCATTAAATTTCAAAACCGCGAACAGAGATATTTGCTTTTTAAAGTTTACATATAGTGATACAAATACAAATACAAATACAAATACAAATACAAATACAAATATTGACGACCAACAACAGGCTCAAGGCGGCCCAACAAGGTTGGTCCATCTAGTACCTCTTAACTATCCCCCAATGCATATCTAACTTCTTCTTAAAATCCGTTACTCCTTTACAATTAACAATATTCACTGGCAAGTTGTTCCATTTGTCTATTACCCTATTATAGAAATAGTGTTTTCTCCCTTCCCGATTAAAATGGGATTTGTTTAACTTAAACCCATGACCTCTCGTTCTATCACTCATATTAAAATCTAAACTCTCCACATCTCCTTGTTTGATACATTTAATAGTTGAATCAAATCTCCCCTAACCCTTCTCTCTTCCAGAGTATACATATTCAAATTTCTTAATCTATCTTCATAATTCATGCCTGAAAACCCTTGAACCATTTTAGTAGCCCTGTGCTGAATTCTCTCCAATAATTCAATGTCTTTTTTAAGATATGGTGACCAGAACTGTACAGCATACTCAAGATGTGGCCTTACTAAACCTCTGTACAATGGCAAGATAATATCCTTAGATTTTGATGAAACACTTTTCCTGATGTACCCCAACATTCTATTAGCTTTTTTGCTAGCCACTGTACATTGATGACTCATTTTAAAATCCTCATTTACCAACACACCCAGATCACTTACAATCTCACTATTTTTGATTTCTGCACCCTGTAAAACATATGCAGCCCTACTATTTTTGATACCCATGTGCAACACTTTACATTTACTGATATTAAAAGACATACCCCATTTAACAGCCCATTCTGATATTTTTGTTAAATCACCTTGTAATTGCTCTATTTGTTCCCCAGAATTCACAGTCCCCATAATTTTTAAATCATCTGCAAAGATGCTGACCTTGCTCCCAATCTCCCAACTAATATCATCAATAAAAATAATAAATAAAAGTGGACCTAACACTGAACCCTGTGGCACTCCACTTTTAACTTCTGCCCACTGAGAGTAATTACCTTTAATTTGCACCCGCTGACTCCTACCAATTAACCAATTCCTTATCCATTGTAAAATTTCACCCCCAATCCCTAACCTTTCCAACTTGAACAGCAATGCCTCGTGGGGAACTTTATCAAATGCTTTCTGGAAATCAATGTATACTACATCTACACTTTTCCTTTTATATAATTCTTCAGCAACCCTATCGTAGAATTTTAAAAGATTTGTTGTACAAGTTCTTCCTTTCCTAAATCCATACTGATTATCTGACAGCAAGCTCTCTGATTCCAAAAATGATATGATGCTGTTTTTTATTAATGTTTCAAAAATCTTACATAACACTGATGTTAAACTAACCGGTCTGTAATTACCAGGTTCACATTTTGCCCCTTTTTTAAAAAGCGGAGTGACATTTGCTAATTTCCAGTCTATTGGTACATTACCCGAATTAAACGTCGATTTGAAAATAGTTAGTACAACATCTCCCAGTTCTTCCGCACACTCCACTAGTACTTTTGGGTAAATTTCATCTGGTCCTGGTGCTTTAAAAGGTTTAATACTTCTTAAGTGATAAACTACTTCTTCTCTAGTAAAATTGCATTCCTTAATAACCGGACGCATATTATCCTCTATTTGCATGAAATCAGATTTGAAGTCCTTATTAAAAACTCCCATGAAAAATTCATTTAAAATATTAGCCATTCCTACATCATCTTGAATTAAATTGCCTTGATAATCTTCTAGTGGTCCCAGATGATTATTTCCTTTATTGTTTCCACTGGCGTAAGCAAAAAATCCCTTTGGAATATTGTTGATATCCCTAGCAAGTTTTTCCTCCAATGCTAATTTCTGTTTTCTACTGATATACTTATACTCCCTTCTAGCTTTTTTATACTCCTTACCATCAGTGTCCCTACCTGTTTCTTTAAATATTTTATACGTCTTTTGTTTTAACTTAAGAGCTCGTTTTGTTTCCTTTGAAAACCACATAGGAGAAAGCTTTCGAACTACATCTTATAGGAACACATCATTAATATAGTGTCTCTTTAAAACATTCATAACTAAAAAAGTAATAGGAATTTTTTGAAGCAGTTTTTTGGGAGTTATTAAGATAAGTTTGAATATTATTTTTTAAATATAAAAAAAATGACTTTTTTTGCAAATTTTGGGTATCGGACCCCCTTAAAATAGTTGTAAGCAGAAGGTTTTCAGTTTTATTTAAAAAATATATATTTCAATAGCCAAATGCTGCTAGATAAAAATGTCAAATGTGCGTCCGTATTCCCGTTAAAATCTTTTTTCTTAAGAATTTGTTAATCGGAATTCGTTAAACACGAATTATTTAGCTATTGAAATATATATTTTTTAAATAAAACTGAAAACCTTCTGCTTAACAACTATTTTAAGTTTGTTTTGAATAGAAGTTGATATCATTGCGAACAAAAACTGGAATGTTACATAAATGGGAAATTGACAAAGGCATCACATATTTATAGATATAACTCCTTTTTTAATTAAAATATTAAAAAAATCGCAACTTCACGACCTTCTGCAGAGAGAGAAACTGACTTTCATTGCAAAAATTATGCTGTTTAGGAGTAAATGCATAGGATAAAATATATTTGCGTTTTCCCACGAATTACCCTGCGCCTTAAATACTGTACGAAGTTATTGTTCTGCTCTGGTAAAATGGCATATGTGACGTAACATTGTTTACACGGTATATAAAAGCCGATTGGTCAGCTTGCCCAAACTCGTTTTTTGATTCGCTCAAACAGTTTTTAGGGGCGTTACGCATTGGCCAATTAATTGCAACTGATCTAAATAGAATTATGTAATAGATTAAAACTTAATTTTGTGTTTTTGGAATCAAGTATTGCCTTCAACGTTTGACCGGAGATCAAATTTTAGGAAACAAATTCCCCTGTGTTTCTTTTGAGATAAATTCAATATAATTGCCTATTTTTTGCTCTAATACTAAGTATATGTAACCAACCAAATACCATTGCTTTAGCCACACAATATTAAAGATTATTTTTGTCTCCCAATGGGTTCCATTTTAGGAGAAAAATTCCCTTAAGTGGCCATTCCACTTAAATTGTAAATGTCCAAATGCAAAATTAAAATATTTTTAAATACCCATGGACCTAAGAGGAATAGCCAGAGTGAATATACTCCATTTTAATACATGTAAGGTTAAAGTACTCATGAATATAAAAAATATCCGAATTGATTACATTGTAAAGGTAATGTAGCTGGCAAATATGTTGACAAATCAAAATCCATTCACTTTTATCACTTGAAAGAGACATATTTTCATTTGATTCTAGTAATCTTACAAACATACCGAATTCAATCAAGATAATCAGTTAAATTCAATAAAAGTTGAAATTTGCATTTATCAATTACTCAACAGAAAATATTAAACGAAGTTGTTTAGGAAGTAGGAGGAATCCGCATCTATTTTATTCTTGAAAATTATAAACCTTCCACTGCGTATCTTGGGTTGCAGAGGTCATATGAGACAGATACCGACCCCCCAGGATTCAGAGAGAATTGCCTTAGGAAAGAATGGACGTCCCTGGACACTATAAGAGATTTTCGTGATCTGTTGTACTCAGGAATCAAGATTTCTCAAGGGACGATTTCAAGTCACTCTTCTTAGATTGAGGTTCGGGTATATTGAGTCAATGATCTTTATAACAAACAGATTTACTTTGGAAAAACTGCCGTTTTTGGAAATGGCATATAAGAGATTCGCCTGTTAAAATAAATATCTGGAGTTTTAAGAGCTTTTGTAACAATTCGTTAGAGAGATGGGATTTGGTAAATATATAAAATAAAAAAACTTTATTTTTAGGGAATTTTTCCGCACAATTTTGTATCAAGTTTGTTTATATTGGCTTATATAAATTAATAAAAATTTGTTTTTAAATAAAAGAAAATATGTCAGAACAATTATAAGGTGTTTATGCACAATAAGAAATGCTGGAATCGACAAAAATCACAAATATATATTTTTATTTTGTAATATAGCGTTCCCCTATTCATTATTTTTCCGATGATACCAAGGTCGTATAAATATTAAAAAATCTTTATTATTTACAAAGCGCTATTATAGGGTCCTGCTTGCAATAGGAATATGTTTTGTTATATTCAAACTCAATGTCTGAAAGAATAGTAATTTTAACATATGCTGCTTCATTCCAAACATGATCACTAAACTTTCCTTAATCTATTTGGGATTTACATACTATTATTTTTACAATCAACTATATATTAGTTGTGAGATGTTATAAACCTCAATCATAAATATTATAAAAAAAAATAATTTTTAGTAGAAGTTTGAAGTTGGAAATTTGAAAAAACAATGACATGCTACAAATGTTTTGAAGATTCATAAGATTAAGAATGATACTACGAGTAATTTCCAAAAAAAATTATACTTCTAGATGAATTACAACTTACGTAGTACTGTTTTAAGAAATATGATAATTATCTAATAAAATACTAATTGTGTAATTAAAATGTGACTTTATTCAATTTTTTTTTATAAATCTTTATGAATATTAAAATGTTTTCACACATTAATAAACTAGATTTAAAAAAAAATAATTAAAATGTGTAAAAAAAGTAAAATGTGTACGTTATATTAACATAAAATATAACATTATAATATTAAATTAAAAAATATAATTGAGAGGTCTACGAGAACAACAATGACGGGACATCTTGAATTATTCTGCTGAAAACACAAAATAAAATTTCATTTTTTATAGACATGAATAACATTGCCATCTTTCAACATTTATTTTTAAGAAATATACTCATAATTGCAATTTATTATTACAATTATTTTGAACAAATATAATTACTGGAAAATGATTATATGCATTTTTATTAAAAAAAACATTTGATAAAATTAACATTTCCTTAATATTACTTGTTTATGTTATATTGTTATTTTATCACCTACGCACATTTTTTAATAATTGCATGCAATTTAAACAGAGTTTTAAAACAGTGAATATAACATATAAATTTTTACTACCTAGCTTACAAAAAAAATACAATGTTAAAAAAATAAACAAATAAAATCTGATTAGATATTAAATATACACTTCACATATTATGTTCCATATTATTTATTACCCATGAAAGGCACAGTGTAAACAAACTAGAAAATATATTACAAACCTGTTAAAAAGTTGTAAGAGAAAACTTTTATTTATTTTCAGTTTCGTAATTAAAATCCGAGGGGCTGCTTGAGGATTTACTCGTCAACGAGCAGATTTGTTTTCAATGACATGGACCATTATATCACCATTAAAAAGGTTAGTTTATTATTTGTTGACACAAATCTGTTCATATGTGTCAAAAATCTGACTCTATAACATATGTGTCTCTTGTAGTTTAAAAAGGGGTTTATTTTCACCTTCAAACTCAGTTTTTCAGTTTTATGAATTTTATATATTGTATATGGAAAAATTATAAGAAATTTAATTATAAAATGTAATTGTAAGAAAATTTTCGTTAAAATTAAATAAGTTAAATGTTAGAAAAATTGGAGAATGATGATTATGTTAATTTTCACTAGACTATCAGCTATGTTATTTTTGATATTTATATTTCTTATATTTGGTTACTCATACATCGAGAAATAATTTTTCGATTTTTATGATATTTCCTGACGATTTCTATTAAAGTCAGTTTCTACTCTGTAGAATGTCGTGAAGTTGTGATTTTTTTCAATATCTTAATTAAAATATATATATAAAAAAAACTTTTTAAAGCACATGCTTTTATCAAATGTACTAAAATGCAAAAAATAACCATTCTATACTTCTTGAAAACTGACTTTTGTAACATTACCTTTTCCTCCACTTGCCCCTTGAATTCTTTTCTCTTCAACTACTTTGAAATATGTTGAATATACTTTTGTTGGAACTGACTAAAAATAAAAGCGTGGGGCGCTTATTATTGATATTATATTTAAGATTTACTAAGAATTATTTAACATTTCAAGATGATAAAAGAAGACATTAAGGTTTTAGATATCATGTGTGAGCGCCCCACGCTTTTATTTTTAGTCAGTTCCAACAAAAGTATATTCAACATATTTCAAAGTAGTTGAAGAGAAAAAAATTCAAGGGGCAAGTGGAGGAAAAGGTAATGTTACAAAAGTCAGTTTTCAAGAAGTATAGAATGGTTATTTTTTGCATTTTAGTACATTTGATAAAAGCATGTGCTTTAAAAAGTTTTTTTTATATATATATTTTATTTTCTGCTTTTTAGTTATATAAACATGTATATTACCATTGATTTGTATAATTAAACCTCTTTAAATTATTTCAAGGCTGTAGCATATATTTATTCAAACATTAATTCCACTTACTAACATGCTACATAAATTATTTAATAGTTTACCTTTATTTGATCATAACGTTAAATTACAAAAATAGAACGTAGTCATTTTTTTAAACGAGATAATTAATAACAATATTACTATTTTAATACCTTTTTAATTATTTTGATAGATCAGAAAGAGTTACCAAACTTGATAAATGACGTAATATGCCAATCTTGATGGATGTATCAACCTTGACAAAAAAAGAGTTAAGGCTAGTTGGCTTGATTAGAGTGGTAATTTCTCATTCTCTCCATTTCTATTACTGCCTCAGTGTTACAAGGTTTCTTTCCTGTTAACTTTACGTTGTCTATTTCTTCAATTTGCAAGCCGTCTAATGATCTTACACGACTCAAAGCAACATATGCCTGTCCATCAGCAAAGAGTGCAGGTCCTAGATTAACTACCGCATAGTCTACAGTACTACCCTGCATTTTGTGCACTGTTGAGGCCCTGCTCAAAATCAACGGTAACATTCTCCTTTCAGCCGTACCATAGGAGTATTTGGCAGGAAACTGAATGGATATCGGTTCAATTTTATGTATTCCGTCTCTACCGAAATTCACATGGACTGTTGGCAAGTCAGTTTCATACATTTGTGTACGACGAAAGTGCAGCCATGTTATTTCGGTAATGAAACCAATATTACCATTTTGACCAATCCTTTGGATACATTTATATTGGATCGCAGCATTACCTTAGCTCCTACGAATATGTCCAGTTCTTTTGGAAGCCCGCCAGTTTTGTTGACATCATTTGGGATGACATTATCCATACTAACGTCCTCAGTTTTGTGTGGCGCATCTATCAAACGATCTTGATCCTTGATTTTATATATTTTATGATTATGTTTTTGGAAATGCTGCAGTACTAACTGGTTATGATCGCGAACTTGCTGATTAGTTGGATATATTCGAAGTGCCTTTTCAATTGCAAATTCTCCAGTCGCTTTTCCGCCGACTTTCTGCAGGAGCACGGCAAAGTGTTCTGGTTTTAGTTCGCCGACTCTTAATGCATTCAAGATATTAACGAAGGTCATATCACCTTGTTGTCTCATATTTTCATTTAATTCTATTAAGGTAAATAGGCGCCACAAGTGAATTGATGGTATCATATGTTGAGGCTGATAGAATACGATGTCCTCTTACTGGTGGAAGCTGCATCAAATCTCCAAATACTAAAATATTAAGGCCTCCGAACACATGATCACATTTCTTCAATTGTCTAAGTCGCGAGTCGACGAGTATAAATAAGAATTCGATGTATTTCCATTGCTGTCGCATAACTTTTAGAAAAATACCCGTTAACCCACATAGCTAATGTTTGGAGGAATGAACAGGAACACTTGTCATTCGAGTTACCAAAAACGCCCTCCAATCATGTCCGGGGAAGCCCAAGGCTTGCCGCGCATCTTTTAAGCGCGCGGAACGCGTGAGCACTTAAAAGTGCCATCAAAATATCCCAAACAACTGTTCGAAGGATCGCCTGTAAGCACCATGATCGACTTCCCAGATCAACGTAATGTCCGCCATTTTGCGTCAACTGTCCATGGTTCAAAAATACGAGGCATTCGTTCCCGATATTGATTTCCTTCGAGATAGGTACCGAACCGTCGCCAATAGCCCACTGTTCAGCTCTAGTGAGACGTTAATTAACCAAACCAAACCGCCATTTTGATTTGGCGCCAAGAAAAAAACGTCATTTTTACCTTGGCGCCAATTTTTGGAATTGGCGACAACGGGGCACCGTACACTAGGAATTTACTATAATTTTTTTAAACATATTAAAAACTTATTGTCGTTTTCTCAACGAATAAAATTATTTCATCTCTATATATCATAAAAATTAAACTAATGCAATAAACATCGCTATATGCAAATTAAATGAATAGTTAACTCACTTGTTTGTTGTTACACAAATTAATTTGTTTCCTATAAATCCTTCTACTTTTAACTCCTCCGAAGTTATAACCTATCAGAGTGTAGTAATGTGCTTTACAAAACCAAAATTGTTTAATAGCGGACATTTCTGTCAATAATAAAATTGAAGAAGAAACTATTACCATAAACATCTATCATTTGGTTTAAAAATATTCAAAATGGCGACGGAAAGCTTTTCTGTTGAAGCAAAACCAGATCATTGCGCATAATTTTTCGCGCATTCATCTGACGTCATTTTTGTAGATTGTGGGTTCAGGTCTTGTTTTCGCCAGATTTGTCGATTTTAAAGAAAATTCATTATTAATTAGAATTAATTAGTAATTAACAATTTTATGGCTAATTATTGTATTGTCACCGGGATTACGTATGTATGCCAAGTTTCAAATTTTTATGACAATTAGAAGTGGGTTTAAATTGAGTTACAAGATTTGAGGACACATCACACCAGACAGTGTGAGTTAAATAAAAGCATGTAATAATAAAAAAGGAGTTAAATCTATAAATATGTGATGCATTTGTTAATTTCCTATTTATGTAAAATTCCAGTTTTTTTACGCACTGATATCAACTTCTGTTCAAAAGAAACTTAAAATAGTTGTTAAGCAGAAGGTTTTCAGTTTTATTTGACGTCTATTGGTGAAACATAAACTAATTTATTACAATTTAATTATCTTATTTATCATTTTTCTCATTTATTTAACTTTTCATCCGCTTATAACTTCTTGATTGCAATTGCTTTTGTATTTGATATGTCTTGAAAGTATTATTGTGTATGATTTATGTTGTATTATATATCAATAAAAACTTCAAAAATGTAATAAATAATCATATGTAAGTTAATCTAATTCAAGCCGTTTAATTTCAAATTTTTATAAAATGCAAACGAAACTCTGCCCAAAAGTAATGCTTTATTAAATTAACGTAGTTTAAGGTTGGTAAATCATAAATATCTTGAAGTTTTGGTTTAGTTTGTGCAACAACCTCTCCCCTTGTGCATGTATAATTTATAATACTTTATCAATATATTGTAAGTATCCAATATTATTTTTTATAAATACATTTCCTGCCTAGACTAACTAAATATCTATAATCTCAATAAATGGTTTCATGAACATTTGCATGTAAATACTTTAACGCAATTCAAATGCTGCTAGACAAAATGTCAAATGTGCGTCCGTATTCCCTTTAAAATCTTTTTCTTAAGAATTTGTTAATCGAAATTCGTTAAACACGAATTATTTAGCTATTGAAATATATATTTTTTAAATTCAAACGTAATTAATTTCCTTAATTGGACTCTTTTACAAATAATATTTTTTTTAATGGATCGTACATTCTTAATTAAACGAATTTCAATATCGAAAGTAGATTAAGGATAATGAAATTTCGGGTAAAACTTTTGGGCGTAGACTTCAAATGAGAAATTATAAGACATTAAACACCCTAAAGCATATCCAATTAAGTTTCAGAAAACTATTATTTTTTCTTGTATACTTAATTAGCGTCGACAATATATTTTGATGAGCATTTATAATGTTGAGTAATAACATAACCTTTTCACATTAACGCATGCTTTTTATGTTGTTTGAAAGACTTTATTCACTGCGATCTTAATTTAATTTTGATTGGAGGAGCATTTGTAGTAAAACAAATTATATATTGGTATTTTCGTAAATATTTATTAATATCTTGGACTCTTATTTTAATACTCCAGTTTTCCAATATTAAACATGTTTTTAATTAATAAAGTAAGTTAATCTAAAGAACTTAATATTATACTATTTTTTGCTTCTTTTAAAAAAGCAAGCGTTGTAATTTTAGGTGGGCCGAAATGATAAAATTTTTCAAATTGATATATAAATAGCGCGGAAAACGTGTCTTTAGTAATTAGACACAGAACGCAAAAACAAAGAATAAATAGCAATTGGACAATGTTTGATTCTTGTGCATCCCGGTCAAAGTATAGAAATATAAAAAAAATTCGCTAATTCTCCGGATGGAAATGATTTTTTTTAATTGAAATGGAATTGTAAAGAAAGTGAATTGAGTTAATGCTCACAAATCAGAAACGAAAGCCGTTAAGAAATCTTTTATTGGAATTTGATTTCGGTTTGACAATTTTTGTAGTAAATCAACTCGTTAATGAGATTTTTGGATCTAATGCGTGTGATTTGATTAACAAAATTTCAAATTTCTAACAGAAAAGATTAATTTCCTGAATCTTAAATCCCTAGATAAGAAAAAAAAATATTTGATTTGACCAAATAATAAGGAAGATGCGGCAGACTTACTGATTTTAAAGGACAAAGTGTCCCATTTTGAAGCCCCTCAGATTTAAGCCACTTCTTTTAGTCAAAATCTTGTAGAATTTTTTCTTGGGTAATTAAATTAAGTAGATGCAATAACCGTTAAAATATTTTTTGCCAATTTTTCCCGGTAAAGTTACTGTTAGTCGTAAATAGACACGGTTATTCATGAGAATTTTTTGCATTCGTATTTTTATTATCAAAGACAAGTTTTCCGCACTATTTCACTTTAATTAAAAATAAATAATTTGCATCCGGAGAAATATTTAAAAAAGTTGAAATTTTCGAAACTTTGACCGCGATGCTCAAAGGTCAAGAATTGCTCGATGGGGAATTTTCTTATGCGTTCAGTTTCTAATTACCAAATACAAGTTTTCCGCCGGAAAATTTCAATTGCGACCCATTGCAACCTTTTGTCTGGGCGATAAACAATTGTTTTCTTCTTTGAGAATATGGTAACCCGGCTCACTTCGGCCGCAATCGGGCTATTGCCTTTTCCCCACTATTACATTTCGACAATTTTTTTTTTATAGTTTTCGGCCCACGCTATTGTAAATATAGTATTAAACTCGTGTTAAAGGGACAATTTTAAAACGGTGATATTTTTTAAGCCCTTTTATAGACGTTTAAACCGAGTATAATTCATTCAAAGATTGTTTGGAAAACATTTTATTATTTCAATATTAGCTTCAGTAAGTAAAAGCATTCCGAAAACAGTTAATACTGTTTATTAAATTGGTAAGACATTTATTGGCTAGAAACTTACTTTCCTAGAACTTTTAACTTAAATAGTAAAATGTTATTTGTAAGTTTGTTGAATGAAAATCAAAATAAAATATTATCTTACCATACAGTATTATCTTATAACTAACCAAACAGCCAAGCCTGGCATACTTTAGAAAGCAAAATTCAAATTAAAAATATTTTAATACACTATGTAACTAGTCACTTTCTGTATAAATAAGTATACAACTAATTGTAAGTGGGTACAAATTTTGTTTCATTAAAATTTTTTATTAACAAAAGCCATAAGGTTTTCGTTAAATAGGACATTTGTTTAAAAATGATTATGCGATCTTCACTCAATACTTGTTAATGATTGGTATTAATCTTGCAAAATAATAAAATTTTACGTGAGTAAAATCACAAATGACACTTGTAGAAACTGTAGATTTAAAAATAATCAACTATATTTATATCCAAATAAGTTTCGGAATTTTTGTTATGTACAAAAAAATCAAATAATTCTTAAAGTACTTTTGACACATACTTCGAAAGTTAATTAAACTTATTTGCTATCAAAAATCTCAGACAATATTCAACGTTAAAAATGTTAAAACATGATTATTTTATTTTTACGGAGTAAATTTCAAATATTAGAAGTTTCTTCAGAAGAAAAATTTAATCTACAGACAATACCAAAATACTGCCATTTTAATACTGCTAAATGTGTGAGTATTGTTAAATGTATTTAAGAGTTTAAATGCAAAAGGGAAAAGTTCGATTCTCCGTAATAGAGATTTTTTAATAAAACAAGCGTTAGTGAAATCACAATTTTCAAGCATTTTGGAATTCAATTTTTAATAAAATACATGTAAAATAATAATATATTATATAATGGTGTTTCATACAGCTTGCTGTTAAGTTGTGATAATGAAAAAAACAATAATTTATTGTTACATCGAGACCTTAACTCATTAATAAATGTGTATAAAACTAATCTAATAAAAACAATACTGAATATCTTAATTGAAACGTTATATCATTTGTTTAATATATGTTTCATTATAGCATAACCGTTGTTAGTTAGTTTGATTTAAACTGTTTAGTTTATTTTGCATATTTCTCATATCTTAAAATAAAAAAAATCATTGAACGAATTTCAATTGTCCAGTCAGACTTTTAATACAGAATAAAATACTATCTACTTTTTCATTAGTATTGCCTATGTTGTGCTAATATTTAAACGACAATAATATTTTATGAATTCAAAAATAATCACTAAAAGCGTTCTCTATTTCTTTTAATACAAGCTTTTAAAAAAGTAATACATTCTGTATAATTTATTACTATGAAAAAATATAAAAAGAACATTTCCTGTGTCATTAGTGTGTGTTAATGTCTAATTTCAAATATTTTACTTACTATTATAACTGTCTAATACATTAAAAAAAAGTATGTTTATTCACCATAGCATTGAATAGGTGTTGTGCTTTGACACTTTTTATATCACTCAACTCATATGTAGGTCACGCTACTGACTGATGTTCAACATTGGCCTTTGCGTGACCTTACTCCTTTTTGTTTTGAAAGAGTCTCACTACAATGACCCTGTTTCAAGCAGTTTCTGGAAATCACTCTTCCTTGGCAGTCAGTTACATATGTTAAGCGATTACAATGACGACTTTTTGACAGTTTTGCAAATAATACGAATACATAATTTTAAGTATTAGGTGTAGTGGAGAATAGGAAATAGTGTCCAAATGTAAAGTGTTTTGTGTTTCTTGCGCTTTAATGCTGATATATATCGAACTTAAATTAATTGTGTACAACATATTACACAATCAAACCGTTCTATTATTTTATATATTACTTGGAGTATCGTAGTTTATTCATTTGCATTTAGAATTTTACAAGTGTTATTATTATGAGAAGATATTAGTTAAAAACAAGCAGAACATTTAATATAACTACTAAGTTTATAAATACTGATAATGTGCTTTCAGTTTAGTTTAAAAATATATTTTGTGGAATACGCGGACACACTTAATTGTAATTCATAATTATATATAAATGCAAAATGTTTGTCCCACATTGTTTAATTTTATTTTTAAATAATATTTCCATCAAAATCTACGAAATTGGCGATATTTACTTGATTATTATAAAAAAGAAATACTCTCATATATTGATTGTATTTAGTTTTTTGTCTAACCCTGCTGTAATGACTTTTTCGTAAATTTAGTAAAAGGTAAAATCACCAGTTACCTGCTCAAATTTTTTAAACTAAAACTTAAGCCTTTTTAAACTATAAATGTCACCATACAATTGTAAATAATTTTCTTTATATTTTTCCATTCCCTATTTTTTTTTTAATATTTAAAATTGGGTTTTAAATGTTAAGTTACCAAATCACAATAAAAACGACCACTTTACAAATTACCGATCACAATTGCACCAGTAACCGACCACTAAAAATGTATCCTTTATTTATAAATTTATTGTAGTATACATTAACATTTGAAACTGATTTTTAAAAATTATTTTATCTAATTTATCAAGCCTTAAAATAGGTCTCCGTGGCCAAATGGATTAAGGCGTCAGCTTGGAATCCAAGGGTCCCCGGTTCAAATCTTGCGATGGACTAGACTAAAGAATAGTAAAACATTAGTGATTTTGCAATCGGGGGGTTGCCAACTTTGCTACCAAAATACTAGAATGTGGTTCAAAACATCCACAAAAATTAACGGTGTGTATACGGGACTGGTGCACGATAAATCTGATCGGGGTCCAAAGTCCCAACGTCTATTGAATGCGTGTTGGGTGTCAGCTCAGGTGTTGTCCTCGTCATCTGACCATGGTTCAAAAATACGAGGCATCGTTCCCGGGTCTTTCCTTCGAGATAGGCCCTGAACCGTTGCCAATAGCCCAATGAACAGCTCTATTGCGACGTTAATTAACCAAACCGAACCAAACCAAACCAAACCTTAAAATAATGTTTTCATGCAACAGAACGAGGATATTAAGGTACGAATAACAAAAACATTTTCGAGCAACTAGAGTTTTACTGTGAATACAATGTGATAGTTATATTAGTACGCAACCTACTGCTGACATTACTTTTTTTTTAAAAAATTATATCGAATGAAACATAAGAACGTTGTTATTTTGTACCATCCAAAAATGTAGATTTTAGTATGTATACCTACTATTTTGTCTTTTTCAATGATTGATGTGTCTGGAACTTCGAGCATGGATCCTTCATAGTAGAGCAAACATGTTATAATCTCACTAACATCAAAGTGAGGCCAACATGTATGGCCTCAGACACGTATTTAATTACGCAATTCCATTCATAAATTTTCACTGTTTCACATTTCCCAATTCATCTGCCAATCCCGAGTATTTTTCAATTCATAATTTTTAAAAGAAGTCACGTGTCTGAAGCCATTCGGTCTGAGATGTTGGTTTCACGATTAAGACGTCATATTCGCTCTTCGACAGTCCATTCATGCTCGAATGTCTGGAACAGTTAGAAAAAAGTACACATATCTTACTTTTCCGAAGACACGAAAATAATCTCTTGGCCTTGTATTCTTGCACATTTCCAATGTAACGGGCTTCTTTTTTCCTTGCTTCAAATGGAAATTTTACTAAAGCGTAATCTCCTTCCAATGGATATCTATCTTAAAAGTGGTCAGTAATATTTACGTGAACGGTTAATGGAGCTTTCACAGTACTTAGATTATGTTATATAGCTATGTTATAAAGACCTCTGTAACGGGTTTGATAATCAGAATCGAAATAATTGTTCAAAATAATATATATTGGAAAATATAATCTTGTTCTCGTGGCTCTTTTTAAACAGCGTATTGATAAATGAAAATATTTAAAATAATTCCTTGATTTCGTTTTTTTTTAATGGTTGTTTACTTATTTAACACCTATCTACGGCTACACAATGCTTTATTCATTGATGACGGTTCGGGTTAATTAAATTTAAAAATTTCGTAATTTTGATCCAAAAAATAAATAAATAAATAAATAAAATAATGAATGAATGAATTAATGAATGAATAAATAAATAAATAAATAGATAAATAATCAAACAAACAAAACAACAACAAAAAATGAATGAATGAATGAATGAATAAATAAATAAATAAATAAATAAATAAACAAGCAAACAAACAAACAAACAAACAAACAAATAAATGAATGAATGAATGAATGAATGAATGAATGAATGAATGAATGAATGAATGAATGAATGAATGAATAAGCAAACAAACAAACAAACAAACAAACAAACAAACAAACAAACAAACAAACAAACAAACAAACAAACAAACAAACAAACAAACAAACAAACAAACAAACAAACAAACAAATAAATAAATAAACAAACAAACAAACAAACAAACAAACAGACAAACAAACAAACAAACAAACAAACAAACAAACAAACAAACAAATAAATAAATAAATAAATAAAATGTATCTCCTCATTCCAAACGTGTGTACATTTCACTTGCGACAGATTATACTAGTCTCTTCTATACGATGTGTATTCGAGTTGAAAATAAAATTTGAGATCCTCCAATCTCGAATCCGCTTTGATACTGTGCCCCCTAGGCTAATCACGTTCCAGAATTTTATATGGTAGACAACTGTTCCAAAGCATGTCAAAAATAAGCTTTTATAACAGATTACTATATAAAATTGATTTTACAAATGTCACAATGTTTGACGGAAACAACTCAGGAACATATGCGTCCATCGTATCGATTTAGTAATCAAAAAACAATCACCATATACATTCTTTTCTTAATACAAATTTGCAAGTAGTCATTCCAGGTGTAACTCAACATAAAAATTTGAAGGGTGCAATAATTTGTTTTTTATTGTCCCTTTGGATTTCTGCCTTCGAAGCAATCAATACTTAAACAAACTTTAATTTTTACTTATTTATTTTTTATTAAATGGCATCAGTCATTTCTCGATTCTATATTTGCATATTGGAACATGCTACAATAAAAATAACTTTGCAGTCAAAAACAAAATATTAAAATCAAAATGTAAAACATATTTAGACTTTTTAATATAACATAGGTTATTTTATGTATCTGGTATAGATATTTGTAAGTTTTTCTAACGATATGTGATATAGGTATACATTTATAATAAGAGTAGCATCCCCCCCCCCCGCATCTCAACCTTCGGAGTTTCCTTGGAAATAATCTATTGCCACATTAATATTTGATCTCTTATACGACATCTATATAAGTATATACTGTACTTGATATATTATACACTGTACTTAATATATTATACACTGAAAAAAATGTACTTAAAATGAGTACTTGAACCAACTCGTATTTTTTTAAGTACAACTGTATCGTGAAGGAACGCGGACGTGATTATATGACATAAGTTTTTTTTTTAAAGAATCTATAATTTGATTTATATAACCACTTGATATTCTAGGGTTATGATGATACTTGATGAGTTTTTTGATTAGATTATCGAGGCACTAAAGCTATTTGCAAAAATTTTTAGATTGATCCCGAAACGTCGTATAGACTTATGTAGAGATTGTTTCTTTTTTCATTTTTTCAAAGATATGAACTAATTATCATTATTACACACATTTATAGAACTCATTGTATTGTTTTCATATAATCGTTTCTTGCAATTCAATTAAACACTTTTTTATTTGACTATCGACTGCATACTTCACATAACTATTGCCGATGAAAATGTTTTAATCAAAATAAGTAGGAATTAACAAATATTTTCTTTATTTTGTAATGAATGTTCAACATAGATAAGTTTCGAAGATTGAATGTGCAATATAGATAAGTATCAAAGCAATATCTTTGACAAACTGAGCTACGGTAATGCGTAGCAATTGATAGGACATTTTCACAAAGACTATTGAAATTTGATGTTATTGGGAGTATTTTTTTTATTATCACGGATGAAAACGGTATGGAAAAAACTCATTAAATATCAAAACATATTCTTACTATTCTTTAAACTGAGATATCGTTAACTCTGTTATCTTAATAATGTTTTTATCTTTTGTTGTCTATGTGAGTCATGTTGAACTTTGCTTATTAAATGGCATTTATATCCTATTAAGCCTTTTAAACCGAAATAAAAATGTTTCTGTTATTTTTATTGATTTATAAAATACTACGTTAAATATTTTTCAAAGTATTGATGAAATTAATTGCCATCAAAATTTTATTAATTATAATAACATCTAGGTTTTTTTATTACTCTTTTACTTGGTCATAACTTTGTTTGAAGTATTATTCATCGAAACGTACGCGCTTGTTTTAGTTTGGGGTTTGGGTATTTTAGTTCTACCTTATAGTTTTATGTCATCCTAAAATGTCAATATGAACTTTTAATGGACATTGCCTTATTTCTTTAAAAGTTAGCTAAAAGTTATATAAGTGTACATTTCGAGAATAAAAATGTTCTCGGCAACAGTACCAAGCTAGAGTTTTGCATATTTTCTATTTAGAAACCAAAAAACTTTTAATTAAATTCCTGACTTCTTAGTAGATTATCATACCAGACAAAATAAAAAAAAATGTTATGTAGACAAATGTAAAAAATGTGTACCTAGTTCGTAGGTTTTCATACGAACTAGTCTTAGTAAAGAAACTTTTTCGACATGGAAGTTAGACATTATGCATATCATGTTCTTCCGCTATTTTCCGCTGCATTAACTATGCATATTTGGAAGTGAAATCTTCATTTCGGGTATTTCCAGCAGACTTTTAGGTAAAACGACTTTAAAATGAAAAAGAAGGTACACGAAAAAGTTTTTTTGTGGAAGTATTACAAGTTTGTGAATGTAAAATATCATTTACATATTTTAAAGTTTGAATTTCTGGTTAGAAGTAATTTGTTTTATATAATTTTTGTTCTCATAACTTTTTTAGATGTAACTACGGAGTATATCTTGTCAGGGTCAATTACTTGCATTTTTAAAATGATTACTTTTATGCTTTTATTTTTGAAATTGTGGTGTATCTTTCTTGCTTGTTACCAATGTACTGCAAGTGTCTTAAATAAGGGTTTTGACGAGTAACATTTTAAAAATAAGTGCCGGATAATGGCGCATGTAGCGCAAAGTGGACTGTAACGAAAAAATGATAAAAACTAAAATGTGCATAACGAAAATATGAGTACGTCGTTTTAAAACGAAGTACAACGTAGGAAGCGTAAATGTATTTGTCCGAAATCCAAAAAAGTTGCCACTAGTTTCATTTTGATGTTACACACCGGTACAATACACGCGGTCAACCTTATTTGTTTCACCATTTGCCTAATTTGCTTCATAAATATAAGTTACTAGATTATACTAACGTACCTTAAGGACGCATCGATGATGAGATTGTAATTTCTTGAGATAATAATTTCTGAAAATGCTACTATATTAAGTCACTAGCAATATGGCCCGGCGTTGCTCGTGGTCACTTTGCGCAGTAAGAGCTGCGCGATTTTGTCTTGTCAGCGTAGCCATGGCATATCACTCTCTGTACACTGTGAAAAATAAACTTTATCCAAATCCAGATTTATTAAATTACTTTGAGTATTTTTTGAGATACTTAAATCTATTTTTATATGTTCACGACTTTACATGCTATTGCGACTACCTACTATTTAAACTGATGTTTTTGTAAAATTTTTATTTTTGTGAAATAAAAATTCCTAACATTTTTTTAAATTGCATATTTTTTGTATAAAAATTAACCATTTAGTGACAATAAACCCATGTAGTAAACTTCACATTCATTAGTTTTAATATTGGCGACGCAATAATATATCAAAGAAACAATTGTGACAGTGTGCTGTCACGTTGCAATTTTTACATAGGGATCTGACCTATTTTGTACTTTGTGCAATTTGGTCAGATGGCTAGACTGACGGTCGCCGGTTTTTTATTACTGTGTTACATTGTGGGAGAGTTACGTCACTGAGCCATTTTACAACCATAACTGGATTGGTTGGGAGGGGTGACCAAGAGGGGCGGAGCGAATTCCAAGTGGTGGGTTTAATAATTTATGTGGGATTGCAACCCCCCACCCCAAGAGACCACCGTGGGAAATGCAAGGTTTCCCACATCACTTTTCGACTTTGCCATTGCCCAGAAAAGACGAGCAATTTTTACTCTAACAAGTATCGTCCTCATGCGCCGAAAGGAAAAAGTCCCGAAAGCCATGACACCAGACGGCAGCGCTCCCACTTCATGCTAACGCCACTAAGCTTCGGAACCAGACGAGCCCCTGGAGACGGGAAAAGTCCCTGATGCCATGCTAAGAAGCAGAGCCCCTGGAGAAGCCGGAAAAGTCCCTGATACCATCCTACGAGCCACTTCATGCTAACGCCACTGAGCTTCGGAACCAGACGAGTCCCTGGACAACGACAAGTCCCTGATGCCATGACACCAGACGTCAGAATCCACATTTGATGGTAACGCCCCTGGTAGCCGGTCATCTACACCCCAAACAACCAGCTAAATCACCTCAGACGGAACTCTCCCCAACCGGTACACGTGAGTCAGTAACACATTATTGCACATAACCCCCCAACCATAAGTTTTCTCCTATTTAATTCATTGTGTCAATAAAGCACCGTTTTAAAAGTAAATCATTGGTATGTATATATTTTTTCCAAGACGGCATTATTCATAAAGATGCAAAAAAAAACTAACACAACGCAGTCCAAAAAATGTACTAACCAATTTACCCCACGACAGATGGTGCCTCGTGACCAGTCTCTGAATTATTTTTTATTAAATTTGAGCTTATTTGGAAATTATTGCAATGTTTGGCAATTTAAAAAAAATGAATGATGTTGTGTTGGAAATTATATTGTAAATGATACTAAGTAACGAAATACCTCCATGCAATTTATCTGGTTAAATATATTGTGTATTGATTATTGTGCATGTATTTGAATATTTGTGTAATACTAATTATATACTAATAATGGCTACAAGTGTAGGATTTGCCAGAAAGGCAGAATTAGAAAAGCCATTTACATACTGCATAGGCTGTGGGGGAATCAATCACACTTTTACGGAGTGCGAGACTTTTAAAAATATTAAGTTAGCAGTTGAGCGCACTAACATTAGTGAGAATTATCGCAAAACTGATTACGGAAATTTTAATCGCTATGGTAGGGATGAACGGACAACACATTATCCATATGATAAATTCGAAAATCGCAATTCTTTTAGTAGGGGTGATTTCAGACAATTTTCGGAAAGTCGAAATGGACGAAATTTTAATAGGCAAAATGATAGGGGTCAACAAACTGATGTGAATCAAATACGCGCTAATAATATAAATTCGGAAAGAAATCAGGGAACAAATGGCGATTCTGAGGTAACTAGACATGTGTCGTTTAATGAACAAGATCTAGTGGCGTCACCTCAAGTGAATACTTTGGTTGCTACAGTTAAAGGGAATGATTTGGCAAGTAATTCAGATATTTGCGATTTACCAATTATAACTGTAGAGGCGGGAGAAATTAAATTATCTTCATTGATCGATTCTGGGAGCTCGTGTTCATTTTTAGAGGCAGAAGTATTTAATGAAATCAAAAAAACGCAAAAAGTATCAATAATACCCCAAAATATTTCAATTAAAACTGTGACCGGAGAATTAGTCAACTATGAATGTTCTGCAAAAGTACGGAATAAAATGGGAAATAAATTTATTACGCATACATTTTTTGTCATAAGAGACAAAATTGGTGAGTATCAAGCGATTTTTGGAACGGATTTATTAAAGAGATATCAAACGGAAATCAATTTTGGTAAGAGCTATTTAAAATTTGAGGGTGAAATTATACATTTACAAAAGAAAGCAAGCGTTGCTCAAGGTGTTTGTAATAATATGACTCTTATACCTGGTTCACTAAAACGAAAACTAATTTTACAAAGCGGGCAGAGTAAAATTGTCGAAATAAAACTGAAACACGATATCAGTAAAGATATGGAAGTATTTTTCCAACCCAAGCGTTTGAAATCTAATATCGAAATTATACCGAATATGGATAAATCGGATAATAAGCAAATCACAGCTACTATTATAAATTTAGAGGGAAAAATTTCACCCATTTGTAGACCGGCTGTGAGACATTTCCTAGGAGCGCTTTTTTTTTGTTGTTGTTCTGTTGACTGAACCCCCGGGAGGGGGGAGACGAGTTTCGATGCCTATTTTGGAGGCTGGCCGCTCTGTAGTAGGGGAGAGCAGAAAAGAGGGGTCACCGGTTTTGACCCGTGGACGTTTTAGGGTTGCAGGAAAGAGGCGCGCTTTGCATCGTTGAGTTGGCATGTAAAATAAATTGGCGATTATTATGGGAAAAATAAGGAAAATGGTTGTCAATTGATAAATGCACATAGAATATCTCTGGTGAGTATAAACAGGTGTTATATGCTGAAATAAAGGAATTAGACATGTTAATGTAGAACATTTGTTCTGCCGGGTAGAGATTCTTCGGGCAACAATTAATAATTTATCTCTTGGCGTCGATTGAAATGTGTATAAAATATTTCATAGTTAGGTAAACAATTACAAGGTTAAATGGTTATGCATTACAATGAGTTAGATATTCTCAGAATTAATTTCAGGGATCAATTAATTGTTTATATACAGGAAAAGAGAAAATTTTCCTTTTACAAAATTGGCGTTTGGCGCCAATTTGGCGACAAAATTTTCTGTGCGAGCACATGGTGATTAGTCGAATTGAAAACACGTTTAGGGGAAATAATTCTTAGTGGTATGGCAAATCATTCAAATTACAATAAAATTTTGAAAAAAAGCGTAGTTGATACAAAAACCTTACCTGTGCTTGTTATTTGAAAAGCGGTCAGACGATCGCTGTACCACATGGTCACTCTTCGTAAAAAGATAAACAAGGAGGGGTCGGCTTCACGCACTTCACTTCTGTTCGGGGTGTAGAAAAGTGTGTTTTGTTGGCTGATTATTGTTGGGGTGAAAAGTCCAGGGGTCGGTTAAATAGGGATCGACCTTGGTGGGACAATATCTTTTCGCGGGGGGTTTTGCTACGCCCATGATGTCGAGAGTAAAGAGAGGGTGCAGACGAAGGTTTCGGTTTGAAGCTGTTGGAAGCTCGCTCGTTTAGAGTGTGGCGTTTGTGTAAACGATTGAGACGTTACGTATCATTTCCGTGGGAATTGAAATTTGAACAATTAAAAGCGTCTTGAGTATTATTGATTGATATTGTGTAGAATTAGATAATGATTGTTTCTATATATGTGTTGTAATGATATAAAAAAAAATAAAGGAAAATGTGTGTGACGTGTTTACAGTGTAACGTATTTAATTAAAAAAAAAATCTGTTAAGAATCAATGAATTATGTGTGATTGAAGAGACTATCAAACATGATTTTGTGTATAATTGAATAATTATATATATAGGATTTTAACTAGTAATGCAATTAAATGTGACGAGTTAGCGTAAATATAGGAGCGCATAGAAAAGTATTTTGCGACTCATTTCGCATGGAGATATTTTGTGTTTTAAAGTGTATAACTGTATTAATTAGTGTACTTTAATTTTAATTTTGGTGCTATTAATTGGAAACTAATATGACACTTTTATAAGGAAAATCGTACTTTATACAGACAATACGAACTTTTAGAAATATAAACTTTTGGGGATATGTGTGATTTTGACTAAGTGGTATGACTGACTTTTTATAACTTTCCATTGAGATTTCCAGAAGATAAAAAGAAAACCGAAGGATGTCCATACAAATGTTTAAAGAACTTTTAACAGGACAATTTTCTACATACAAGTACCATTAACAGGTAATGCGAGAACTCAGGTTTTCGCGGGAAAAGTTAAAGACTTTCCTACGCAATTTGCCTTGTGTACAAAAAGGTTTAAGACCTTCACTACAAATTAACATTCTGGAACAATTATATAATGAATAAATGTAAAATAAGGTTCAAGACCAAAATTTATAAATGTTAAAAATTACCAACCCAAATTTGTTATATGTAAAAATTGTATTTTAATGTGTTTTTAATTTTTTTTTAATTAGTGGAAGGGGGGTACTGTGACAGTGTGCTGTCACGTTGCAATTTTTACATAGGGATCTGACCTATTTTGTACTTTGTGCAATTTGGTCAGATGGCTAGACTGACGGTCGCCGGTTTTTTATTACTGTGTTACATTGTGGCAGAGTTACGTCACTGAGCCATTTTACAACCATAACTGGATTGGTTGGGAGGGGTGACCAAGAGGGGCGGAGCGAATTCCAAGTGGTGGGTTTAATAATTTATTGGGATTGCAACCCCCCACCCCAAGAGACCACCGTGGGAAATGCAAGGTTTCCCACATCACTTTTCGACTTTGCCATTGCCCAGAAAAGCAATTTTTACTCTAACAAGTACCGTCCTCATGCGCCGAAAGGAAAAAGTCCCGAAAGCCATGACACCAGACGGCAGCGCTCCCACTTCATGCTAACGCCACTAAGCTTCGGAACCAGACGAGTCCCTGGAGACGGGAAAAGTCCCTGATGCCATGCTAAGAAGCAGAGCCCCTGGAGAAGCCGGAAAAGTCCCTGATACCATCCTACGAGCCACTTCATGCTAACGCCACTGAGCTTCGGAACCAGACGAGTCCCTGGACAACGACAAGTCCCTGATGCCATGACACCAGACGTCAGAATCCACATTTGATGGTAACGCCCCTGGTAGCCGGTCATCTACACCCCAAACAACCAGCTAAATCACCTCAGACGGAACTCTCCCCAACCGGTACACGTGAGTCAGTAACACATTATTGCACATAACCCCCCAACCATAAGTTTTCTCCTATTTAATTCATTGTGTCAATAAAGCACCGTTTTAAAAGTAAATCATTGGTATGTATGTATTTTTTCCAAGACGGCATTATTCATAAAGATGCAAAAAAAAACTAACACAACGCAGTCCAAAAAATGTACTAACCAATTTACCCCACGACAACAATATTGCATTCTTCCAAATCAAAATAATTTATTGTATTTGGTGAAGTTTTTTTTTTGTGCCAATTGGCGACCGGAGTTTATATATCCCCCTTTCAACATAATTTTATATGGGTCAATATTTACGGACAATATTTCTTATAAAAATTAACTATCAAATATTCATTTATGAATTCCAATAATATGATTTTGATGCGAAAATTTAAAAATAAGCTACATGGAGGTATAAATATATAAAACTTTAAGTTAAACTTTTAGGGTGGCAAATTTCAACACCATAGTAATATTCCACTCCGTAACAAATACCACTATTGTCATAAAGTTAACTATTGTTAAAGTAAGTTGTTCGGAACATGAATACACATGGCGTCAGTCGAAAGAGCTGGTTTAATTCCCTCCTTCGGTTGGCGAGGTTTTTGTTAACGACGTTATTTTTATTATTTGGACACTAATTTCTCCATTGTGATGATATTTTTTAATATAGGACCTCTATTTTAGCTCATTTGGCAAAATTTTTATTCAATTGGAGAAATTTTTTTATTAATTTGGCGACGTTTTTAATTAATATTACGACATTTTTAATTCATTTTCAATATTATTCGACTTTTCTAATTCATTTGGCGACATTTTTGATTCATTTTTCCATATTTTCGACTTTTAATATTCATTTGGCGACATTTTTAATTCACTGTTCTATATTTGGCGACTTTTATTATTCATTTGGCGACATTTTTAATTCATTTGGTAACATTTTTAGATCATTTGGCGACATTTTTAATTCATTTTGCGACATTTACTCATCAGCCAATCAAAATAAATCGTTTATCCCAGTATTGTCGAAAAATATTTTTGGTCGCCAAGGGGATTTTTAACAATAATGTTATGAGGGGAATATCAAGATGTAAATTTCCCATAGGCGTAATGTTAGAGAAAATGGAAAAAGTTCTATAACTTTTGAATGGTTGCAGATATCCACATGAAACAAAGTGCAGATTTTAAACTAAGAAAAGTTTGTTCACATGGTGCAAGTTTCATAAAAATCCGTGCAGTAGTTTTTGAGTTAAATCCGGACAAACAGACAGACAGACAGACAGACTGACGGACAAAATTTTTTTTTATGTGATATTCGGAATCAGTGTATCCTAATTCGTGGAGAAAACTCAAAATGAGGGGTTTTGTTCGATTCCACT
Organism: Troglohyphantes excavatus; assembly: GCA_963932185.1. Lineage (NCBI taxonomy): Eukaryota > Metazoa > Arthropoda > Arachnida > Araneae > Linyphiidae > Troglohyphantes > Troglohyphantes excavatus. The sequence continues at coordinate 58,052,965 of OZ010667.1, read as the reverse complement.
GACAGACACTCCATTCTTATATATAAGTATTGATTTAGTTGGCATTCTATATATAAACAATGTAGAGCTCTGACTGCCTGAGGCACATTTCAAGGCTAATCGCATTGGAGGTGGAGCGAAATCGGAAAAATAAGCACTGGGGTGACGTATATTCTCTTGTTAGGGGTCGTCACTTATTACGCCACACATCGCGACTTGATCCACTTTTGGTTTTGTCATTAAACTCTACTAAGGACCAGCACACATTCGATTAGAGTATAATAAAAAACGATCATCTTAACATATAAATAGATTTACATATTGCACATCAAACAGCTCTTGTCTAATTTTCGTTAATCTTTTCACGCGAGGTAAAACAGTTTTTTATTACTTTCCCGATCGACACAACAACATTAAAGGGAAAAACTCAACAACTTCTCGAACCAATGGTTACCTTTTCTACATTTGACTGAAATCACCTGGTTGAATGGATCATTTGTTAGTTCTTGCGATCATCTCAGGCGTAATAAGTGGCAGTCCCTTTTAGTAAGTGATGTCATTCCAATACGAATCTTAGCAATTCATTTCGTCTCTAATTCGATTCAAATTGCATTGAGAAGGGCGAGCTCTGCCAAGTTAAGAATACTATCCTTAGAGTTCTTGTTGAAATACTTATAAATATGTTCACCGTTGATATCAATGGAATATATTAATTAAAATAGCATTTTCTTTCTAAATATTTATAAAAACAACTCTCAATATAATACTTTATTATATTTGACTGGACGTTCAATAATTTTAATAAATAAAATATATGTCACCATAATAGTTCAATTAAACAAATCTTATAATATTTCATAGATTAAAAAAATAGAGATCATGAAATTATCACACATGTAATTAGCTGTAAATGTGTGTTTCAAGACAGATAAAACAACTCGTATTGCAATAGATATCTATTCATAAAATGTTCTGTAAAATAACTGTAACAAAAGGTTCTATATTATTTTTTTAAATCATTGTATGTTATAGAATTGTAGTAAAGTCAAAATGTCTGATTAAAATGCGTTACGTTCCTATACATTATATATTTGTGCATCTCTAAGAATTGCATTTTACGATATTCTTAAATTTATTTCTACATTTAGAGAAAAAAAAATATTGTAATATGTTATACGTTTACAGAATACGGTAAAAATAGTAATTTAAATAAGGATACTAAACATTGAAATGCGCTAATAAAAATATATTTATTATAAAAGCCAATAAATGAGCGACTTTTGTTCAAGTCAGCATTCATTAAGGTACTGCCATCTATCGGCAGTCGATTGAAATAAAATTTTAATAAACCTATTGTTCGAAATAGAAAGAAAAAATTGAAGACTTTTAGACTAAAGAAAAAGCAATTACATGAAATACTGAATTATTATATTTAAATTTCACTCATTTTAAATAAAGCAAAAATAAAAAAATGAAAATTACAACATCCACACAAAATAAATAATTTCCAATTTTCTTTAAAGTGTAATATTAACACTGCAGTAAAGTATATTACCCATAACTCTAAAATGCATTTATAATATTTCCAGCACTATCCATAAAATTTGCAATATAACATAATTACATTTCATCGCCTTTTTTCAAGTCACTGGCATTAATTATTTTGCTATTAAACTATAATATTGTGTGTGGCGACAGCATAAAATGTTATTTTAGTCCCTGCATTACTTCAAGTCTCTTGAATTTATACGTTATTTTATGAAACTAACACTGTCTCACCCCATTATAAAACTTTGTTATAAGAAAACTACTTTTAGAAGACATATTTACATGTCTAGACTTACAAATAACATAACAAACAATAGGAAAACAATCTGTATCCAAGTTAATATTTTCTTTTAGTATAAATAATGTAACATGAAAATTCCACTTTCTCTGTAATAAGATTAGTGAGCAAAGCTTTTGCATTTTATTTTGAAACATTTAAAATTTTATTGCAAGAGTATTAATACAGTTTACATTTTTTTCTCTTCTTTTTTAAATAAAAAAGTGACAATTGCTGTAATAATTTATAAACTGTTTCACGTTTATTTATTTTATAACTATTTAGAACTTTAAATATTGTTTAGCAATTTTACATTCATGTTAATGTACGAAATAATTGTTTGCATGATGGATAAACTTTAAAGAATAGTTATGAAAAGTTCGTATTATATTATAAGTAAGATAAGTAACGGAAACTAAAACTACAGGTACATAAAATAAAGGAAGTAAATGAAGTAAATGTTTGCCAACTAATTTAAATTAATGAGAAATTTGATGACAAGTGTATGCCGTTGTTTGTATGAACTCAAAATTTATTACCAAGATAATAATGGTCCTATCATCAGTGGACTGAGAATATGGAGTGGATATCTATCATTAGTTTGGTTGGCTACTAAATTAATGTAAAATTCTTTTCAAGAACATTTTTCAACTATTCGCCAATTTTAGGCGTCGCCATCCATTTATTCCTGCCAAGTAAATGGATTTTGTGATATGTGTAGTAATGTATAATAATAAATAAACAAATATATTATATTGATTCTGTATCTAAAGGATAATTAATGTGTATAAAATATTTCAATTACATATAAGTACCTTTAAGTCAAATTTAATATGCAAGCATATACAACAAATGCGATAACATATTTTCTTTCGAATATTTTATTTGTAAATTTATTCTGCTTAATTAAAATCGGGGTCTTAAATTAAATACTTTAAACAGAATTTAATCGTGAATTTATTAAATTTAAGAATACTTAGCCGATGATTTCATTACGGCAGTAATTGAAACTTAATGAACATATATTTAAAAAAAATCCATAACACAATCCCTGAAATTATTTACGAGTTAATGTTCTTATATTTGCCAATCAGCAATAGCAATAATTAATTAATATATAATATCAAATTAAATACGGCGTTCTATAATTTAACTGATTAACAATTATAAACTAGTTCATAATACCCCGTTTATTGTAATAAATCTCACAAACGTTATTCAAGTTAACGCAATTACTGAAAAAATTACAAAACTCAGCATTTCAGTTTTTAGAAAATTAAACCGTTGATTCATCTGTATTAAGACATGAATAAATTTATTCTAAAACTACGTTTATGAAAGGGAATTGGAATACAAGCCTAATCCTTTTTCATTATTCTTTTGTAAATCTCTATAACAATTAAAAAATTCTCATATATTACTTTGGGAGATTATTTAGAGCAAATAAAAAGTAATCGCAAGGATAATGTTAGTTTCTTTTCAAACGTTATTACTACTACACGCATGTCCAAAAGGTGAGCAAATCCCCTATTTGTTTAGATATTTCCCAAACGTCTATTCGAATTCGAGTGAAACTTAATACACAAAAATATCAATGTCTATGGAATATAAAAAAAGATAAATGTTAAACATAATTATTTTTATAAAAATAAATCATGTTGAACATTAGCTACCAAAATAGCTCGAGCGGGTTAGCTACCAAAATGGGTTACAAATGCAAAATCGATTTTTGCATTTGTAAAGTTGTTTTTAATACTTGTTTTAATACCAATAACCTTGGTCATTTTATTTTATATATTTAAAAATAAAAAAATTGTAAAGGGGTAGTTTGAATGTTGTACCTCAAGCCTTCGAATTAAAAAAAAAATATTGTAAATAAAGCATTTTTATGAATTTAAAAACTGGGTAAATGACTAGAGAAACTTGACATACCTGAACGTATATATACGGCCTTGAGAGCCAGGGGATAATGAAGGATGTGGCAACCACTTGAAGACACAAGCTGGACAATCATCATTCATACTTTGGATGATTTTGTTAATTAGCTATTAATTTGATGTGTAGGCAACCAATGGCATACCCAGCGCAGCAAGAGGAGACCATGTTGGTAAGTTCTGGCTGCTTAATGTGCAGTATTTTTTTACATTTATATGTACAGAATTATATGTACAGCACAGATCTACTGTGATGGCTTACTCTTACAGAATACAACTATATAGTAATAATGACCTTTTTTGGCTGTTGAGCTGATGTTGCAAATCTTTCGAAAGTGTCTTTCACTGCCAATCATTGAATAACAAGTACCAGATTATCGTAAAATATTCGATGTATATCAACAGTTAGAATTATTTTTCCAAATATTTGATATTGTTTTCTTTTGAGAAATAGTTTGCGCACTCTCAATCGATGTGCATCCTTTCGATTAGTCAGTTCGTATGGCATTCGATTTTCAAGCTTTCTTACCTTCCCTCTGGTATCACCAAGTGTCGGAAAATGTGTGCATTTAAACTTCTGCGCGACCATGGATATGATTTAATGGTATTCCTTAAATCTTTCAGACGAATAATGTAATTGAGATAACACTGGAGCACGTTCAGTCATATATACGTATCTATATTTCGCAAATAACAGAAAATGGCAATCTTGAAAGATAACCTTTCTTTAAAAGTTTGGTTAATTCTTTAGATTGTGGTTTTTGCAGATGTTCATTTAAACTGATAAAGAAATATTGCAGTTAACTTGTTTTGACTGCATTATTAACTTTGTGGGGATAGTATTCACTCTCCTACACTTACTGCAATGAATACTTAGCATTACTCGCGTGTAACTCAGCCGATATAAAAACCCGTACTTTAAAGCCCCGTTTACACGTCCAACAAAACGAACCGGTATTTACCCGGGTAATAGGGGAAAACTTTTCACCGTTTACATGTCCCTTGATAATTTGCCGGTATTTAGGAAGTGACGTCACCCCCAACGTCACTTCCTAAAGAGCGGCAAACAAATTGCGCCTGTTTTCTGCTTAAAACATTTTACTATTTTATGCCCTTTTTTTTCTAAAATATATTTCCTAAACCAATCGTCTCACATATTGTATTTGATAGATGAATAATTTTTGAACTTATTAGAGTAAAAAGATTAGTATTTTTTAATTTCGACTATATATATTATATTTTTTAAAAAGATTAAAGAGTAAAAACAATAGTCAATTTGTTTGGAAAAAAAATGATTAAATGAGATTTTGTTTCAGAGTGATTATTTTCTTAAATATGAAACCATCAGATTTATACTTTATTTTCTAAATGAAATTTCCTATTTAGAAAATTATATTATGTTAACGAAAGTTAAATTTAAATAAATTCCTTCAAACAACCACTATTATCTAAAAATCAGTACATTTATAAATTCATATTTCAGCTTACAATACATTTTCGTGATTACTTATTGTCCTTAAGGTGTTCAACAAAAAAGAATACACGTTAATTTATTTTTTGATGGATTAACTGCATACTATTTTAACTAAAAAAAAATTGCATCTTTTACGTGAAGAAAATTTTCAGACCCCCTGAAAATTGCAAGTTATTACGCCTGATCCCACAACTTGTTATTTCAAGCTTTTTTTTACTTGTGTTTATTGAGTGTGAGGGAAATTTACTTTGTTTAATTTACAAATTTATATATTAATAATAAAATAACTCACATATAATCTGAAAAATATAAATAATTATTTAATATAACGTTTTCATTTTAAAAATTAGGAAACGTATATATTGGAAGTAATTACGTTTTCATTAAATAAAATAGGGAATGTATAAAAATAATGCTTTCATTTTGAAAAATTAGAAAACATATTGGAATATATGTTTTTATATCGTGCAATTAGAAAGCACATTGGAAACAATGCTTTCATACACTGTTTCACCTCATATATGCAATGTGTGCAACACATAATTTACTTAAAAGGAGAACCTTTTAGGCACAACCTTTTCCACGTTTTTTTTAAAAAGCAATCCCCTAAACTCTGAAATATCTTGTTTTGAGTGTTTGAATTAGAAACTCATACTGAAAAAAAAACTGTACATGCAAAGTGTGCAACAAACAATTTACGGAAAAGAACCTATTTTACGCACGACCTTATCCCCATTGTTTTAAAAAGTAATCCTACTAAATTTCGGGAATCCACGTTGCTTTTAAAAAATCTCCTATATTTCGGAAATATCTTGTTTTATTATAGTATTTGAATTCGAAACTGACACTGGTGTGCAACAAACATTTTACTGAAAAAAAATCTTTTTTAGGCACTTCCCCACATTGCTTTTATAAAGCAATCTCATTTAACGTATTTTAATAACTTTCGCCCGATAAGTATCCAATTGCTTTTTAAAACTACAATATTTCTGAAAGTTTTACATATCAGTTTATACACGTACAGTTATCTAAACACTGAATACGGCCACTATTATTGAAATCTCGCGGTGTGAGCTCGCAAAGGTTCCCGAATGAACCGGGTTTTAGGTTTTACACCTAGTCGAGAGCAGGTACAAGTTTGTACCCGCATTTTTCCCCAAGGAGAGAAGATTTCGGAAAATTGCCGGGTTTACCACGGCTTTTTAAGTACGTGTAGGTACAAAAACCGAATAGTAGGCCCTTAGGACAGGGCCTAATGTATCATATGAAAAATCCGGCCCTGCAGCAAACATTCACTCCATTGCGGTTTGCTCAAGGATTTGCTTCATAAAAGCCCATTTGATGGATGTGTATTGCAATTGCCATTGTCTTCTTTGTTCTGACTAATTTACTTGATTGTCCTCCGTTATCGCATCTAGAAAGCCGTCTAAACTCGGCCATTTAACAGTAATAACCATCTTTCTTTTATCTGTAAACGATTTAGTTCAAAGTTTTGCGTTTGTTGTCTCGGTATCGTTATTGTTTTCATTGTCGCGCTTAATTTGTGATGACATCTGGGGATAATTGCTTTTGTTAAGGGTGTTTCAAATGCAATTATCCCCAGATGTTTATTGGAAAGAGGGAAATAATATTGTGGAAGTTCAAAATTTCTAAATAATTTAATGTATTTTGTATAAATTATTGAATTAAAAAAGTTGTAATGATTTTACAGCGCCACACATACTAAGATAATGTGGCGCGCTGGAGATACAAATATTGAACTAAATAATATTGCACATAATTTGATCTCAACAAACGGCGATTTAGGGAAAAGTGTGTTTCTGGTCTCTTAATCAATGTCGAACAAAGTGCACAATTTTATTTAATCTTTGATTTTGTATGATTATTAGGTTGAATTTACGAAATATATTTACTGTCATATATTTGACGCATTACATGCCAAAAAATAAAGTGGTATATTTGTATCCACAACGCCAAATATATTATGAAGGTATTTTAATATAATATTGCTTTATTAACGTTCCATTTGGTTAAAAAGTGAATGAACTAATTTGACGTTTTACAATTAAATATTCTAAATTTTTGATAAACTTGGGTACTAAAATTCATGTTTCCAAAATAAAATGGTAAGATTAATTTATATTATTTTTATTTTTACCAGAACTTAAAACATGGTATATATGCGAAATACCGATCATCTCAAACTATGTTGTTATCATAATCACTAATTGTGTGGTTAGTCTGCCAAGTGATATAAATCCAAAAAAACAGAGATCCGTGATAAGAATGTTTAAAGTTTGCAACTCGCCAAGACTATAATGGCAATTTGTATGACATTCAACTCATAATTGGGAAACTTATTAAAGTAGGACCTACACCATTTGCCAAATATCTATGATTAGTATTGGAAAACGGTATTAGTTAATTTCGGGTTGATTATTTAGACCACTTAACAGCCAACCCTCCCAATTATCAATGAGCTCGTTTTAAAAAATTTGAGATCGACAAGTTTTTTAACCTTACATATCTGACTAAGTTCACTAGCAAAGTTAATCTTGTGGCTGGAAAACTACACAAATAATAGTACTTACCATCGTTGACAGAGCAAAATGTCGTATGTTAAAAAAATATTTTTTTTAAAAATACCTTAGAAAAAAATGTTTTTTTCATTCCCTGCTATAACTCTTCCAATAAAAAGGTACAACCAAATGATTTTTTTTATTATAGTATCAAAGAACCAGTTCTTTCTTTTTGCTCTACGGAAAAGTGTTGTGGGTTGACTTATGACCTTTTGTACTGTCAACGATAATACGTTACTAGAAGAATTATAATTGAATGCATATCATGTATGCTGTACACAAGTACAAATATTAATACAAATGTCATATATGTAAGCTTATTTAAATGTATCCGTACACCATTAATTTTATATTGAATATTAAATTTAATAAAACAATATTTTCATTATGATATGTGCATTAAATGCAGATTTTAGGAAAATTAAAAATAATTTTGAGAGTTTTTAATTTTTAAACATAAGAATGAATAACAGGTACGTAATTAATTGGCCTGGAACATTCGTCGCGTAAATGCGAATATTTCCATCAGAAATTTCTTGAGCGTAACTAAGCAAGAATTCGACATAAAGCGTATTAAAACTTACCGCGAGTCTTTTTAATATCCCACAACTTATTAAAGTTTGATATACCGTAAAAACAACAACAACGTTAATTAAGTTCTAAATCTTTCGCCTTGAAGGTATCTTTCCTCGGTAGTAACCTGCAGATTTTTTAAATGAAAAAAGTATTTATTTATGTTTTATAATACTTTGCTTTCTTAGATGTGATACACATCAACAACAAGCGAATTTAACCTGGTTCACGTAAGATGTCATATTTTTTGTAATAATTTTGCATAATTTTTCACATTTTTTGAATTTTTGATGCGGGATAGTTTACGTCTTTTTAATTAAGTAAAATAAGTTATATGCGTTTATATACTGTAAAATTAGATATTAAAATGAGTAAAGTGTAATGAATATGAGTTATTTTAATATTGTATTGCTGTCGGTTATTTTAAAAAAATACACTCTGAGAACATCTAGGTTCATAGGAAACAGTTTTTATTAATTATTACTTGACTTATTTGCATCACTAGAATGTTTTGATAAGTTTTAACAGAACTTCAATTATTGATGAATCAAGTCAAGCCTCATATTAAAGTCAATTCCTTCACGTTCAATTACAACTGTTAACAGGTTTGACACATATTTAATAACTTGTACTCATAAGTACTAAAGTCAAGTATGAGAAAAGTCTTAATTTTTTTTTTATTTATGTATGAAATTGAGTTTCATTGCAATGCATTTGTACTAAAATATTTTATAATATTTTGATTTTGTAGAACCATAATCATATTTTGTTTTTACAATACATAATACAGTTTTATAAATAAAGTTGAAGAAGTTTTCTTATACTGATTTGAAAAAGAACTGAACAACGAGCTAGATCAGTTGTTGTGGCATTTGGCTTTTCGCTTTTAAAGATACAAATTTAAAATTAGGTAATATTGAAATTATTGTATTTGCACCAAAATTTTAACATTCTACATTTATTTTCTTATGTTTAATTAAAAAATAAGGTTTGCGAAAGGTTACGAGTAATTGCAAAACGACATTTGTTCATGTTTAGTTGTGTGCCAACCATACATAAACATTTATATATTAATTGAGTGCTAAAGTTTTATATGTTTTTTATCATTTATTATAAACTTTAATGTATATTTTTAAGAACAAGTATGTAGTCCATTTTTATCACACCAAGTAACGGAAGAGATATTTACTGAATAGTGACAGGAAAGAAACAATTGGAAGTACATATTTACCAACTAATTTAAATTAATTATGATTTTAAAGCTAATTGTTCTTCCGATGTATCTCACAGCTTATAATTTATTACTAGGATGACAGAAGTGCATCATTTATAATATTATGACACTTCAGCGTAATGTCCTTGTATTCATTAAACTTGCATCCTTTTGCACTTTGATAATTACTTATGATGTTGATAATTAATTTTGAAGACAAACACATCGTCTGCTCCAAGTCTCGGAAATATACAATGGAGCCTCATTCAACTGAATACTGTTAATAAATTATAATAATATACAAATATTGATTTTTTCAAAATATTAAAAACTGAATAGGGGCTAAATAATTAAAATTATTTCTGAGCATTGTACATAATAACCCCTTTTTAGTTGACGAGTTCATTCGTGTCAATGAACAGCTATTGTGTATTGAAAAGGAAATATTTCATTCAAAGACAACGTAAAAACATATATTTTGTAATGTTAAAACTTAAATTATTGTTTAAAACAGGCTAATTCGGTTTTAACAAGGCCGTAGCCATGATTTTTTTTTCGGAGGGGGGGTTATGGTTGAAGGCTAAATTTCCGTTGTTACGACAACACGAAGACAAACTTTTCCTTTATAATTTTCGTATCCTATCTAAACAATTTTTTAAACTATTTGATACTATTTCTACCTCTATATTTCATATACTGTTCATGCTAATACACCGAATTGTAGTGATTTGGATTTTTTTTTTAAATTTTACATTAAACACATTTTAAATGCCTATTCTTTGAAATCCATTTTAATCAATACTAAGGGGGGGGGGGGGGTTGTAAAGTCGGTCCCCCCCTCCCTGTCTACGGCCCTGGGTTTTAATATTTCAGTATCAGACCGGGAAGTTAAGGGGTTGTAAATTTTCTGCAGATTTATGATCCCTTCTTGATTTATAGGGCAACTGTTAGCTTCACTAACTTACCACGTCTCTATCTGTAATGAGGACAGTGTTAAACAAAGGATTCTAAAAAAGAACTTGTTACAAATCAGGTATTTAAAGAACGAAAAATGGATTGAATTTTTCTCTACAATGGGAATAATTATTGAATACCTACATTCCTTCGTTCTGAAGTCAGAATTGAAATGAGCGCAGTTCAGATGAAGAAAATATTGACTTATTGTAATTGGCTAAAATAATGTTCCAACGTTACTCATTGTAAAATATGGAGTAAGTATCAGAATAAAATATGGAGTAAGTACATGCCGGACTGTACCACAAGGTTTGGTTTGTAAATATTTTTAGGCATCACGCGGTTCTAAGGGAAAGGGGGGAGAAAATAAATCACCAACCTGGTTGACGCGACCCACCTTTTTCTACAGGGTGGTAAGTCATTTATCCCCAAAGGATTATTTCCCGTAGAGTAAAGTGGGTGTAAGTGACACTGCAGCTAAGGGTGACCCTCTTCCATTTGGTACAAGGGTCAGAGGGCGGAATATATTTGGCCTGGTCGACGAAAATCACTTTTCTCTACACGATAGTATGTGACTTACCTCTATGGGATGAGTCCACGTGGAGTTATGTGTACAAAAGCAATAGTGCAGCTACGGCAATCTCTCCCCCCACCCTAATGTTGTTTAAAGAACAGAGGGTGGAATGGGTTAATAAACACAAAATCGACACTTTTTCTTATAAACAATCACAATGGTGTTTCATGTATCTCCATAGGATTATTCCACGTTGAGTTATGGGGCGGAATCGTATACTGCAGCATGATAAAACCCCTTCCCTAAGTAAAACACTCATTAGAGGGGGAATAGGTTAATGTTCAGTCATTTCAAAACGACTCATCTTCCTCTACACGATATTATGTCTTGTATCACCATAGGCTGACTCCATGTACAGTTCTAAGGATTTTATAAATGCCGTTCTTTGTTATGCGCATTGATGTGAACACGTAATCACGAAAAAAAAATTAACAATACCTCGATATTTTACATTACAGTTAGAGGACAAGGGCAACACATGGGGTTTGTACATTTACCTCCGAACTTCCATACTCTTCCTGGACTTCTGATCCCAAATGAAATGAAATGTTATAAAATATTTTACATATCAACTGCTTTTTATCATAAAAAAATATATTTGATGCTCAATAATATTTTGAATGAAAAGTAATTTATATAACTGTTGTTATTAACAATGAGTAAAATTGAGAAATAATAGTAACTAAAAAAATAATGTAAATGAATAAATCGCGAATTTAATTTACCGTATGCAAACAACACAAATTTTAAGAATTTATAAAATGTTTAAGTAATATCATTGGCGTTTGTCTTTAATATAAAATAAATTTGTCTACTACGGTCGTTTAGAGTTTTAAACGGGCGGGGGGGGGGGGGGGGGGGAGTAAAACGAAATAATATAAAAATCACTCTTAAATATTAATTTTGTTATATAAACACTTTACAAATTTACAAAACAGTTGAAATGATTATTTTATTTTTTTAAATATATTTTAGATTTCATCTGCTGTTAAAATCGGAACTGCATCCTTTTATAATAATATATCATAAAACCTAGGATTGCAGAAATAAACATTTTAATCAAATTACTACAAAACAATTAAAACATTAATCTAGGAAACCTTAATGACCAGACGTATTAGGGAACAGATGATTTAATTATTACAGTTATAAAAAGTTAATCACCTTTTATTTTACAAAAACCAACAACAACAAATAAATATTTCACGAAATAATAACTTAGTACTTGCAAATTAACATTATTAACAGATAGTTTATTTATACTCACAATAATATCCGAAACTAGTTAATTTACACTGTTTAAAAAATGATAAAGAATTGAGATGCATTCCATTCATTTTAATAAATCTTACAAAAACTAATCAAGACATCGCAACTAATGAGATAAATTTTATAACTTTCTATTTTTTGAAGTACATTACCGACGTAAAACTATTAATATATGGGTTATTTTTTATAACTCATGTAAACACGTATAGATAAAATTGGATAATAATAACATGAATAACTAGCATAATTATCGTTCACCGAGTTTTTGAAATTCCTTATAACAATTCCAGATTCATCAGACGTTATTATTTAGACAGTTTAATTTGTGCAACTAATGAAGGAAACCAAATGGGATCTGGAGTTCCTAGTCCTTCGTTAATGTTACTAGAAAGCCGCCTGAGACACGGTCTTTTATCCGTACGCAGCCTCTCTCTAGTTTGGTCTTTTATCTGAAACCGATTTGCTTTGGAAGCAAATGAATCCGTTTGTCTAGGAATCTCCATTGTCTTTGCTTAATTTGTAATGACATTTGAAAATTTTGAGTTCGTTAAAGGCGGTTATTTTTAATGAGAATTGTCGACAATTGATAAATACAAGGGTTAATGATATCAAATGCATTTTGTTAAAAAACAAGATATTTAAAATGATACATTACTTTTATAGTTAAACGCGTACAAGAATTTTAATAGGACAAACATAATATTATTTAATATAGGAAACAAACTGATTTGGAGATATACAACTAAAATATTTAAAATATACACAAAAAAATAAACTCTGTGCTTTCAATATGAACTATTAAAAAATCGGTATTGCTTGTGAATTAATCTATTTAATGATTTATCAAAAACTTTAAGTAAATGACGTACAATCTTATGTATGATATTATAAATCATTTTCTGTAGCAGAATTTTTAATACTTTTTATTGAATTCATAATATTGTTTTTAAATACTTACTATTGGTGGAGAAAATCAATTATCACTTCCAGAATGCAAACCTACAAATTCGAAATTTCGCTTATCCGTCAGAGGGTTAAGTAATTGATGCAGTATCAAAAATAAATATTTACCTCATGCTGATAACAGTATTAAAATATAGGTATCAGCATGAGCTGAAACACCAGTTTAATGTTCGTTACCATGGAATTCCCAGATGTTTCTACAATTATTAACAATAAATTAAACGCATACCCCTTCGACAGTTTATATTTTAATTGATGGCACTTCAAAAATGTGCCAGAAACTTATATAACACACACGTGTAATTGTTTGTAGATTTCGAAACAATTCCAGCAGTTCGCATTATTCCACATTTTAGTTTTAACTGAAAACTATTTATAACTGCATAGTTGCATGAAGCGCCCATTGTTAATCATCTCCTAATCAACAAGATGTCGCCATCAGTTAAGCATGTCGTAAGGGATGCAGCAAATTCCACTCCAAATGTAGTCATTTAGTTACAATTTAGAGATTAAAAGCCAATTAGGGCTTTCACTGGACATTAATGGCAGATAAAGGTGGATGTTCCTTTACAATGTTAATTAAAATTATCCAAATAGCTTCTATTACATTTATTAAAGTTTACTAGAATTTAATTATTTAGTAAATACTTGTAACGATTTAAATAACCTTGATAAATAAACGTTTTTTAATTTTTTTAAAAAATATATAGTGATGAGTTTTAAAAGGAATATATCGGGATAAATATTATTTTTACCCCATAAGGGAATTCTTTGTTTAAACTTAAAAAAGTTAAAATGAAATTGTTATTTATTCTTGTTTTACAAATGAGTACAAATGTACAACAAACGAGATAACTCTGATGTACTTTTTGAATTGCAGGTTTAAATCGTGTCGTTTATTGTTTTGTTTCCAGTGATGCCAAATATAAATGAATGCAATTTTTGATGATCATATACATTATTATCAGATCGACAGTGGAATAAAAATTTATTTTTTTAAAAATCCTAATCAATCATTTTGTCAAAACATTTATTTAAAATATTCGTTGAGTCTATATCCTATAACATAAGCACATTATATACTGTATTGGCCTAAACTTTTAATATCTACAAAACATATAACGGCGGAATTATTGTATATAAGCCACTAAGCAGTCACAATATTGTTTGTTTCATTTAATAAAGTAGCGCAGGAAACTTATCGGAAAGAAATTACCTTTATTTAAAAAACTCGCACTATAAAACTTCAAGCATATCTATATTTCTGATATACTTTTTAAACAAAAACAGTAAATAAAAGTAGTAGTCCGTATTATAAATAACAGGATATCAGATATGCACAAAGTATTCCACTTATATTGAGACATACCGAATACTTCGACGCTGTTTGTTATATAGTCTAAAATATGAACTTCTTCGAAAAAGACGGAAGTATATAAGAAAATGTGTTCAAAGTTCTGCAAGTTTATACTATTGTTTATGTTAAATCAATGAAATAACAACTATACCTTTCACATTCTATGTGTACTTTTAACATCGCATCAGTATATTTGAATCGCAAGAAACGAATACGAAACAGAACCTTTCATATATATTATTTCAGAGCAAACGGATATGTGTAACAAGATATTGCAATATGCAAATAAGACTAGATATTCGTGAGGAAAGGTACAAATAGAAAATTGTATATGTTGTATGAAATAATATAAGGCTTTTTTATATGACAAATACTATTATGTTAATAAACAGAAAGCGAATGAAGTGTGTTTATTTGAAAAGACATGTATACTTTTCACAACAAATACATCACGATACCCATATTATTTTATGCATAAAAAGCAATATTTTATCTAGATGTTTTACATACTTTGTTCCATCGGAAGCATTATGAGTGGATGTGTCCTTGAAATTACAGTATCTGTTTTACAGATATTTGAAACATAAACTAATCAGCCTCGTTCTTTATAACCAAATAATATACACATATCTATGTATATTCAGTAATTAAATGTATGTTATTTAGCTAATGAATTTGCTTGCATATCTATAACACATTATTAAAAAATCAGTCATCTGTTATAAGATAAAACATATGTTATAAGATAAAACATTTGTTATAAGATAAAACATATGTTATAAGATAAAACATTTGTTATAAGATAAAACATATGTTATAAGATAAAACATATGTTATAAGATAAAACATATGTTATAAGATAAAACATATGTTATAAGATAAAACATATGTTATAAGATAAAACATATGTTATAAAATAAAACATATGTTATAAGATAAAACATATGTTATAACATAAAACATATGTTTTAATATAATCTATTTGTGGTACGTCAGCTTTGTAAGTGATTTTGTTACAATTGTACATTTAAATAATTTGTATTTTTTTAAATCACACTGGTTAAAAATACTGAATTGGTTTCTTTGTAAATGATAATGCAACGTCGATAACTATCGTTAGAACTCAGAGGCCTTTGAAATATCAATCAAAAAACCATTAAAAACATTTTCATATAATCTGAGCTTCTCCTCCGCGATCATGACATCTATCGGTCTTACTTTTGCATCCGAACTTGGCACATTTATAACAGTTGCTTGGGAAAATATACCCTCTGTCTTTTTACTTGCACCATCTAATGTTTACTTTATTACCTTCCATGACATTTTTAAAGCAGGATGGCTGATCTTGGAATATATAGTTGAACAGGTCCATTACTGTATATTCCCCATATATGAAATTGTTATGTAGTCAGCCTTTTGAGTTTTAACTCTACAGTACAATATTCCTCGTAATCATACTTGATGATAGATATGACTTTTTTTCAGTTATTTTTGCATCAAACTGTTTCAGTTTATCGTGTTTTCGACACTTTTTCACCAGTATAACCGGTTCTTCCTCAGTTTCAGATTTGATCACTATTCCACCTTTGTTGATTTTTTTGAACATATTTTACTTTGAAATTCAGTTTCTTTGTGTCGATACAGTTATAAACAGCCCGTTTTGTAACGCCGATGGGCACTTTCCTTTGGGGTAAATTGTAAGAGAAAGTTTAGGTACAAGGGGGTGTTTCCATTTTTTGCAACTACCGCGTAAGTAGTTGCTTGTTTTTCAATATGCTCTCTTTCTTTTAACTCCCTTATTTAGTTCCTTACTATTTTCTTCAATTCAAACCTTTCAGATTGCTTATCCAGTTTTGCTGTTTCTTAGTGATCTTGATAAGCTCCCCCACTTTGTTGATTGAAGCCTTTAGTCGTAAGTTGAAGTGTGTCGTGATTTCAATCTGTCTTTTTGCCGCTTCATTGAATACTTCTTCAAGATTACCATCGTGACTGGATTCGAAATCTTCATCCGTGTTGTCATCTTCATTATCCGTTCTCTCTTCATCTGTGCTGCTATCGTATTTAGTAGTTCTTGCATCTTTTCTTCTTATCTCTTCATTGGAGGCAGATGGTTCTGACCAATCAGTACTTGCATAATCTAAGTCGATATATTCTTCTTCTTTCGATTTAGTCTTACACTTGACGCTCACATCCGCTCTTTCCATACTTATCTTAGTCTCACTTTTAGTTTGACCGATGTTATCTCCTTAGCAGCACTTCCACTTTTCCAGCAGGGACCCTGCGGAGGTAGGATATCTGACTAGGTAATTTGACTAAGTACCGAAATTTCGAATTCTAACTCCAATCGGAGAATAACATATTCAGAAAATGAAAAACGAAATCGAACAACTCTCACTATTATCTGGACGGTCATCAGCTTCCTTGATTAGATAAAACAGTATTGTCAGTATTTAGCAGTCAATATTGAAAAATTATTTTCAAAGATTAATTTTATTAATGTGAATTGGTTAATAATTGACAATATATATATATATATATATATATATATATATATATATATATATAGGGGACTGGTACAAGATAAATCCATCGTGTTTCAAAGTCCTCATACCTATTCAGGTTGCATGAGGTGCCAGCTCAGGTATAGTTCCAATTATTTATCCATGGTTAAAAAATACGTGACAGTGCATCGAAGTCTTTCATCCGGGACAGATCTCTCGAATCGACGCCAATAGCCTATTGTATAGATCTAGTGTGACGTAATTCAGCCAATCTATGACATTCAATTATTTCCCAATAAAACGTCATACAAATTTACTCCGTTTGAAAACTTAACATTCGGTTCAGAGTTCAGCATTAACAACCCTACTATGAGCTTTACGGTTGACATGGTTACGGACTTAGTTCACTGTTGAAAAAGTAGTAACCATTGCGATCAACGAAAAGTTTTTCGCATGTTCTCAATGTATCGGATCATTTGGCAACTTTCTTTAAACAATTCTACAGCTGCTGGGTATTTACCAGGGTAGTTATGTGGTGTGAGAATTAAGCTGACGACATATTTCATAAAATAAAAATAATGTATCAAATCATCTTGTTCTTTTTTTTTTAATAAAACTAATTTTGTATGTACGCATTCATAATAAAGTAAGTGCAACAATTTGAAAACTCTCTACTTTAAGTATTTTCACAAAAACAATAATACAAATAAAATTGTGCTGAATAAAAAAACTGAATTCATGTCGAACAATATCCATTTGATAAACGCATGCTTCCCTCTCTTCATACAATACCCATTTACCAGAAACAACATGGTAGACTGATTATTCGAAACTGACAAGACAAGGAGCAGCCCTCCTTTTACGCATGTACAGTTTGTCTAGGGCCATCCTCCAGCGTACTTATTGTTTACCCAAGAAGTACCAGACTACTATGACGTCATTAAGAAACAGAAAAACAGCTCGCTTGAAATCACATGAACTCAACGAAGCAGCTACTTGGGATAGAAATAAACGAGATTTATCAGTTGGAGCAGAAAGTTGGAGCAGAGATTTATCAGTTGGAGCCCTTCCCAAATCCCGTCTTGCAGACGAAGGAAAACAACTCGATGCAGTATCGTTTGCGCCGTGGAGCACTTCCGCATTGAGAATAATAGAATTCAAAATGTGAACTGAAGTGATTTAACATCTCTTAGGTGAATTGTGTTTAAGGGGAGGAATATGTTAATGAACAAATGTTTACATTTAACAAAAAAATTATGTTAAGTGCGTAAATATTGTGTTAATACTTATGCTCTTAGTACAAGCTGAAATATAACTTTTAATTTAAACTGAATAATAATATAATAGAATAATCTTTCTCACTAGTAGGTTGATTTGTATTTGTAAAGTTAAGATGTAGTTTTGATTATAAGGTAAATTAAAAATTTGTTAGTAATATATGTTAATTTATATATGTTAGTCATAGTGATTTTCCTTAAATTTAAAACATTGATAACAAAAACTGATTAAATAAGTAATTATCTGTATTTTACTACTTTCGGAGATCTAAATGATTGCTTGTTTAACCATTAACTTACTATTAACCATTTAATAAGTACGTTCAGTATAAATTTTTTTTTTGAATATATCATAAACATTCTAAGTAATAAATTACGCACTTTTAATATTAGGCACAAACATTGTGAGGTTATTTGATGATTATTAGACAAACTGATTTACCTTTTCTTGTCATATGCACAAAACCTTTTGATATTCTGAAAATACTTCCATCCATTTATTTATAAAATAAAAAGTTTTTCCATTTTACTTTGAAATATGTTTCTTGTAACACGGTGACTTTTTTCAATGTCCTCCAGATCTGTATTTGTATGTGAAATAATACATTCCAATTGTTAAACTTCTGAAATATCTTGTTAACGCACGATTTACTATGAAAAGAACATCCTGCTTTGTTATAGAAATCACCGCAGACATCATTCAAGTTGTCACTTTCATATGTTCTGTACGTTTCATGCAGCAGCGCGTTTGTCTCTTTCAAACGTGACACTTCGTTTGTCACTTCTTTTCTGGCTTCAATTTTAAATAAATATCAAACGGAAGATATCAACGGATATAAAATATTTGAAGCTGCTCTTTTATGTTATATATTTTCGAAATATTTAATTCTTTTTAACTCAATTGATATTTGAGTTAATTCGTGTAATATATTTTTTTGAAATGTGTTCTAGTATTAATTATTTTTTTAACAAAACTAAATACGTTTCAAACCGTGGTTTTTATTTAAATGGAATAAAGTTACATGATTAACTAATCAGCTTAATTATTTTACATAACATGTATCTATTTATCAAACTGATGAAATAAGAGTGATAATCAAGATTTTTATTTAGTAGGTAATTAACTAGACATTGATTCGTTTACAAAAAGTTACTCCAGTTGTCGGATGTGAACGAATCATATATATATATATATATATATATATATATATATATATCAGACAACAAACATTTTTCTGTAAAATATGCCTACCTACGCCAACATTTTATAACTGTTTCCTTTTAAAACTTTTTCCACGCCATATTGACTTTATATAGAAAAACCTGGAAAAAAATTGTATACAGGTACTATCTAATAATTGTGTTTAAATATTTAGCGTTAGTTTTTCATTGTAAATTTGAATGTTATTATGTGCACTTTTATTTCAAAGAAAATATACTTTCTTCAATTTTATAACGATTTGTTATTTGTTTATATGTCAAATATTTCCGGACTAAAAATATTAAAAAAATTAATGGCTTTCTCTGAAAAATTATGTTTAGTTATAAATTTCAATTTCATTAAAGATGGCAACTCCTAAAGTTTCTTTGTAGGTCAATGTAAGGCTCATTAGTGGATCAGCAAATGTTAACTGTATTATAATTCTTGCAACTACCTATTGCTTCACCTCCCATATCTATGGACGTGACACCACAGAACCTTTTATTTAGGGCTTAATTAAAATGATTAGGCAAAAGCAAAAAGTTTGCAATTTCGATGATTTGCATTTAAATTACCTGCTGCAGAAAACCAGCGAATGTTTTAATTAATCGTCAAATTATACTAAAGACTTAACAAGAGGTAGGATATTGCTTTTGAAGACATGTTATTGAAATTGAACTTAATTGACCAGCAAAGAACTGTTAGGAATTAGCCTCTGTAATGCAACTTAAATCTAAAATTAATCATGTGTGGTACTTTAGTACATGTCATTATTTATGATTACTTTCAGCCCGGACAACCTTTAACTCATTATATCCATTTTCGTGTGCGGCAATTTTTCTTAAATTGATATATTTTTTATTCCTATCATTTCTATGCTTTATTTTTTATTGAACAATTTTAAACTCATATTTAAAATTTATATTTAATCAATATGAATAATATTTTATTCCCTTTAATTAGCAAGCACGTTCTATATTGCTTTATTCCAAACAATTAGCCGATCATGATGAGAAGTTCTGTATTGACTCAACTCCACACACAACTCAATTCAAAATTGACATCCGTGTCATATTGAATCCAATAAATCGATAGAATTTTTGCATGTCATTAACCATTGACATACATTGAAATTAACTGGGGCCTTTCCTATGCGAATACATCGTATGATATTCTTTTTAAATACAATGCATCATATGACATTATATCTGTGCTGCTTTTACAAACACTTAGATGGAAATATTGAAATAAATTCTTGATAATTATAGGTTATTAAAGTTTATACGTTTGTAAATAATAGTTAATATTAACTAATAATTAATTAAGTTACGAACCATTCTTTAGACGACTTATTTTGATTTATATTTGAAAGTTAAATTTATAATATGCGTAAATTTCAATATTCTAGGGAATTAACAATGCAAACATATTTTTATTAGTATAAATTAGTTCTATAAAGTAATAAAGTTATTTTAAAATAATAAAGTGGGACATTTTTATTATCTGATATATATAATAACATTCAGTTAAATAGTTAGATCAACTTTGTGTATTGCAATTTGATTAGATGTATATAATATAAAGTTAGAGTTAATTTTATATAATTAAAAGTTAAGTAATAAATTTAATTAGATTTAAAGTAAAATAGTTAATACATTGCTATCATGTAACTACAATAAATTAAGCGACTTAATGGCGAGTATTTTACTATTATTCTTTAAGGGTGCGCAACAAGCGTAGTTCGTTTTATCGATTTTAAAAGTAAATCGCAGGATTTACAAAAGTAAAGTTATTGATTATGGATTATATGGAAACAAAAGAAAATGCTTTCCTAAAGTTCAATTCTTATCATACATTTGCACTTCGATCCTAAATGTCAGGTGAGATAAGTAAAAACTCTTATACCAATTAAACCATAATATTGATATATTTCTCGAGTTCATTACAACTTCCACACCTCTAATTAAATTAACTTTCATGGGATAATAACACCATGGAAGCACTCGTCCGTTATTAGCACTTCCGCTTCCAAGGGGATAGCAACGCAGCTCAAAGTACCCCAGAAGCTTTTAAAAATGACGTCGTATTTGGGAAGTTAATTAGCAGGCATCCCAATCTCACTGTTGTTAGTCAAGGTAGGTGTCAATAGCTCCACAGTATAAAAGGATTAGTGTGGGATGGAAACTCACCTTCAGGTGAAATATGAAGCATGGTAATTGCTGGAAAGGTGATATGTGATTGGCTAGGAATGGTTTTCGGTTGAGTTGAGAGAGTTCGTGTGTCAATAAGACTTTCTGTTTGTTAAAGTTTCTTCACAAAATATACTTGAAGATTTTGCCAGGCAAAGTGCTCTTTCACTATGTTTGCATATACTCTAGATCTTCATATATCACACTATAGTGAGCAAGTCATCATTTTTAAATTTATTTTAGGACAGCGAATCTTAAGTGCTGGAGTGAACGCTGCAGTGTAGCTGGTTGCGTTTTTATAGAAGGGTTTTATTTTCCCCTATTAAACGTGTAGGATTTTAAAAAAGTTCAATATTTTATAATGGAGAACATATTAACATAGATTCAAGTTTTTAATTTACCTCATTTTTATATCTAATATCTAATTATCATAAATAATTTTTATATCTAATATCTAATTATCATAAATAATTTTTATATCTAATATCTAATTATCATAAATAATTTTTATATATAATATCTAATTATCATAAATAACTTTTATATCTAATATCTAATTATCATAAATAATTTTTATATCTAATATCTAATTATCATAAATAATTTTTATATCTAATATCTAATTATCATAAATAATTTTTATATCTAATATCTAATTACCATGAATAATTTTATATCTAATATCTAATTACCATAAATAATTTTTATATCTAATATCTAATTATCATAAATAATTTTTATATCTAATATCTAATTATCATAAATAATTTTTATATCTAATATCTAATTATCATAAATAATTTTTATATCTAATATCTAATTATCATAAATAACTTTTATATCTAATATCTAATTATCATAAATAATTTTTATATCTAATATATAATTATCATAAATAATTTTTATATCTAATATCTAATTATCATAAATAATTTTTATATCTAATATCTAATTACCATGAATAATTTTATATCTAATATCTAATTATCATAAATAATTTTTATATCTAATATCTAATTATCATAAATAATTTTTATATCTAATATCTAATTATCATAAATAGTTTTTATATCTAATATCTAATTATCATAAATAATTTTTATATCTAATTATCATAAATAACTTTTATATCTAATTATCATAAATAGTTTTTATATCTAATTATCATAAATAATTTTTATATCTAATTATCATAAATAATTTTTATATCTAATTATCATAAATAAATTTTATATCTATTTTTCATAAATAGTTTTTATATCTAATTACCATAAGTAATTATTTTATACAACTATAAATGGTTATATGCAAGCTTTAAGAGTCCTGTCATCTTAGAGATATTATTATAAAAGTTTACAATAGTCCATGACTTAAAATCTGCTATTAACAGATAGTGGGATAGAGAGATAAAAGAGCGATAGAAGAGATAGTGAGAAGATGAGATAAAGAAGAGAGAGAGAGAGAAGAAGAAAGCGTGAGAAGAGATAGTGAGAAGATAGCGAGAGAAGAGAGAGTGATAAGATAGCGAGAGAGAAGAGCGAGATAATAGAGTGAGAAAAGAGATATAGAAGATAGTGAGAGATATAGAAGATAGTGAGAGATAAGAGAGCGAGAAAGTGAAAAGAGAGAGATAGAGAAGAGAACGAGAGAAGAGGGAGTGAAAAAAGAGAGTGAGAAGAGAGAGATAGAGAAGATAGCGAGAGCGAAAGATGGGATAGTGAGAAAAGAGTGTGAGAAGAGAGAGATAGAGAAGAGAACGAGAAAAGAAATAGTAGGAAGAAAGAGATAGAGAAGATAGCGAGAGAGAAGAGAGAGTAAAACAGGTTTGTTCGGATTACAAAGGATTCAATCTCGAAACTTTCAATCAAAATTCAGTAGAATAAACATTTAAAGTACTTTTTACAAACGGGCAACGATTCGCATACCTAAATTTAGAATACAATTTGAGTACTTATTTTTGATTTTTTTTCCAAAGCATATATATTAAGTAATACTCAGTATTTCATGTATAATTATGCAATATCGTGCAAGGAGCCCTGGAAAGCTAAGAACTTCAGTTCATAAGACAACAAGTCGGAATACCTTCATTCTTTTTAAATGCCTTATCCATACTAATGTATCCAATAAAAATAGTTTTTACACATAACTTTTATTATTCTTTATTTAACAGATGTTACTTTAGCATAGCACATTCCAACTTATCTTAGAATGCAAGTAATACACAGCAAGGACATAGGGAAGTCGACACACAGGACGTGGCCTAATGTTTGTCATGTCCCAGTGACTGACTAGTAATTCCGGCAATCGATTGGAATCCTCTTCGAAGTCGACATTACGTTTCCATTAGGAACTCCGTAAGCAGAGGGATATTGTAGGGAAGTGCTAATCGCTCTAGGATTAACCCGATAAGGTCGGGGTTAATTGGTAGTTGGCGGCAATTGAGGTGATGGGAACGTCTTTTAATAAAGAAAATGGATGGAATGGAATAGAAGTATTGAGAATAACGTTTCGATATCTTAGAATATTGAACTTTGGGGAATATCATAACAAATTAGTTTTGTGTTGATATCTAGTGTCTGGATATTTATATTACAATTCAGCTATCATGGTTATCGTGAAATAATATATCGTACGATATTATTTTGTTTTAAAATCAAAACGAGGTGTTTAAGGAAAGTTGTTATATTAAAAATGATACTGAGTGTTTTATAATTCTCTTTTGGCGACTCGGTACACATCTATAATTATAAAATCAAGTTTTTGAAAGAATTGTCTCAAAATGTCGATATATTTACCAATAAACCCAATTCTATTAAAGGCTTTCTGTCTACTCCTTTGTTTTTACTTTGTACTATAAATGCTGATAAAAAGAGATATCTATAAGTTAAAACTTGAAGTGAATATTTTTATAGTAATATGAAACTTCTTGTTGTATATATTATTCGTTGTATTTTCGAAATTTGGTTTTATTCCTAGAATCATATAAGAACAAATAAAATTTTTCCAAAAAAACAATTAAATATTGTTAATCAAATGCCATTCATATTATCATATAGTAAAGTCGTAGCTGTTTAATTAAATAATGAAATTTATTATGGAACAATGCCCTTTACGAAAAGTGGCTATTTGCAGAATTTATCTGAAACCGGAATAGTATATGAAATAATTTGAAAGAGATAATTTAAAATATTTGAGGAATTTTCTTTAAGAATTGTTATTTGCTAGTTTTATATACTTGGATATATACTAGGATTTTATATACTATTACCAAGTGTAATTTCCACTTACTAAGGGTTTTTCCCTTCCCTAAGCGCCACAATAGAGTTTTTAATTAAATTATAAATTATTTTTTTACGAATTAATGGAGATTGAAATTTTTTATGCTATGAAGTTAATATTAGTTTTTGAAAACAATTAAAACACAAATCTGCAAAAATCTCTTCGTACGTCTGTAGTATATACTTTCATATTATTTAATCAGTTTTTTTAAAAATTTTAAAAGGGAAGGAAGAGAAAGACGATTTTTAAAAATGTATAAACGTAGAAAAGAAACTTAAAAAAAGATATTAAGGCATAAAAAACGTTAAAAAAAATTAAACTACAATATTATTTTTTCTCTGATTATTTTTTAGTTAAAAATGTTCTAATAATGCAAAATATATTTCGGAATTCATTAATTAAAAATTGGGATTTGGGGCTTGGGTCTCCCATAAGAAAATATAAATATCGATCTGTCATATAAAAACACTGCAAAAAATTATTTTCCTTCCATGGAAAC
Organism: Troglohyphantes excavatus; assembly: GCA_963932185.1. Classification (NCBI taxonomy): domain Eukaryota; kingdom Metazoa; phylum Arthropoda; class Arachnida; order Araneae; family Linyphiidae; genus Troglohyphantes; species Troglohyphantes excavatus. The sequence goes on along the minus strand of OZ010667.1, from coordinate 58,027,325 downwards.
TGTTTTTAAAATCCAATTTCCAAAACACATTTTTCTCCGATTTCAAAATGCACCTCGTGAAAGGCAAAGATAATTAAAAAAAAGCTAAGCATTTAACATAATGAAGCTTGCCATAATAAATACTTACGATTTAATTTTATTATAAAGAATCTAATTAACTTTAAATTTATTTCTAGAAGATTAGTGAGCAATTTTATTTTACAAAATACTGCTGACTTAATGAAATAAAGATTTTTTTTATTATTTTCTAGTTGAATACGATTCAATAAATAAATAAAATTCAGTTTATATATATCTATATTTATATAGTTGAATAAATTGGACTGTTTTAAAAAAAGTATTTCCCTAAGTGTGTAATTCTTATGATGTCTTAATAAATATTTTTTTAAAAATCTTTTCTAGTTAAATAAGATTTAAATAATATGGTTGATTAAATTTGAATATTTAAATAAAGTATTTTCGTAATTGTGTACTTCTCTTAATTTCTTAACACATAATTAAATTTTTTGAAGGTGTGAAGCAAGTTAAATATTATTTTAGTCGTCTTTATACCCATTGCTAAGCTAAATATTTCATATAATTTTCTATTTATATATGTACATAGTTTAGTATCAAATAAAAATAAATTAAATGGATTTGAGGATAAAAAATATCTAAAATCTACATATTTATTCAAATATGTCTATATACTGATGATAATAAAGTGTGCAAGCACCGAAGAAATAATAATTTATAAGAAGAATTTTGTTTAGTTATACTAAAAAGGAACTAATTTATTATAAATTCTTCCTCAACTCATCATTCAATTGGCACATAGTTTCTAATGTATTTTTGACATACATTTTAACATTCTCCCCCTATTTTTGTAATTTTATTTTAAACTGCAGAGGGCGATGATAAAATGGTCGTCCCTTCCAATATATTTATTAAGACACACCTACAGTTTGTACAGGAACACGAAAAATTAAATGAAAAAACACCATTTGGCGGTCCAATGGGTGTTTGTTGTTATAGATTCATTACGACAAATCTATAGTTTTTAAAAGGAAAAATAAAATTGAAAAAAAAATAGTTTTGGACGATTCAATGTTCGCCCCTTGCCATATATTTATTATGACAAATCTATTGTTTTTCCAGGAACAGAAAAAAATATAATTAAAAAAAAGGTATTAATATACATGTTTATATTTAAATTAGGATGTAGTCATTTATTCTTTCAAGCTTTGTTTTAATCATCCCCATAAAATAATGGGCTTATGAAAGTGTGCTCTACTGATTTAGTAACCACATAACAATGAACCCATAAACCAATATCAATTAACTTAACGCCGCCTGAACCCAAATAGCACTAAAGAATAAATTTCGTGTGAATACACAATCAATGTCAAATGCCAATGTATGGTCTGCATACATTCTGATAGCCTATTAGTCTATTACAACCGTATCCCAATACAGGACCATATCCTTAATTGCCTGATAGCTGAACCCATATCATATTCGTATTCATCCAAATTATGCAGCTGCATGAATTCGAGATCGTAACCAGCATGCAGCTTCACTGCCACATGTCTGATTGTCTATCTATAGAAACTTACTGGATCGTATATCATCCTATCCGATTGCGTGTCATAAAGGCGAAATACTGCCAATAGAATATTGATAACTAAGGATGATTGATAATCGAAACTTTGAAAATGATCTCAAAAACAGTCTACTAGTTTAATTTATATTGATTTTCCGACTGTGATATTATTAATCTGTGTCATAGTAATAAATTAATGTATTTTTTTTCTGAAAGTATATTTATTAAATTTTCTGGGTAGAGATAAAATACGATTTTCAGTTTGTATTAAATTACGTATTTTACAGTGAATATTGTATTTATATATTATGTTGGTAAATGCAGTAAAACCGGGTCAACGGAAGCATCAGGGTAAATAATAGCAATTTTACCAAACGAAATGTTATGGCTTACAGTGTTACCCTGTCGAATACAAACATTATTAAAAAAGAAATATTATATAATCTCAGACATTTGAAGATTAAATAATTTTACAATTGGACTAAAAATGGTATAAACTGTGAGGTCAGAGGTAGTTTATAAGTACAGCTGATAAAGTGTCTTCCCAGGCATCACTGATTAGAGAACTCCATTTGCAACATGAATTTTTGGTTCTTCCTCATCCAAACACATACCTTTCAAAATATGTAAGAATATCTCCTTTATATTTTCTCGTTAACTTATTATTAATGTTTAACTGTATTTAGTTACTTTTTGGGTGAATACTGAATAGAAGCATTGCTTATAAGGTACCTGTAAACACTTAAAAGAAATTCTCAAACCTTTCATGCTCTTTTGTCCTAATATCGTTTTCATCTTGTTAAATATTTTTTTAAAAAGAAAAAGTATAAATAAATGAATAAATCGTTAATTAATTTGTTTTTTTTAAAGGATAAGTTGTGAATTACGACTTGCCATTAGGTATTTTTATAGTTAACAACTGTATAATAATTTGTAGGTACCGACTCTTTTTTTTGTGTTGAAATCTTAAAAAGGTTGTTTAAAAAGAAACTAATCACCTTCGAAATCACACAGAGATATATCAGAATCAAAACAGAATTTAAAAGGCGACCGCTTCTACTCACCATCACTTGCTGGTGAATAGAGGCAGTGCATAAATTAAAAATATTTTGCCCTCAAAGTCAAAATTTACAATTTTTTGACCATGGGGGCTTATAGTACAGGCCACCAACCATTTTTTTTTATTATTTTAAGTATACAAGAAAAAGGCTTAAGGGGAGATAGTAGTTTGAACTTTCAAAAAAACGATTTTTTAAAATTATTTTTAGAAAATAATATGATTTATTAGGATTTATTTAAGCCAAACCGCATTAAAATTGGACAAAAATTAAACACACAGTGATGAAAAACACATTAGTCACATTTGTAAAGAAATAAGGGATTCTATCTTTAAACCTCTTTTTCTCAGTTTCACATTTTTATGTCGATCCGCATGATTACAAAAAAAGTTTTCTTTCAATTCATTTTAAATTTATTATACATGTTCAACTATCACATATGCATGCACTAAACCTAAAAAAAGGGTTTTTAACACAATATTTTTCAATAAAAAAATATTTTTATATCATTAAAACACAAATTTTCAAAAAGTATAATTTTAATTTTTTTTTAAAAATACTTTTCATTAAATATTTAATTTTTTTTTTGGTTTGGAGTATAGAAGCATTATATAGCTTCACTTTTTAAAAATAAATTTGTTTCTAGTGTGTTTAATTAATAAGTAATCTTGCGGACGGTGAACTCTATTTTAAAATTTTTTTAGCAATGACTTGTATTTCAAAATATTTTTTTAAAAAACAATCAAGCAATAGATTTAATTTATAATAATATTTTAATAAAGCCAACATTCAATAGTTTAAGTTCCAAAAAATTTAATTATAAATATGCAAAACCTATTATTTTATTCAAGTTTGAAATAATTGTCAAATACCAGCCAATTTCACCTTTGAAAACTACTATCTCCGCTTAATATGACTGTGAAGCTCAAAAATGTTACTATTCACCCTGTTTCACGATAATGGCTCATATCTAATTCTAATATTAATGTTTAGTGGAAATGAAAACTCACAAACTAGAACTTATAAGACAAATGGGCATTTTAAATTAAAGAGTATAAGAATGGTTGTTAATATTCAACAATCTTAATATTCAGTAATATCATTTGTAAAGTTATTTTTTGTGCAAAATTAAAAGTGTACTATTAAATAATTAAACACATTTGTACATTAAAATTCATATATAAAAAAGTATGCGCCATTCGTTCTTAACACAATTTTTTTTTAATTTTACAAACATCAGTGAACGAATATTCAATATACGTTTAATATACAAACATTGCCCCAGTTAATACATAATTATAAATACTATAATTTTTTCGATACTCCTTATTGATATTTTCCTATTTATTATTCTTTAAAAAAAAGTATAGTTTTAATATCAAATATAATAATTTATGTTAAATTGTAAGAACGGATTTCTGATGCTAATTAGCAGTTCAGCACACTTAATTTGACCCTTCTAAACTGAATAACACAACATCTCATATTTTTAAAAAAAATTTAAACGCTAAAGATACTTATTAGGAACACATTATTCACTTAATTCAAAACATTCAAACTATATGCTAAACAGCAGGTATTCATGAGAATTATTATAAAAAAATATCACTCTGCACTCTTGACTTTCAAAATTTGAAGAAGGTCATTTTTTCCATGAGCTTTTAAAAAAAATCACTCCCAAAAAAATTAGTAACTTAAAATAATTTACTTATATTAGCCTAGTAATATGATGTCGATGACAGTAATGCATTCTGTAAAAATAAAAACACTTGGTCATGGATTCCAAATGGCGTAAGAAGCTTATATTATTTAAAAAGTTGAAAATTTTTTCCATAAAAAATATTAAACCACAGTTACATAAAAAGCCAGTTTTAAACTTTAAGTTTTAACACTGAATATGCGTTAGACCAAGGTAAAAGAATTTAGGTGTTAAAAATCGTTTTTTTTCTTTCAAGATTTCGATGATATTGTAATGACATTTTTTAAATAAAGCCTTTTTTTATGTTACAAAATTTTATATACAAATCGTGTTTTTTTAAATAATCTTTAATACAAATAATAGTTTATTAAACAAGTAGAAATGGGCTTGGCTTTAAAAATTGAAAATTAAATGTCTCTCAAAATAAATATAAATAAGCTATTAAAGTGACGCTTGTCCTCGGCATTAGACAATCAACGACGTCATACTTACGTAGCAAATGCTTTTTCAGAAACTGCAGTAGACGGCACATTTTTCTAATACTCTATTATCCGTGATGTATAGTTAAGAATATTTATTAAATCTAAAGAACGAAAATACACCAGACTTGTTTACTTAATTATTATAATAACTATAATAGCCTTTTGTAAGAATAAAACCTTTGATATCGCTAATGAATTTCGGAAACAAATTTCGGTGTGTGTAAAATAGATAATTTTCAACTAGGAATTAATAACCAAGCCATAAATATGAAAAGCCATCAGTAAGTATAGAGAGAAAGAATTTATGAACATTAACCTGATTTTGACTCATGATGGATATTGATAAATTTTTAAGAACGTTTAATGCAAAATTTATGAAGATAAGGGATTTTCTAAGATTATTTATCAAACAGAGAGTAATTAACTTCATTTTCTTGGGGCTCACACACACATTATGTCAAAAAGAAATTAAATATGGACGTGAGAATGAAGTTAATTATATTCTCATTAATTTCCATTATAATGTATATGTTACCGTGAAAGACCGAAATTAGAGAATGTCGACTTTCACCGGTGAATGTCAACGCATACCAAATACGTCGGTGAAAGATCGAATATTTCATTACATTCTTGTACATTCGGACCCTCACCGGTGTATGTCGACAATCACAGATATGCTCTGGTGGAGGTCGGAAAGAGAGGTACAATACTTTTGAAACCGAAGAACAACTTGAAGAAACTGTTAATATTTCTGAAAAAAATTTGAGCTTTGGTCATACCGAAAACCATATTCCAAAGAAAAATATTGAAGAGGACCTGCAATCTACCACGTCTTCACATCAAGTTCTGACTGAAAAACATGAGTTAATTTCTATAAAAAGAGTGACCGCGAAAGAGAATCTTCTACTGCAAGCAACAAAAATGTTACGAACCTCACAAAAACAATTTCCTCCTGCTCAAATTGGTGATACTGTACGAATACAAGTCCCTGATGTCGACCGTGGTCGTACAGATAGCCGAAATGTGTTAGCGGTTGTTGTTAGAATAGAAGACTCCGACTTCTATAAACTGGCAAATAAAAATGGTACCCACAAGCAGTTTTACACACGTAATCAGTTCGTAATTTGTAAAGAAAAGTTACTTTCTATAGATGAGATTTCTTTTCAAGAAATGTCGCTGAGAGAAGCAGCTGTAGCTAATTCGAGAAGCGGGGGGCAAGCCTATACACGCTGTCATTACAAAAGGAAGTGTTCCACAAATAAATGCAGTTGTAAAAGCAAGGGACTCTTGTGCAATTCAAAGTGTCATAATAGTTTAAGTTGCTGCAATAAATAAGATTTGAATCACATAATTAAGTAAGTTTTTTATTACTATTATTTTCTTTTCTCATTTAGAATGTACTGTATAATTAAGTAAGTTTTTAATTTCTATTATTTTCTTTTCTCATTTAGAATGTACTGTTTGTTTTAAGTTCTTGGTCACTCCTCTCAGAAAGAGAGGCAAACAAGTTACGTCACCCTTGTGACGTTTTATCGCGACTGAAATACGGTGAAGAAAATATAAATCTAACACATGTTCAACATTCACCATTAGTGCATGGTGAATGTCGACATTTGCCGGTGTAAGTCAGAAATAAGGGTATTTAGCAAATATTTCGGACATACACCAAGCTACTATGTGAATGTTGATATTCACCGGTGAAAGTCGACGTTTCCCAGATTTCGGTCTTTCACTGTAACATATATATTTTAATTTGCATGAGCTTTAATATTATATGAAAGTTTAAATTTCCATTTGAAAAGTACTTATGTTATATTAACAAAAATATTATACCCATTTAAAAAAAATGTAAATCATTCGTTTGTCTTTTTTTTTCTTTTAAATATTTCTTTAAAAGCGTAAATTTAGTTAAACATAACATTTTCTGTAACAAAATAAAACATCTTAATAGTGTTTGTTTTTTAATTTTAAAATGTTAATAGAAATGTTATTTCTGTAAATAAACTTATGGTGCTGACACCCGTTAAATCACTAAATTAAATATGACTTTATATTAAAATTTATATATTTTTTGAATTTATTAGTTTTTTTGATTACTTCCCGAAATAACTGAAAACGAAAAAAAATATGTTCACGAATAAATTTAGTTCTATAGATAAGAAAATAAATGATTCTTTTAGATCAATTTCATGAGATCATAAAATATAAAACATTAGTAACAATGGAACAATAATTTTTAATATTAAAACTTTCCAAATTTAATGTATTTTGTAAAACTTATAAACTCATATCTTTACTAGCCGTAATCAAACGAAAATGGATATCGGCAAAATCAGATACACCAGCAACTGCAGTGAAAAATAAAAATATTGCATAATACATAACACAGCCTCAGTCACTTTCATGACTCTTAAAATTATAACACTTCAGGTTTCATTAGAAGAATTTTGCGACTTTGACATTTTACAAACAGTCGTATGAGAAAGAAAATTATATGAAAAAAATGAAGTTAGCCAACAAAATTACGTGATTCTTTTGACAAGTGTTCTGTGAATTGCCAGAAATTGCACTTTCCTCGTATCATAAAAGAGTACCAGGGGACCGAGCCCAGCTCGCTTTCATATTTTTTACTTAATAATAGTTTTAATGAATCGAATTAAATGCAAATGCTTTGAAATGTCCATATCAGCGGTTAGACGTTTCGTGATATTTTTTTATCGTCTAACGTATTTTTATCGACATATCCTTAAGTTCTTAGAAATATGCTCATAAAACTGGTTAAACGCGTCAAGGTTGAAACGATACCGTATAAATTCTGCAAAAGTGACTTAAATTAATATTATTAGCGATTCCGAGCGACTAATACAACCGTTCGCACAATTGTAGTACAAACATTTCATTTGCATGATAAAACGGGACAACATTCTTGTTGTTCAGTATTTTAGTAACCTTTTGAAATGATGTTTGCTTCAGTCTAACTCTTGAGTAACTGAATGGACTTTTAAATACTATGCAAAGTAGCTTTGTTATTAAGAAGATTAGGATAATGGAGATCAAATTATTTTTTGCTACTGCAAAATTATTTCGGTATTTTTTCTTGTCTTCAAACTGCATACACAAATAATCAGGAACGAACAATGTTTTATATTCTTATTAAACGTGTAATCAATAATAAAGATATTTACTTATTTCGAATAATTTTATGTGTGATTCGGAATTAATCGTAGTGACGAAAATGATCGAAAATGTTTTATATTTAATTCAGTGTAAAATAATATAATTTGAACCAATACCGATGCCGGTATATTTCATTATAACGGCATCGAAAATCAACCTTCTATAAAATTAAACTTTTTCTATAATCTAAATATAAGAGTTTTTATTATAATAGTAGTAGTACTACATTTATAATAGTAGTTACGAATAAACTAATATTAATCTATTTTTTTCTGTTAAACAGATTTTTTTAATGATAAAGCTGCCGTTCTCGACTTTTCAATACACATATATTATTTTATTTAGCCTAATGTTTGAAAATGACACGTGTTGAAATTTGCGACAGTTGTTAGGAATAGTTCATAATTTTGTTCCTAAGAAAAGGTTACAGAATATAAAATATGAGTTGGTAGCTTGCAGTCTGGGTCTTGAAAACAATATAGTTACTTTGAACACATTTTTATTAACAAAATACTTATTTAAAGTAACATGATAAAAATAATTAAAAACACATTTACGGTAAATGTAAAATTTATTTTTAAAAAGAGTTTTAAATTTGCTGAAATTAATTTCTCTGTTTGTATGTGAAAACTTTTTTTTTCAAGCGTTTAAATTACTATGTACGTTTTAATTAAAAACTCTATTTCCGTTGTTATATTGTAAAAAGTCTCTTTAGTCATTTAATTATCTGCTTGAAACTAAACATATTAACGTAATACGAGAACATTATTCAGTATTTTGTTATTACTATCTAATGCAATTTAATACCGACAATAATTTCATATTTAATTAGGCAGGTGCAAGGTTATTTCGGACAAACCTTTAAATAAAGAAGAAACTTATTTGAAATAACAAAGTAAATAAATTTAAAACACGTTTATAGTAAATGATGTGAAATTTCTATTTACAAATAATTTTAAGTTTGTTAATGAAAAATTTAAACTCCTTTTCCGTTGTTCTATTGTAAAATCTCATTACTCATTTTCAATCACTCTCTAAACTAAACTTACTTACGTAATTCGAGAAACAGTTCATTATTAAATTGTACAAAATATCATAGAAATGTTGCTTTTACATTAAGAACTTTATATGACAAATTTGCTGGTATCAGTTATACAGAGAAAAAAATATCAATTAAAACAATTTAACGTTTTCATTAATTATTTTCTCATTAGAAATTGGAATTAATAAATACCAAACCATTTTTATAGACACTATGCATGACATGGTCCCGAGATTAAAATTTTGACGGAATAACAAAAACGCATGGTCGATTAGCCTTTGTGATTGGTGAATAACAAACCATGTGGTTACCATCAACCAATAAAAAATGCGCGTGAAGTCACTTATATCTTGAAATGGCGTCATGTAATTTCCACACAAAGCAGCGCAAAGTGTCCATGGTAAACAAATGTTAACTTTTGGAAACACTTCCTTTTTTCACAATTTCCAAAACATATCTTGAAAACTGGAAAACTCAGAATTTTTCTTTATTTCTTGTTTAATACTATCAGAAATAAGTGTATTTATGAACAATTGGTAAAATAAAAGCTATAAATAATAGAAGAAAATAGTTTATTAAATGTATAAAATTATATTTTACCTTTATAAATATTGCTTAAAATTAATTTAATAAAACTTCTTTTATTTATATCCATTAGCATATAAATTCTAAAAAAAATATTTATTAACAATTGCTAAATTAAAACTTATCAAATAAAAATTTATAACAAAGTTAAATTTTAAATGTAAATAAATATATATTTTATAAACAACATGTAACATTAATTTAATAAAAACTTATTCAATTGATTTCATTGGAATATAAATACTTAACAAAACAAACGCAATTGCTTCTAATTTTTGTTTTGAAAATTCCATATTCTATTTACGGAAATACATAATCCATTTCACATGGAATAAAAAAATCTACTTGTTTATCCAAACGATATTTTTTTATATGGAATTTTAAAAATTTCTCTTGTGAATTCCTCTTATGACGTCACGTGCAGAAACAGTAAAAAATCGCAGGATTAAATTTGTTTAAACTTTGATTATTTTAAATGCAAACGATTTTGTTCAAGTTCTTTTTAAATATTTATTAGAAAATTTATAGCATTTAGTAGACGAAATTGTCACGTGATTAGAATGTGCATTTTGTTTATTTAAAAACGCAAACGTTTTTTCAATTTTAATTTTAATTTACTGATGTTTCCTTCGTTTATTTATGAGAAAAAAATACTTTATTTTAAAATAAAAACTATAATGAAAATACATCATCACAATATTTTGCACGTTTTAAATTAAAATAACATATGAAGAATTAAATAACATTTAACTGCTATTGGCATATAACCTATTAACTCATACGCGATGAATAATTTGCAATGGAAAGCGTTAAATGGAACTTTTAATCTACTTATTTCACCCTCTAAATGAAATTTTTCGAAGATGAAACCTATCCCAATCGAATTTTTACCCCGAAAATTGCTAATACATCAATTTTTGTGAAAATCGTTAGAGCGGATTTGGAGATTGTGCAAACAAACAAACGAACAAACGAACAAACGAACAAACAAATATAGTGACATTGCTCGTTTAATAGTATTAGATAGATATTACTATTTCCTCTATAAAAGAGATATCCCGCTACCAAAGTAAATTGATATTCCATAGCCTGATGGCAAAGTTCAATAAATGTTTTTTTATTAAATTCTATAACTTGATGCAATTGATTTTGTAGTATTACATTAAGTAAATATACATTGTAAATATTTAATGAAATGTATAAATAACTACAATAACCATGTAACTCTAATAAGTATCCAATTTCGATTTTCACGAATCGGATTAAAATATGAAAACTATTTTGTATCATAAAACTTGTATTTATTCTTTAGGGCTGATTTAAAATATTCACAATTTATTTTGTACTTATGTAAAACTTTGATTATGTATTGATATTATTTTTTCTGTAGAATTACCTATAAGGTTACAACTTAAAAAAATTTTAATTAGAAATAAAGACTTAAACTAAAACAATATTATTAAAAAATAATATACACTTGTAACGAAATTATATATTTAAATCATTGTAGTAAAAAACTATATATTTCGTTTCTTCCTGGAACATTCAAAATATTTAAAAAAAACAATTTCATATTAATGATTTTAATAGTAATTTGTATTAGTATTTTAAATACACTGAGTACCAAATAAAGATTGCAAAATATATGTTGACAACACTACATTTTGGCGTATATGCAAATCTTATTAGTCATTATTTGTGTACATAAATGTCGTTGTGTTATATTTGTATATAATACATTATTGTTTTTTACATATTTATTAATAAATTACTCTTTTATTTTCATATCATATGCGAAGTTTTAGAAACAACATATAAACAATGTCTCACTATATTCAATGATTATTTATAATGTAACTAACAAATATATCTTTGATAAAGGTCATGATAATTTTCTTAAAATAACTGGTTTTGTATTCAATTGCAGATTTATTTAAAATACAATGAACAAAACACATCTTTTCTTCTTTTAAAGTTACGTTTTCTTATTGGAATGGGTCGTTTTTGCATGTTCTGCTTACTTTCAAAGAAAATCAAAGTTTTCCCTTTCTTAAAGTGACGGCGGTACAATCAATTCCATGATTGATGTTTTACAACCTTCAAGACCGATAATATCAGACCGATGCCTCGTGGCCATTTTTCAAATCTGACGTTTACAGATGTTATTTCCAACTTGGAAACTTTTTCGTGCTTTAAATATAGATTTGCTTTCTTCACTTCCAAAAGCAATTGTACAGATTCATCCGTGGACATTTTAAGCAGCTGTTAAATATTATTTAAAAGTCAGAGAATTAAAACAGAACAATTTAATAAACAAATAATAATAATAATGTTATTTTTAAAGAATAATATATAGATTAAATCAAAAATGCATAGGCTTTGCCATTAAGATGGCTCTTGGCTTTAAGGCAAGGTATACGTTAAACTTAACAGTAGATTGAGGGTGAAAATTCATTTTATAAACAAATATAATGTACAAATACAAATGACAGCGCTTAGGAAACAGTACGTTTGTTTAATATTTCCATTTCCTCCATGATCATTGTTTCGCATAAAAGTGTTTTCAATTTTAATTCGCATTCTTTTAATTTGAAATTCGAATCATTTAACATTTAAGGGGAGATAGTAGTTTTCAAAGGTGAAATTGGCTGGTATTTGACAATTATTTCGAACTTGAATAAAATAATAGGTTTTGCATATTTATAATTAAAATTTTTGGAACTTAAACTACTGAATGTTGGCTTTATTAAAATATTATTATAAATTAAATCTATTGCTTGGTTGTTTTTTAAAAAAATATTTTGAAATACAAGTCATTGCTAAAATATTTTAAAATAGAGTTCACCGTCCGCAAGATTACTTATTATTTAAACACACTAGAAACAAATTTATTTTTAAAAAGTGAAGCTATATAATGCTTCTATACTCCAAACCAAAAAAAAAATTAAATATTTAATGAAAAGTATTTTTTAAAAAAAATCCAAATTATAATTTTTGAAAATTTGTTTTTTAATGATATAAAAATATTTTTTTATTGAAAAATATTGTGTTAAAAAACCTTTTTTTAGGTTTAGTGCATGCATATTTGATAGTTGAACATGTATAATAAATTTAAAGTGAATTGAAAGAAAACTTTTTTTGTAATCATGCGGATCGACATAAAAATGTGAAACTGAGAAAAAGAGGTTTAAAGATAGAATTGTATATAATTACCCATATTTCTTTACTTTCTTTTTCATCGCTGTGTGTTTAATTTTTGTCCAATTTTAATGCGGTTTGGCTTAAATAAATCCTAATAAATCATATTATTTTTTAAAAATAATTTTAAAAAATCGTTTTTTTGAAAGTTCAAAACTACTATCTCCCCTTAAATATGTGATTAATAATACTAAAAATAAATGTATTAAACATACTCATATAGTCAATGTACTTAAACACTTTTTTTTAACACAAATAAGTATTTTTTTCCACTTTGAAGTTGAATATTTAATGGCACAGAAAACCCATCTCTCTAATGGTAAATCAGGAAATTAGCTGGTTTGCGGGACATCCGTGAAACTTTTCCCACTTAATGAATAGAGACGTGGGTCAGAATTGAATGCTTCCCCAGGGCAAATTCTGATTAACCGAGAGCTGAATTCTTTAGAGGAAGATTGTCTTTCGGGCGTTTAATTTACCGGGATCAATGCTTTCAAATGCCAGACTGCTTTGGAAATGCGTTTTTTGGGATTTAATTGAAAGGCTGTGATGCACTGCATATTAATTGCGTATTTAATTTGTGTAAAACAATCAAAAGGATTGGTAAATAAGCCTTCTTGTCATTATGGTTTTTTGTAATTTTTGAGTTTTAAATTTTATTTATCTTTTTTATTGTGAAGTAGCTTTAAAACTTAAAAAAACAACAACTTTAAATAAAGTTTTGTGTAATGGTTGATTGATAAAATCTTTTATTTTTTAAATGTAAAATAGCTTTAGATTTTTTTTCTTCAAACTTTAAATACATTGATGTGTATAATGCTCCAGTATTAAAGTTGTTCTATTTATAAAATATGTAGTAATCTTCTATTAACTATTAAAATCTTTAAATGATGTTTTATAAAATGTTTGGTAAATAAACTGTTTATTTTTTAAATATCTAAAATCATTTTTATATACTTAAATTTTTAATGATAATTTAATAAATGAAATTGTATTATACTGGTTTACATGACATCCTAAAGCAACATATTTTTGAGTAATAATTCTAACAGAAATTTGTGTTTTTTGATTGTATGCTAACGCATTTTTATTTTGAAATTTATTTGCAAAATGAGGAAAATATTGTACCTCTCTAAAGTTTTATTATTTAATTAAAAGAAAATTATTTGTATTACTGGAGTGACAACGTTTTATTCTCAATTATAGATTTATAGCACACGTATAAAATTATTATTATGGGATTATAAGAATATATTTTACGTTTCATACATATTCACACAATAAGAATAAGAGAAAATATCTAAATATTTTAATTAATATTTTTAAAATTGATTACTTAAACAGTTATAATATTCTGGTATATGTTTGTGTGACGAAATTCCCACATAAATAGTTATTTTTATAATTGATAATTTTCTACCAAATATTTGTAGTTTACTATTTTATTTATAACCATCTTAACTTTTAGTTAAGAAATAATATGCATGCAGTAAGTAATCACCGAATGGAATTTAATATATCAGTTTACTAGCTTAATATATATTTAAAAAAAACTAATAAAATCTAACTTATTTCAGTGTAAAGTATATATTACCTTTAATAAAAAAACAATTCTTACACTTTCCTGATTAAAATATTAATAAAATAACATCAAAACTAAAACACGCACAATATAAAAATTTAAACCTTTAGTTTTATGTATAGCAAAGTATTTAAAAAAATATTCGGAAATAAGAAATGTAAATTCTTTAAAACAACTCACACAGAAATGCGTAAATTTTTAATAATAATCAAGCAAAAACGTACACATTTTAATAGTAGATACGATTTAAATAAATAATTTCGTTTTGTAAATGTGCAATGAAGTAATTTCTGCTTTCAAGTCCAATTTCATATTCCCTGCTTAACGGGAATCTTAAAAAATCATGAATAATTTGTATATTCACGCAAAATACATTTGAGATAGTCATTCTTATTACTCAAAAGATGTATACATGATTATTTAATATTTATCGAAAAAATTAAAATAATCATAAAAAAAATTCCCACGGGATACCGTTTTCCCCCCTAAATATTTAGAATAGTTATTAAATTAGTAGTTTTGAAAACGACTTTTATTTACAAATTGCATTTAACAATACATTAATTTTCAAAGACATGTATTGTGTTTTTACAAACTCACATCACATTTTTAGTTTTATAATTTAAAAGAATTTAAAATAAAAAAATTAACCTCTTAAAACACAAACTGTAAAGTTATTTTAATATTGTATCAATTGACTATTATAACTATTACTTTTACGATTTTTCTGTAACGCGACAGCATCATTTAAAAAAAAAACTCAAATTCGGAAATTATGGTTATTTTTAAAACGTATTATTGCGTATAACAACTGACTTCGATTAAAGGACATACTATGTGAAATTTATATTACATGAATGTCAAAATTTATGTTATTTAAACATGGAGCTATTTGTAGCATTGTTAAAATTAACCTAGTTAATTATTTTCTATATATATATATATATGTATATATATAAATATGTATATATATATATATATATATATATATATATATATATATATATATATACATATATATATATATATATATATATATATAAATATATATATATATATATATATATATATATATATATATATATATATATATATATATATATATATATATATATATATATATATATATATATATATATATATATATATATATATATATATATATATATATATATATAGTACTCATTTTCGATTCGAAATACTATTAAATGTTTGTAATAAAATTCAATATATTAAACTGATTGTAGCTGGATATGATGTGACATACATATACATGGTTGATGTGCAACTACATAAAAATTCATCTAAATTGCGGAAAACAATCTTGTTTAAAATTAATTTTAAAAAAAACTTATCATTTTTATATTGTAATGACAAATACTATTCTGCAACTGGCGTTAAACAACATATATTTTATCATTTATGTAACTAAACTCTTGACATATAAAACAGTTTTAGATAAAAAATCACCCAATGGAATAAATTTATAGTTTATCGAAATACGCATACCCGCCATATGATAACTGAATATGTTGGCATCATCTGCAAGAGTAATTGGTGGTTTGATTAGAATTCACTAGTGCGCATATAATACACCTGAAGCCATAGGTGCAGCATTGTTAGCGCCCATTTCAAGTGACGCATGACTATTAAACGGCCACCGTACAATTTGTGTAAATTGCTGTCACATTGGCCTTGCATAAATTATTATTTGCATCTTGCGAATCCATTTAATTATCTACTATTTTAATCTACTATATCTTTGTTGAAAAAATGTGACACACTTTCTGAAATACTTTTTAAAAATGTATTATAACAAATTAAATTATTTTTCTAAAACATATGTGGAAAATAAAGCTATTTATTAAGAGAGTAATATTTCCTAAGATAATTCTCCGAAATATTTTAAGGGATTAAAACTAAAACTTTCTAAACGTATTGTTTGAAAATAAAATATGAACTGAAATTATTAGATTATTGAAGAATTCTCAGGTGAAATACTATATTATTAGGAAAATACAATATCACAATTTCTCGCCGTTTCATCGCATTTTACTTCAAAGGAAATGTAACTTAAGACAAAATAAAATCATTTGGGATAGTTTAATTGAATTATTCTTTTCCACTGGGACTGCAGACGTTAATTATTAATATTGATTCCATCAAAGCAATATAGTTAGCTAAAATTATGTTAACACAATATCTAACAAAGACGTATCGTAATTATAAGTAATTAAATATCAATTAAATATATATATATACAATCAAATTAAATATTTCCTGATGAACATACTAATAGTTTAAATTTTTTTTTAAAAACTAAACAATTGCTCAAGCAATTTTTTGCTATAGCAAAGTTATTTGTTTTTACTGCAGGTAAGTAATTTTTCCATACCCATGTTTTAATCCGGAACCCTTAAGTATGAGATCCACATTTTCCTTGAATAATTTACGTATATCGTTTATATAATTAAAAAGGAGTTGTTGGGATAACAATAGCTAAAATCTGTTGCAGCTAATGAATGAAAAATTGGCAGGCATACGTTTCAGACAACTAGAATTCGATTACGATAAAATAGTACCGAAAGTGTCCACCTGATGAAAAATTGGAGCTGCCTGCATCAATCAGAATATTTAGATGTTGAGACCAAAATTTGCGAATTCAGTCACTTGTATTTATCACATTTATAGAACTAAAATGTTTAGTGATGTTATTAGTATTACAATTTACGAGAGACAAATTGATTGAGTTATCTTACATTCTGCATTTGAAATGGTGCTCATAGAATTCAGTTTCCTGAAGAGGTTCAAGTACAACATATACGACTTTAATAGTAACTAAGTATTATTAAAGCTTGTACCATCTGTTTTAGAGCCTGTATTTACTCTGGTCGTAAGTTTATAAAATATTTTTTTTTTAAATTGTAAGCGAATTCCGGTAGTTTTAAATGTATGTTCCAAAGTTAATGCAAGAATAAAAAAAATGAAGGTATGTAATTTTTTTTATAAAATTACTCTATAAAGTAATTATTGTAAACGAATAAAAAAATATAAGACATGGTGTATTGGTGACTTAGCCGCAAAAGAAACGTCTTATGTGTGCTGCAGAGGGTGTTTATGCAGTAGGGGACAGAAACAAATTACAATTATTCATGCATTGCTAAGCTTACATCTTTCTTAACTGGTGTTAAAGCTAGTAGGGGCCTCCCAGTGGAGACAAACGCGTTCCTAAGTACCTAAAGAGGGCAGGCGAAACATTAAATATCTCTGTAAAATATTATATAAACTCTGTCTTGCTGCCCGAGTCTCTTTTTGTTATTTCTGAAACAACGTGTTGAACGCGGATGCTGCATAGAAGAGCAACCTTCTGTAACACATTACAAACTTGTAAACCTTATAATTCCTGATGAACACCGGTTTCAGTTTGGTGGGTTATGTTATCAGCACTCTCAAACGCGACCGCTTACGCTCTTATCAACAAACGTACTGCCGTACTAAGCTTCTGTGAACTTAAAATTTCGGTTGCGCCCGATTGTGTCATGCGTTGCGAGGTAACAACGCCATCTGCACACACAACACATGCAAGATCCAGTAATTGGTTATTTTCCCTACACAGCGATGTCAAAGTAAGGCACGTGGGTAGAGTAGTACGGTTGAAAATATATAGGCGTTATTAAGTGTTACATGAGGTTTTAACAAGCGACCCTCTTCTGACCGTAGTAAAGATGTTTCAGGTCAAAATTGAGTTATTTGGCATGGGTGAAGTAGGTATGCATTGACCTATTTTTCGACACCAACGGCATCACTGTTTATGCCTTATTAACATGTATACTAGCCATGAAAGAGGTACACTGTGTTGCATAATGATACGACATATGCTATAGCAAAATTATATTACCACTCATAATTAATACTTTGTGAATTATTCATTGTTTAAAATAACTGAGGAAATTGGTTAGACTTTCTGTCTAAAGGCCGGTTTACACGCTACGATAAATCATAACGATGTGATTGACAAATTTATTGTTCCAATAAATCGAAAGAGTGAGTATTGTTTACACGCTACGATAAATCGTAACGATTTCTTGTCAAATATTCGTTGTCGACCGATGTAGACTGCTTATTAAATAACTAGCATCTCAATGTAGCTTCTCCTGTGCGAGGAAAAGCATCTTGGTGCGATAATTATTTGGCGGCCACGCGTTACAAAGGTCACGGGGTGAATAAATGGCTAACCTGGTTGACGCGGCTCACCTATGGTATGTCCCACGATGGTATAATATAATTTCTTAGATATTCATAAAAGCATTTTTATAATTACAATATTAAAATTGTGAAGGTCTCGGGGTGAATAAATGGCCAACCTGGTTTATGGTAAGTCCCACGACGTTATAATATAATTTCTTAGATATTCGTAAAATCATTTTTATAATTACAATAATATTAAAATTGCGAATTACAATCAAATAAATAAATAAATAAAAATTATATCAATAAATCGAATGCATGTTCTTAAATCGTGAAGTTACTATGGTCGCAATTTATCGCGCCAATATGCTTTCCCTCGCACAGGAGAAGCTCCATTGAGATGCTAGTAGCAAGAAATGGCTGCTACTTTTTTACACATTCCAACAGATCGTTACGATTCGCAGAAATTGATGCCGGCCGGCATCAACCATCCAATCCAATTCCAATTCCACTTAATCGCTACAATGTCCTGTTTACACGCAACGATAAATCGTAACAATTCGAACGTTACGATAAATTGCTACAATTTATCGTATAGACATTTTAATGCATCTGAACTGATATTCTCCCATTCTGGAATAAAGTTATCTTTCAAATGCTTAACCATTTTTACACTGCTTCCAATTCATGAATTCCACCCTGCTTTACATAACCCAGATGTTCTCTATGGGATTTAAACTATAACATCAAGAGGGACAGTCCATTACCTTCCCTCAGTTCAACAGGCACCATTCCCAGGACGCGTTAACGACGTCAAAACTTGCATTTTCCATTAGGAAATTTTGAAATAGAGCCTCAGTTTCTTCTGCAAATGGAATAATTTTTTCTCACGTGGGTTAAAAATCGGATTGCGATCAGAGGGAAACGTAAGATTGGTCCACCTTTCATTTTCAAATCTAATTTTAGCCATTACCCAGCCTTCCCTGCTCTGCACTTAAAGGAAACACTTTCAACATTTTGAAGATATCCCCATCAGGACCATCCAGATCGATATTTATTTTTCATCAATAACTCTACTTGTATCCACTGTTTCTTCCAAGTCATGTTTACGTTAACCTATTACACTCTTTTTTTCTCTTGTAAAGCTCTGTATTTTATGCCTGCGATTTCTTTATTTCTGTGTATAAGATTTTCTTGTGTCTTAAAGGTGATCGGTGCTTCCTGTATTGCGTTCCAAATATCAAATAGATATTAACTGTTCACCGACGAACGGTATATTTTATAATATCTCTTTAAGATAATCTTTCTGATTTGAAGGCTGAAATTTGTCTTTGTTCAAAAACTGTTAATGAATTTTATCAACCCATACCCGATGATCCAATTATAAACCCATAATTAATTTAATTCGTAATAAATACCTTAGAGAATGCTTTTAAATTGAAGAAAACAAGTTGTTAAATATGTATGTTAACAATCAAGCTTAAATGTTTATTTGGAACTAATTATTTCACTTCAAGGTAAATGGGGGTCGTTTCCTTTTACTATAAATATCTTAATTTTTTTGACATTTGTATAACAAACCAAACTCAAAACTAATAACATATTTACGTTCATTCAGATCCATAATTTTTTTTAATAAGCGTTAGAAACCCATTCTGTAAAGTGTTGTACTCTTTTTTTTTATTTTAAATTAAATATTTGGTCGTATCATTATGAAACCTGTATGGGGCTACAACCAAAAACGAATTGAAAACTTGAAGATCAAATATTTAAAAAAAAAAAAAAATTTCACATATCTCCTTTAATGAATGCTTTACTACAGTAATATCAACAATGTAATATGTAATTTTTATTTAATGCTCAGAAAGTACCATATTTACTTCTTCCGGTGGACTTTTCTCAAAATATATGTTAAACCAACCCACATTTTTACTGTTTCATTACAGGAAGAGAAAAACTGAAACGCATAAAAATTATAACGACACTAAATCATAGACACATTACGGGCGATAAAAATTCTGGCCAAACATTCCGGCCGTGACTTACATCCCCTTTAATCATCCCTTTTGGTCAGCGTTCCGGACCCACAAGTACCAACACCCTTGCCGCAGAGAATCGCCTTCGATTTACGACAACCGAAGCCATTTCGCGAGAGCCACGATCATAACTTATTTTCAAAAGCGTCGCATTTCCTGCCTTCAGGATAAAGCGAATGTGCGGAATTGAATCGGAAAGATCAATGGGTGTTACACGGTGGCATGATTACCTTTTTTCGGAAGAGGACATTCTTGCATTCAGGATGGAGTTCTTCAAATAGGCTGGGGAAAAGGAGGTATGTACAGAGGCAGCACGGCAGGTTCGATTTGGGGGTATTAATGTCTACTGTTACATAGCAACGTGCGCAACTTTAAGAGGCAATCGGATTTTTGAATGGATTTTGGTAGTTTATTTCAAGATGGATTTTTATGGGAAAACTATATATCTTCGAATAAATTTAAAATATCTGAGGCGATATATTTTAATAGGAATAGTGTTGTGCATATCTTTAAAATGCACGGTGTGATTCATAAAAGCATTAAATGCTTTATTTAAGTAACTGTTGGAATATGATAAAAATATAAATTTGCATGAAGATTTTATAAAATTTATTTAAAAAAAGTATCTGTTAAAAGTATAAATTTTATTTTATAAATGTATCTTATATAGAAGGACGATGTTTAGGAACTTACTTTGATACATTATTTACTTCTTAGATATGTTTGAGCTAAAAAGTTATACTTTTAACGTAAAAAGGGTATTTTTGTAGGTTGATTTTTTTTAAAAATATACCTACACTTTTTTATCGGGAAAAATAATTGTTTAATAAATTGGATTCAATGGAATGACATGAATACGGCGATAGTAAGAATATATATGATTAAAATTATATGCGCCAACTTTTTGTTTTTTAAATAATCATACATGACAACACAATTATGATAAATAACTAGATGTATTTTATAATACATGTACTTTCTAAAAATGTTTTGATGAACGCACACAATTATATAATTATGATGCATAATAATTAATTGAGAGCTCATAATCAGTTAATGACTGTTTATATATTTTAATATGTGTTTTGTTAACTATTTACTTACAATTATCAAAACATGTAATGGGAATCTACAATTATTCAATGGTAATTTATTATTACTTAAAAATAGTACACACTTATTTCATAATAATTCATAATTACTTTATAATCGTAATTATTCGATAATATAATTCATAAATTATTTAATAATCATTTACGATTATTCACTGATAATTCACAACTATTTAATAATAATTCGCAATTATTCAATAATTTTAAATTATTTATGAAGGTTCAAAATATAATGGATCGTTCTGATATTTCATAACTAACCCGCATTCAAATCAAATACATTAAAATGACACAATATAAACTTACTGAAAAATATAAACTAACTTACTGAAAAATCTGATTCAATTTCACGGGTCCTGATTTTCCCTACCTTTAATTCCAAAGGCAGAACGTGAGTATTTTTGTTATAAGCCAGTTAATTAAGTTACAAATCATGTGTCCTATTATAACAGGGAAAGAAAAAATATTTTCGTGTTAAAACTGGGCAGATATTTTTCGACGAACTACTCCCGAGAGCATCTCCTGAAGTATGAGTGCACTTGAAGTGATATTACGAAGATATGTTTTGAGAACCATTTTGACTTGTCAGTTTTCTCATTTTATAAACCCCTCATGGGTAATACAGTTAAATTGAAGTAATTCTTTTTATGTGAAGCATTTGTGTTTTCTATTGGATGGAAAGAAGGATAAAAGTAAGTTAAGCACGTTGCTATTTTTTACGTTTTCATGATTATTACATACTTTTTACTAAGTTTTTATCCTACTTAAAATTCGGCAACAATGCGCAAGAGGTATATAAATTATATAAAGTAATAAGTATAACTGGTAATAATTGTGGTTTAAAATATAGGGAAATCTTTTTCGAAATATTTCGTTGGTCATAAATAATGAACAATATCTTGATCAGATGCATATAGTGGAATAGAGCAGATTTGCAGACTCATTAATTCTTTAAAATTATAAATAAACTGTTTAAACTTTAATAATTGACTAATTGAATCATATAATCACTAAAGGTATGAACAAACATTTTGTATTACAACACGTTCAAATATAGGTGTATCGCCAAATTCAAAATTAAGGGTGTGTAGGACACATTTTACTATTTTTTTAATATAATTTTGCTGATATTATCATAATTTTTGTTATATATGTGTGCAATGCTTATTAACATAACCACATGATCAAACATTAATATATATATATATATATATATATATATATATATATATTAATGCCGCAGAACGCCGCCTTTTTCTCTATTGTCTTTTGGGCAAATCAATTCACACACAGAGTTTCAGTAAATTAATTTCCCGTCTGACCCTAAAGATTTTGAAGACTTTCACATAGTATGTATAATTCTTAGTTGTATTCACATACAAAATTTGACAAAAAAACACTGACTCGCGTTTTCTTTACAAATGTATCTATGAGATACCTGAACTAGTTGATGATGTGTACAATTTCGTTGGCATTTTGCGTTTGGCAGTTAACACATCTTTATAACAGTCTTGTAGAAGCAATCCTTTGATACATTGACATTATTTTGCTCAGATATACCCATTTTTACATTAGGTTTATGACTTTCTCTATGTGACACATTGGATAAGGAGTGAAGAAAACGTTCATAATATGATTAATATTTATTCAATCGTTTTGAAACTTTGGGAAAACATGCTAGAAGGTTGAAGCGTTATTTTAAACCAATAAAATATTTTTTGACATTATCATCGATTTTGGGGTACCGAGTCCCCTTGAAAACTATATTTTTGTTGTTTTATAAACTAAAGAATGTGTTTAACAAACTGTATTTACATAATTACATTTGTTATTTGAATAAAAAATTTGTGAAAAATATTTTTTTAAAAGTATAAAAAATTTCACTGGTTAAACTATTTAAAAAAAAATACTAAAATACAAATAATCTATATATTACTAACCCACTGACGCTCATTCAATTTTAACAATTGTAAATATATTTTTCCTTTTGGAAGTTTAAATATTTTCCCTAGGCATGCACTTGCGTATTTTTAACTAAATTTTATTTTATTGTAAAGAGGTCGCTTCTTAGTTATACCTTAAAATTAGTTTTAAAAAATATTGTAAGATGGAGTATTTTTATTAGTTTAAAATCCAGATGCATTAATTAAAAAAACCGGACCATGGACGTGAAAAAAAAAACACGTCCATCAGGGTCAGAGGGTTAATTGCTAAAGACAAATTAAAGTAATATGTTGAAAAATACACTGTAGCAAATTTGTAACAGTTTCTTCAAATTTATTTTAATTTAACTTGATACAAAATACTGCAATTGTTCGTTTGAAAATAAAACTTTCAAAAAATCTTTAATTTCACAAATTTGATGAAAGTTTTGTGTTAACTTTTTTCTGGGTAATTAGAACAATGGCAGGCTAAAATTTTATTTTTCTCTACAAATTTTTTTAGATATAATTGTTGGCATCAGAAGGTATCTGGTTATATGCAAATATTTTAGTTATGATTTCTGTGTCTAGATGTCGCTGTTTATTTTGCTTTTATATACTTGTTGTTTTACAAATAAATTTCTTGTTCAGCTAATGTCCGCGTTATTCATCGATTCACATACAACAATAATGACCATTTATAAAAAAACATTTTATTTATCTTAACGGATTTTAAAAACTATATATAACACTGATATCCGTTCATGAATATTTTTCTCAGAAAATATTTACAATAATCCATCATATATGGAAATATCAAGATTTACAAAAATAACGTGAATATTAAGACATAAATAATCCGAGGTTAATATGCTTGAAACTCGAAAGAAAAAAATCCGCAACTTTAATGAAAGAGTTCACATTTTATAACTTTTCAGACTTTTAACGACACAAATTTTAATGCACAATAAAAGGTTATCGTTTAAAAGAGTTGAGGCAAATTTAACATAAAAAAGTTAAACTTTGTTTTTGAAAGGTTCTTATCTTCTACGTTGAGTAAGTTTATCCACGTATAAAATATGACTTCAAAGAAACTGTTTTATGACTAGTTTCGTTAACGTTAAGTTGGGAAATTCGAAGTTTTGCATGTTAAAGGGCTTAAGATTTGTGACTGGATCGTTTAAAAATTTAGAAAGGCCTACATTGCATTAATTTTAAGTTACGAATTTGAGAACAACTTCTTTGCCATAATATAGGGGGAAAAATATAGTAATTAATTTTAGATATTAATTATTTTAAGTCTTTCATAAAAAAGTTTTTTTAATTCTATGGGTGATTGCAAATAAATATCTCAACTTTGAAAGACTATGTCTCCCGAACCAAAACACTTTGATAAGAATATTAAAAGCATTTTAGAATACTGACATAAATCGGAAGTTAAATGTAAATTGAATGATGCATTTGTTTTCATGTGTGCACATCAAGCATTTCTTTTAATGCCTATATTGCATTAGTTTTGAGCTTTGTCTTTAAGAACATTTCATTGGCATAATTTAGGAAAATAATTTTAGACAGTACTAATTTTTAAATAAGTAAGGATTGTTTTTTGTAAAACATTCACAAATAAAGTTGTTTAATTGTTGAGTAATAACAAAATAGCATTTTAACTTTAAAAGGTATTACCAAACTAATTGATGTAAATTACATCATGCATTTTTTTCAGATATTTTGCATTTATTGCTCATTTACTTTCTTACATTGTTTTTCCTTATAGGCAACTATTTACGTAAATTTAACTTATTTTTTCGACGCTCATAGGAGTAAAGACCAACAATCTTTAAATGTTAATATGTTTCAAATTATTCAATTTCGTATGTGGTAAATTATGAAATCTAATTGCGACGACAAAATAGGTGTGCAAAATATTACTTTTAAATCAGTATATTGAAATTTACTCTTCAGAGTTGTAATATTTAAAAATTTATATGCTTGTTAGGATAATTAATTTAAACTCCTTCAAAACCAGATTTTTAATAATTCCAAACTTTATTTTGATGTCGGTAAATAAAAACCTTCCTTTATTATCCACTATATTATTTTCACCGAATATTAAATTTTAATATAAAAAACATTAAAAATGAACCACCATAGTTACAAATTAGGATTATAAAGTGACTTCATTTGACTAAGAATGATTCCAAAATAAGTTTATGTTTCTATTAATTGGCAGGTGTCTTCTCAGTTGAAAAAGCGTTCAGACAAATATGATTTATGCTACATTCCTTAATTGTGGTACGACAACCTCAACTCTTATGAAATTAACTAAGACGATTGCAATAAATATATTTTAATAATATTATTAATTATTAATAATAATAACTAAATATTAGTAATGTGCATACACTTTTAAAAATAGGTTCTCAAAAATAAGTAAAATAATCTCATTTGTTGAGTACTTATCATGGCTCCGACTGAAAAAGTATCAATTTTGAAAAAAACATGTACTCAAAAATGAGTACAATCAGTAAAAATGAATGAAAAGAGCAGTCCTACATAGGCTGCCTTCAGAAATCCCTTTAAATAAATATCAACTATTACAATCAAGACTTATCGGGTACGAATCCTTATCCTCATGCACCGCAGTTCAGAGCCTTATACGTTAAACTACAAGGGCAATTTGAAGAAGTTATAAATAGAAGAGATGTTAAACAGGGGAGATAAAAGAATGATAAGTAAAATAATTGAATAATAATAACTCAGTTTTCATTTAAGAAATAGACATCAAATAATGTAGAAAACCATATTCTGAACAACTAATTCAAGATTATGGGGTTGCTTTGTTAAGATGGTTTGAACAGAAGAGCTGAAATTAGTAAAATGAAATCATACTGCTCATTTATGTGAAAGAACGGGTACTTAAATTTTAGTACGGCATTTCACATTTACGATGCAATTGTACTCAACGAAAAATGAGTAAATTCAGGTACTCATTATTAAGTATACTTTTCTTACATTGTATTTATTATTTAATGCTCATAAATAGATTTATTTTCATTTATATGATTTAAAAAGTATTTCCCATAATGATAATCGAGTTATTTTTAAGTGAAAGTAGTAGGGGGTGATGTACCATATAGGTATAGGTGTACGTTTTGCATATCAAAAACCGAATTGTGTTTCAATAGGCACACAATTTGAAAAAGAAAAACTTACCTACCTACCTACCATCCTACCTACCTACCTACCTACCTACCACCCTCCCTCCCTCCCTACCTACCTACCTACCTACCTACCCACCTACCTACCTACCTACCTACCTACCCACCTACCTACCTACCTACCTATCTATCTACGTAATTATAAAATGTT
The DNA here is from genome assembly GCA_963932185.1 of Troglohyphantes excavatus. NCBI lineage: Eukaryota > Metazoa > Arthropoda > Arachnida > Araneae > Linyphiidae > Troglohyphantes > Troglohyphantes excavatus. The sequence goes on along the minus strand of OZ010667.1, from coordinate 58,000,293 downwards.
TGCATGTATATTTGTGCCTTGAAAATGAAAACTAAAAAATATTTCCAAGTGCCCTTTTCGACACCCAGAGGATATCACTTTCCGTACCAAAAGACAGTATTTTAATAGTAAAAATGAGAAGTATACTTGACACTTTTTTCGAAAATATATGCCATGGTATTAATGTCACTCATCAGTGTTAAAAGTATGAACAGTTAGTTTTTAGTTCTTGGAAAATTTATATTAGTTATACTCTAAAAAATCTAAGTAAAGAAACAAAACTTTTATTTTATTTTAATCACATTCTTATTACTTATTATTATATTACTTATTGTTATTTTATCCAATACTTCTAACAATGCATTTACCATAAATCTACCGCTGGCGATAAAAAAGATGCACAACAAAGAATTCATGAGATATGTCCCTTGGTAAAACATTAGCAAGCGTCATTTTATGTATAGGGCCTATATTTATATATATATATATATATATATATATATATATATATATATATATATAATATATATATATATATATATATATATATATATATATATATATATATATATATATATATATATATATATATATATATATATATATATATATATATATATATATATATATATATATATATATATATATATATATATATATATATATATATATATATATATATATATATATATATATATATATATATATATATATATATATATATATATATATATATATATATATATATATATAGATATAGATATATATATAGATATATATATATATATATATATATATATATATATATATATATATATATATATATATATATATATATATATATATATATATATATATATATATATATATATATATATATATATATATATATATATATATATATATATATATATATATATGTAGATATAGATATATATATATATATATATATATATATATATATATATATATATATATATATATATATATATATATATATATATATATATATATATATATATATATATATATATATATATATATATATATATATGTTGACTACTCCAATTGGACAAAAATTTGTAATTAGCTACAGGAGCGAGAATAAAACAAAAGTTACTAACCTGATAAAGTATTTTATTAAAATACAAATGCAACGTTAAAATACGCAATAAAAGTCCGTAATAATCTGGACATGTTTCGGGAGATACATCACCCTTCATCAGCGGAAAATGTAAAGTCTGTGTGTAATGAAATATAAATAAACCCAAGCAATCTAAAATGTTGCCAAAGACCAAAAAACTAACTAAAAACTATTACAAACGGTTGGAGTTAACTATTGTGTGCCAACAAGCGGGAAACATTGGGACCGCAAACGTTTCATTGACAACCGAATCAATATTACTAAAAATATGAAACGCCTCCAGGAAGTCAAGTTCAAATGGTGATTTAGGTTTGCAAATTAAATGTGAGTTAGAAAAATTAAATATATGACCATGTTCCCAAGAGTGTTTGGCAATGGAGGACTTCTTTATTTCTTGTTTAACAGTATGTGCTTGGTGCTCCTTGATACGAAATCTTAATGCTCTCCTTGTTTGACCAATATATGACATGCCACATTGACATGAAATACTGTATATGCCCCAGTTATTAAGATCGTCAATAGGGTCTTTAAGTTGTGTGAACGTGATCTTATTGATAGGTGAAAATATGGAACGTATGTCGAACCTACCGAGAATTTTAGAAATTTGATGGCTGATCTGGGGATAATATGGTAAAACAACTAAAGACTAAGATCGCTCAGATAGACTAGAATTTTTAAATGGATTTTTAAGTTTATGTAGGGCCTTATCAACGACGTTGGGTGAGAAACCTCGATCCACGGCGACGGCTCTCAAATAATTAAGTTCAGTCTGGAGTGAATCGGGTGTAGAACAGATGTTAAGAGCACGATTAACAAAAGTGTAAAATGCAGCCATTTTTTGTTGTATGGGGTGGCAGGACTTAAAATGAGGGGGCAAAGAAACTGCGAAGGGTTTTCTATATACGGTGGTGGATAAATGGTCATCTTTACGAGTAATTAAAACATCAAGGAAAGGAAGAGTATTGTTGGATTCGGATTCGGCAGTGAATTGTATTTTAGGATCTATGGAATTTAATACAGGGAGAATTCCGTCAACTTCTCCGGTGGAGTTGTTTAATAGGGTTTCAGGTTTGTGAACCCAAACACACATTGGGTTCACAAACCTGATATCCCGTTTCGTCCTATTGTGTCTAATATAGGTACGGCTTCATACAAACTAGCCAAATATCTTGTCACCATTTTTTCACCTCTTTTGAAATCCAATAGATATACTGTTAAAAACTCTATGCAATTCGTTTCACTTATCAAAGACATAAACGCCAAAGATCTCCACATGGTGTCTTTCGATGTAAAATCTTTATTTACCAACGTTCCTATTCAAGGCGCATTAAAGTGCCTTGAAGGTCGCCTCAGAGTTTTTCGTTTCACACAATTTGAAATAGATGATTTGATTTCCCTTACAAAGACTTGTCTTTGGCAAACCACTTTTGTATTTGAAGGTAATTTTTATAGACAAACGGATGGTTTGGCTATGGGAAGCCCTCTTTCACCCATACTCAGTGATATATATATGGATTATTTTGAAGAAAAACTTTTCACCATTATTAAATTTCCCCTTTGGATCCGCTATGTTGATGACACTTTCGCCCTATTAAACAACTCCACCGGAGAAGTTGACGGAATTCTCCCTGTATTAAATTCCATAGATCCTAAAATACAATTCACTGCCGAATCCGAATCCAACAATACTCTTCCTTTCCTTGATGTTTTAATTACTCGTAAAGATGACCATTTATCCACCACCGTATATAGAAAACCCTTCGCAGTTTCTTTGCCCCCTCATTTTAAGTCCTGCCACCCCATACAACAAAAAATGGCTGCATTTTACACTTTTGTTAATCGTGCTCTTAACATCTGTTCTACACCCGATTCACTCCAGACTGAACTTAATTATTTGAGAGCCGTCGCCGTGGATCGAGGTTTCTCACCCAACGTCGTTGATAAGGCCTTACATAAACTTAAAAATCCATTTAAAAATTCTAGTCTATCTGAGCGATCTAAGTCTTTAGTTGTTTTACCATATTATCCCCAGATCAGCCATCAAATTTCTAAAATTCTCGGTAGGTTCGACATACGTTCCATATTTTCACCTATCAATAAGATCACGTTCACACAACTTAAAGACCCTATTGACGATCTTAATAACTGGGGCATATACAGTATTTCATGTCAATGTGGCATGTCATATATTGGTCAAACAAGGAGAGCATTAAGATTTCGTATCAAGGAGCACCAAGCACATACTGTTAAACAAGAAATAAAGAAGTCCTCCATTGCCAAACACTCTTGGGAACATGGTCATATATTTAATTTTTCTAACTCACATTTAATTTGCAAACCTAAATCACCATTTGAACTTGACTTCCTGGAGGCGTTTCATATTTTTAGTAATATTGATTCGGTTGTCAATGAAACGTTTGCGGTCCCAATGTTTCCCGCTTGTTGGCACACAATAGTTAACTCCAACCGTTTGTAATAGTTTTTAGTTAGTTTTTTGGTCTTTGGCAACATTTTAGATTGCTTGGGTTTATTTATATTTCATTACACACAGACTTTACATTTTCCGCTGATGAAGGGTGATGTATCTCCCGAAACATGTCCGGATTATTACGGACTTTTATTGCGTATTTTAACGTTGCATTTGTATTTTAATATTCTTAACGCAATGTTCTATAAGACGAGTTTTTATCTTATGATAAAGTATTGTTCCGATCCATCACTCCTGATATTTTTAAATTCAAATGTCCATTCGTACGATTCTACATCCGGTAAGACGTGTTCCACCGTAATTTACACATAAAAATATCTGAATAAGTTTATTTAATAATATTTTTATTGACTTTGAAGAAGTTTACCGATTTGTTAACGAAAATATAATTTTATTTTTTATCGCTTCACAAACATAGATCGGCAATGACTCAGTAGAAAGTATCATTTTTCAAACGTTTTCTTTATATTCCAATCTTTCTTATATAATTTGCTACTAGCGCTTTTGCAAGTGCATTAGCAATTACAGAGAATACATCGAGCGATAAGTGGTCATGGTTTAAAAGTTACTTTATCGCTAACTCATGAAAATAAATTTATCGCTGAATTACTAAAAGAATTATTTGCTGCTGTTTCATTTCTCCTACGGCAATGTCATCGTATTGCTGATTTAGTGAACCTATAAATTAAAAAGAAATTGGATTTTTAAAGACAGAATTGCTGATATTTGTTGATTTTACATAAAAATCGAACTGTCAAATAAAATATGAAAGTACCATAAAATGTTTCAAAGTTTATAGTTTTATAGTTAATAAAATTTTATTTAAAATTATATCCAAGCTGTGACTTATTTACCATTTTAAAACTAATATTATTTATTTGTTATATTCATTTCATTTTTATTTACATTTAAAAAAATCAGGGACTCATTTAAATTCGTTTTATTAAATTGCAATGAAATATTTTTAATGATATTCATTAGCATATTAAAAAACATTTTTATATGATATTTAATGTTTTTTACTTTTAATATCTGTATAAATTTAATGTAAACTTTTAAGTTGTGATGTATTATATTGTAAATTTCACATTTGATCTGATTTAATTTACAATATTTAAAATTTTTAAAAATAATCAACATAAATTATTTGTATATAAGTATAATGCTTGTTGTGTATTGCTGTTTCTTTTGAAGTATATGTGTTACGCATTAAAATGTAATTATAAATATAAGGTATTCACAAATTGCTGAGTGATAGATATTGATTGGAGGTATCACATTTATAATGTATTGTCAACATGACTTCTCGTGCATTTTCTCTCACTAGTCGCTTATCTATAATAGCAACAAACGAACATGCTAAAGAAAAAAACAATAATGGTTTATTATGTCTAGTTTTACACTAGAAATAAGCATTATCCAATACATTTGGGACCACCTTGTATTATTAGCTTGAAATTGAAACACAATTAATATCTAAAATATATCACAATTAATATCTGCATTTACTATTGGAGTTAGGATGTATAATATATATATTAAAATTTTCGAACTATATGTGAATTTGCATTGCCTAAAAAACAATCAAATTGTATTTTATGAAAGTTTACGCTTACTTTTTAAGAATGATATAAGTTATCGTAATTTATCTTTAGTGTTATATAATAACGTTTAATTTTCAAATTATATTATCCAAGGATTTTCACCATATGCGTTTTTCAAATAGTTCGTATATATCTGTGAAACTAAAATTGAATGTATTATTAATATATTAAAAGTATATTTTGAAATCAAAACATTTCTTGTAACTCAAAGGAACATAAGTCAAAAGTGTGTTTTATAATTTTGGAAAATTCTTAATAATTTTGCATTTTTATCTCATCCCTTGAAACTAAAAGAAATCTTATCAGCAATTCCATCAATTTTTGAAATATTTAAATTGTTTCTTGCACAAGAACAAAAAATAAATAATATTGATTACACAAAATAAATTGTGATATCAAATGTTTCATAAACTTTCAAAAGTAATTCATGTAAAACGAAATATTCTCCAATTCTAAGATTCCAATCAAAGTTTCAGAAAATAGTGAGATAGAAAATGTTTTTCTTTCTGGTTTAGAAAACATGTAATGTGTAGTTTCGGTTTTCTTGAATACGCTCAAGATAAGTTTTGGTTGGATACTTAATTTTGTTTCAAATATATGATGTATGAAGAACAAGAAAATTATGTTTTTTTTATATTTAAACTATTGCTCTAAATATTTTCCTAAGAAAATGTTATATAAAGATTTCGTTTAAGAAAGAATCATATATATATATATATTTAGATATAACTGTTATATATTCAGCAATTTGATACATCACAATCTATAAACCAATTTCAAATCTTTCAAAATATATTATACTGTTATAAATAATTACTAAAGTAATAGTAAACGGAAAAATCATTGAAAATATATGTTTTATGAGTTTTTAAAACTTGCTATAGAGCTATTGCAAATAAAAATGCCGTTGTTATGTGGTATAGGAAAAGAAAATATAACAAGAAATGCAAATACCTACTTAACTTAAGTAACCTCTAATGAAACCGATAGATTGTTAGAAATAAGTATATAGTTTGTAAATTATAGGATAGAAATATTTAGCGTCTTTGGACGAGATAAATTGTGTCCCAGTGCATGATAGACTGTCGCACCCTTAAGCATTTCTTTGACCGACAAAACATTTTTAATGGCAGGAATTTATGAAAATTTATTAAAAAACGATCGGTATAATACGCTGTCTCAAATGTTCATGCAGATTGTGGTGGCGGCGCAGATAGTCCAACCAGGCCACTGCTCACCTTCCTGGCATTTATAAGAATAAAAAAAAGGAGGTGGTTCCAGAGAGTTGTAATATTAAATAGAGAGCGCCTTCAATACCAGACTCTCATAAGACCGCGGTGTCAACATTGAAAAGAAAAACCCACATCACGTGGTTATAGCGCTGCCACATTTGGCGTTCAGACATCTGCAGGAGTTTCAAATTTGGCGCACTTTCTTCTTTTTTGGTGATAAGGAGTTCTGTTTGTATTGAACTTTTTAACATATATGTACGTATTTACTTATTTTCAAACAATATGCGCAAAATATTTCCTCTTCATTAAAGAAACGAAAATATTTTATTTGTGTTTAATACTCGAAGAAGCGAAACTCTTTATATTTCTCAGGTTTTATTGTTCATATTTTCTTATTGAAGTATACAAAATAACAATTGAAAGAACTTCGCTTATGGTAAATTCTTTACAAAAAAACGTAACGCAATTATTTCAAAAGTACAAAGTAAGAAAAATCTCCTTAATATATCTGTTAAACTCCCTTAAATTGTGCCACTCGTTAAAAAAAACGATATTTAAATACAAAATTAAACACAAAACCATATTACAATACTTCGATCTCGTTTAGTTCTTAAAATCGCCAAGGCCTGCCAAGGAATATTGGCGCATGAATGAATTGGCATTTCCACATATCACGTATTTTCAATGATGGACGCACGGAAATCAGCATTTTTATTCCTCTATTTGTATCATTAGTCTATGGGTGGTCCCACACAAAGCAGATACAGTCGTAAACTCAGAACTCTAACCACACACTTCAAACTGAATGACGACTAATTTTTATTATGGTTCATGTTGAAAGTTGACTAGGAGTTGCAGTACTACTAGTTTTTATTTATGGTTCCGTGACATTTATGATAATGTCATGTGTGGCCAGACGTTATCTTGACGCAAGTGAACACTAGGTTTGCTTAATGTGTGGTGATTTGTACATTTACCACTTGGATGCACAGTACAGATCTACTATAGTGTCTTAACCTCGCGAAAGAAATAAGTATTGGGAAATAACAACAGAAGACCACATGACCCTCGGTTGGTATAAATTAGGTATGATTACACGCTGTCCCTCAGGGATGATTAAGGTGTCTATGACTCACTTGTGATTACACGTTATTACAGTAGAAGTAAGTATACGTACTCTCTATCGATGTTTTTTTTTGTATAGCATTCACTTGTCAAGCTTTCGTTATTTTCTTATTATCACAAACTCTTAGGAAACAGCTGAATATCGTAACTGGGACAATTGAATATCGTAACTGCAACTTATGCGCAACCTCCTGTACCATCTTCTATGGATATGCTTCTAACGTATATCTCGAATCCACAAGATGAATAGTTTGAGGACGATAGCAATGCAGTTCATTTTTCAGACTCATATATAAGTATTGAAATTTTAAAAAGCTACGCCAATTGGTTCGTTTGGAAGTCATTTATCTACTAAATGCTTCATGATTTCTTTGGGATGCGGCTCTTGCAGAAATGATCACTATAAACTCATCATATATATTATTTCTGTAGAAAAGATTTTCATGGACCAGTGACAAAAATCCTACTTTCATCTCAAAAATATCGAAGATTTCTTTTTAAAAAAATGCGTTTAAAAGAATTATCTATAAAATTTTTCCGTATATCAACAAGCCGTTGATAGTTCTGCCACCCATAAGCAGACTTTATTATTATTATTTTCAATTTTTTGTCCATAAAGGATACGCTAATGTTTTCCACCTGAATAAGTTTGTATGGGATGGGGGGGGGGGGGGGGGGCTATTCATGAGACAATTATCGCACAGACATGCTAGTAAATAGATATTGCTCTTAATTGTTTTGCTTACATTATCATTTTTTTGTGGAAATAATTATTCACTATTACACACTCTCTGTTACCAACACTTAGCAGTATTAAATACCCCCATTTATTTCCTTTTCGATAATAACATTTGTGTAATAAAATAAGCTTGCAGATAAATTCTGCTAAATATAAAAACTGCTACTTTAAAACAGCCATTTCAATTGCTAAAACCCATTTGGTGTCCATTTTCTATTTTTTTTAAACCTTGTACAAAAAAACTTTAAATAAAAATATTTTTTTCTCATGTATTTTTCTGATTTAGTATAATTTGATCACCTGATAACATCTACTAGCATATGTATTTCCCTTACATTCCAAATTTAATTAATGTAATTTGATGATTAACTAGTAAACATACTAAAGTTTTAACTTTTCTAATTTCTGGAATATAATTTGTATTAACGCTCTGAGACGGTGCTAGAGGACTGAAGTCATCTAAGTATTTCCAGTTTTTCTAGCAATACACATAAACTTTAAATTTTACAAATATATATATATATATATATAAATATATATATAATATTGTGCAGTGGAAACATGGGAAACATCTTTACTTGTTATATTTGTGTTTCTGACATATTCCAAATTAATTATATAAGTTTTTACATAAATAGTTTAGTTAAATATTCCAAAGTGATTTTAAATATTTATTTTTTTGCATTTCGATTATTTTAATACAGGAAAAAGATTTTACGAAGTCCTAGTCGTACGAAGTACGAAAAATTATGTAGTCATATATGTTTTCATAATTAAAACATTTGGTATATTAATTGTAATAAATTCCAAATATTTAAAATATATCCGTATAAGTAAAATTCACATTATAAACTGATCCAATGCATTTTATTAAGAAATATAGTGTGAAACGTTTATTTCGTTTCATGCACCTAATGTTATTCTTTCATGACTATTTTTTTCTACTTGGGAAAATATACTTTAAAAAAATTATTTCAAATACGACTACGCAATAATTTTCAATGTTGAATTGTAAAAAAATATATATAAAAAAAGTATAGCTTTTTACTGCAAAAAATACATTGAGTTTTCAACTTAAATTTCTTTCTTTTCGAAATCTTCGAAAATATGGATCACGTAATAAAAAAACTTCGTGAGTTGTAATAATATTTTGTTGACTTATCAGAATGGTTGACTTATAAGAATGTCTAAAATAGAAACACTTGGATGGAAAATTGGGTAGGATGCATCAACCTCCTAATACAGAATTGAAAATCCGATATTTTTTTACTACTCTTTAAAGAAAAAATAGGAATACAAATAAAAAGGTCGACTTACTTTTATGACGTTTTCTTCTACTTCCACAATTTAAAAATAAGAACGAAAAGAAATATTTCGAGGTTTTTTTTTCTACGTGATATTTTACTAGGTAAAATATATTATTTCTTTTACAGACTTAATTATGTGGACACACACATCACATACATCAATGTCGATGAATAATTTTTCTAATAAAGAATATGTATATTTGTTTATTATATAAAGAACATATTATTCATATAAAGAAGTATATGCCATAATAAAAAAATCACTGATATTTTATTAAGCATATAATAATTTATTTATAATTTGCTTATTATTTTTTTAAAATGGGAATTTGAAAAAGTTATGTATAATTTTTTTTATATTCCGATCATTTTTGTTTTTTTGTTTTTTATATCTAATATAAACTTTTTAATATTTATTTAAAAGTGTTAATTGATTTAAATAATGGTTTGATGTTGTGTATCATTAGATCGCCTAATAATGAGTTGAATTGGCCAAGTTGTGGGACTCCAAACTCATTAGATCGCCTAATAATGAGTTGAATTGGCCAAGTTGTGGGACTCCAAACTCTTTAGGTCGCCTAATAATGAGTTGAAGTGGCCAAGTTGTGGGACTCCAAAGTCTTTAGGTCGCCTAATAAGGAGTTGAAGTGGACAATATATATATATATATATATATATATATATATATATATATATATATATATATATATATATATATATATATATATATATATATATATATATATATATATATATATATATATATATATATATATATATATATATATATATATATATATACATGAATTGGAAATATAAAGTAAACTATTTTGCCTAAAAACAACTTTGCATTTTTGTCCTTTTCTAACCGCTCAGAGGCTTAAATAAGAAAATTGTATTGGAATAGCACCGGATACTATACAATGGAAAAAGTTTTCAATTCTAAAAGCGGTTACTTTTCTTGCTGCGAAATGCTTTGCATATTTATACTCCCTTTAACTGCTCAGAGATAATCAATGCATCTTATTTAATTTCGAATTCTGAAGTGTTGCCTTTCATAAAATACCTTTATCGAAATTTTCTTTTTAAGAAAATAGAAGTTTCAGGAAATGAATAAGGTTCTCAATCTATGAAAATAGCCTAGAGCTGCACTTAACAATAACTAAAGAAATCTAGTTTTTCCATGAATAAATAAACGAATTATTTTCTTTTCTCAAATTTATTCTAAAAAAAAACATTCATTTCACTGTTATCTTGTGTATATGAATTCTTTGAATTTGCATTCAAAGAAAATGATTATATAAAAAAGATAACCAAAGAACGATTTTGACTTCTAAAGTCTAGTTTTCTTCTAGTTTTATTTACGTTTCATGTATATCTTTAGCTTTTAGATACTTCATTCTGTGTTTGTATTGTTTAGTTTGAAGAGAAAAAGAGTGATCTAACGAAATATATTACTTTTCAAAATTTGGCAACACCAATGTACGATTTTATCAACAAATATAGACATTGCAAAACGATTGATATTATCTGTTTTTACTTTGGTTACTTAAAATAGCAATACGTTACAGGAACTTAAAGATAACATTAAGCCTTAAATCAGTACAATTTTTCTAAATATATCAGTACAAATAAATAGCAAAACCTACAAATATAAAATTTGTGGAACAGTCTTTAAACGTCTTTATTTATCTCACCGTTTTGAGAGCACAATTTTAAATTAACTAGACTTTTCAAAAAAGGTACAACCTATTCAAGAATAAATGCAAAAAAATAATTTATAATTTTCTAAACAAGTGGTAAAAATATAAGTATTTAATTTTAGGTTTATACATATTACACATTTTTGAAATTTGTTCATATACTTGATATTTCTAGGTAAATGAATGCCTGAATACTAGACTATAATTAAAGGTTCTCACGTTAAACATACCCAGCCCAACGAAAGAGTATATGAATATTTAAATTAGAACAAAAGTAATGGAAGAGCCTGGATTCAAAATACATACTAGTCGAATAGATAACCTCCTTTTTGGCGTTGTTGGCGTCTGAAGTCGGTTTAAATGTGGAAAAATATGTGTTTATAGATTGATCCATTTTATCCCAGCATAGATTCGCAGTGTAACAGTATATTCTGTGCTTTGTTAAATAATATTGGTTAGTTTATTCTATTTAACATTTATTAAAAATAAAAAATCTCTAAAAAAGACAAAAATTAACTCATTAGATTGCCTAATAATGAGTTGAATTGGCCAAGTTGTGGGACTCCAAACTCATTAGGTCGTCTAATAATGAGCTGAATTGGCCAAGTTGTGGAACTCCAAACTCATTGGGTCGCCTAATAATGAGTTGACTTGGCCAAGTTGTGGGACTCCAAACTCATTAGGTCGCCTAATAATGAGTTGAATTGGCCAAGTTGTGGGACTCCAAAATCTTTAGGTCGCCTAATAACGAGTTGAAGCAACACCGACTCAAATACAAGGCCATGCCTCTGATTTCTGACGTCACCATGAGTAGGCTGGATTTCTCCTTCCCCGCTGTTTCTTCGATTGAAGCGCTTGTTGTTTCGAGTAGATGAATAGCATTTCTTCTTTAGAAAATGAACTGTTACGTTTCCTAAACATTATTTACCTTACCTTTGCATTTCATTAAAGATTTTTAAATATATATGCCCAAAAAAATACTCACATTAGCATGAAAATAAAAGTATCAAATACCAAATTAACAAAAATTCTTTATTGAACTGAGCGTTTATATACAGTTATGCAATTTTATATGTTTGCACCTTTTCCACAACTTTGATCCCTTTTTACAATGTCTCAATTTTTTTAGACTTTTTTTCAATTTGAATTTTTTTATATAATTTTTTTGCCTGCAATAGTTTTTTAATAATGATTTTGTAGCTGAAGTTAATATTAGTTTTAAAACACTCTCATAACTATTGTCCGCTTCACATTGATCATCAACAAAAAAAAAATCATTACAATTTATTAATTCCAAAGTTTTTTCAACCACAAATGAGCGGTGATCAGTTATTTGTAAAAATTTGGTCTCATTTTCTTTTAAAAACAATTTTTACATAACAATATAATTGTAACTTACAACATTTACAATATCTGCAGATGGGTAGATTAAACCACCTCTATCCAGGGATTCAATTAATCTATATTTATAGTTTCATTTTAAGGTGTCAATAATCATTTGTTTTGAACTATATTTACAATTTATTTTTTTCATCGCCGAATGAGCACAATAGCCGGAAAGGTATACAAATAATAGGCATTGAATTTTTAATGCCTTTAAATTCTTACTCACCAACATTTATGTAAAAATCCGAAATACAAGGACTGTCAGTCTGTATTAGTAATAAAATAATCTTTATAGAAAAAAGGAAAACCGACTTTAAGGAAAATGCGTTAAAAAGTAAAAAATATTTTTTAATTCTACGATGAGTAGAAAAATTGAATTATTAAATATTAATTTTATACTTAGTAAAACTTTTTGAAATCGGTGCCAAAATTTGGGTATAATTTTTGTAAAATGGCACCAACTTCAAAAAGTTGTACTAAGTATAAAATTGATATTCAATAATTCAATTTTTCAACTCATTCGTAGAATTAAAAATTATTTTTTACTTTTTAGCGCATTTTCCTTAAAGTCGGTTTTCCTTTTTTCTAGAAAGATTATTTTATTTTTCCCTTTTTGGTTTTTAATTTAGCAGGGGGCTTCGCCCCCTCTTATTATTCACCGAGAAATTCAAGTAGCAACTTCTACTCAACCGTGTATATTGTAAAACAATCCCTATCAATGCCAATAAATTCTGGTTAAATGAAATGTCATTGCTTCTGTTAAACAATGAAAATATTATGAAATCGGATTAACTGTATAAAAAACCTCCGGAAAATCTACATTTCCGGATATATAGCAGCCGGATAAGCGATTAGTTTTGCAGATTTTGCCTAAGTTGATTTTTTTCTATCCAACAAAAAAATAATTTTTGAAATCGGAAAATATTTTTTTTCAAACGGTCCGGTTAATTGAGAATTCCAGAGATAGTTGAATGCCGGATAACCCGATATTTTTTCCAATTGCTCCCAAGTGAAACAGCCCTTATCCAACAACAACACAATTGTGCAAATATCTGAAGTAGAACCGAAATCCCGCGCGAACATACATAAATTTAAAAAAAAATACATAACCGTCGAATCTATAACCTCTCGACATGGTGCACGATTTGGCGGTTTTAATTTAAAGTTTATTGCGGTTTTATTTTAGAGTTTTGGTTGACGCGCTGTTCAGTCGGTAAATAATAATTGTATTATAATAATAATTGTATTAGTAATAACGATGTCCAATACTTCCCTGGTTTTTTTTTTAAACCAGTGATGTTTTAATCCAATTTAAACCTGACATCTACATGTTATCAATTTACATTAAAGAACGTAGATTAAATTATAAGCATAATCATAGATACCCTGGTGTATATATATATTTAAACTATATATCATGTAGGAGTAAAGTCGTCCCTGTGTGTGTGTGTGAATTACACGAATCTATTTTCTGCGCAACGTCCGATCTTTAGGAAACAAAAACAGCTGAACTTTTGATGTTTTCGTGTAATTTCCCTGACAATTGGGAACGCAGCTCGTTTGTAAACCATAACTCAGATAATAAATAATAATCGCAGACTAAAGCACACGGAATTTTCACCCATTTTGAGAAAACAAAGAAATTTGGGCTTAAAAAAAACCACATCAGCGAAGCGAAATCTTCCGTTTCTACCCGCTACCATAGCCTACTCGTGATGACGTCAGCTCCGGAAAGGTCACGTGAGGCACGGCCTTGTCTTTGAGTCGGTGTTGGTTGAAGTGGCCAAGTTGTGGGACTCCAAACTCATTAGGTAGCCTAATAATGAGTTGAATTGGCCAAGTTGTGGGACTTCAAACTCATTAGGTAGCCTAATAATGAGTTGATGTTATTCCATTTTAAATTATATCCAAAGGAAGTTGCAAACTTTAAACGATCTTATGTAAAAATTCATATTTTAGATTTTTACTTTTTATAGGCCAAGCCGCCCATATAAAACTTAGCAAAAAATAAGTGTAAAATTGCATATTGAAATGAAAATAACTAAAAAGGCTAAAATCTAAGTAATGAAAGGCATCCAGGATCTGATTTGGGACGCCGTTTAACATAATTCTATTCAACATATGGTCTTCCCCTTCAACATATGGTCTATTTTAAACCATGCCAAAGCATACAATTCAACACTTATTGAGAAAGAATGTCTTAAACCAATAAACCGATTACAAAGAGAAATAAATATATTTTTCAGGGGGAAAGAATTACCAGAGTACTTGGGTTTTCTCATTACTATAAAATACGAAAAGTTGGATATTTGCAATTTTACTTTCAGTAGAAACAGATTTAGAAATCGAAAAGTGTGGTGAAATTAGTTTTGGTGGATGGTTTAATATATTCAATGTTTAACTTTACTTTCGAAAACTGTAATGAAACTTTATTTTCTGATTATATTTTCTCATTTTCAATAAAAGGATCTTTGGAAAAAGTACTTTTTACAATTAGCACTTAAGTAATCATATTTTTTGCGAATATTTGATGAGATTCACGGTTTGTCAACATCATCCGACTAATTTTTATTCTTAGTGTGTCTTATTCTGGAGGTTAGAAAAAATGCTAATGTATCGCAAGGTAAAGAAATTCAATTTCATGCATACGTGATCTTTATATTGATTTATTTTAAAAATATTCTTTTATTGATGCTATTATAAAGTTAATTTAGTTGAATATACATACTATGACTTTTAGTTTTTTTTTTAGTAAGGGTTTACCAATAAAAACACATATAAATATTTATAAACCATTAAGCCTATTTTATTGTAACTATGGCACGTTTCACCATTCTTTTATTTCGTTACTTTTAATTTTTTTATTACTATATTTAAAACTGAACTTAAATGATATTATAGAATTAATGTTATTAGGTAGGGAAATTGTATATTTTACTTAAGTACAACTTTCATTATTTATTAAGGAGGATTACAAATACACACACACATATATGTATATACTATAGTTACGATATTATTTTGTAACTGTAAAAATATTTAATATTTCATTTTTGCAATTTTTGATTTATTTCTACTTGCATTTAAACCGACCGCGCGTGTATAATAATTCCTTTAAACAATTATTGTATTTTATAAACTGTGCAGTGAAAACATTATGATAAAACTGAATTTTGGAAGGAAATTGACTAGGACGTCACACTGTTTTGAGATGTACAAAAGGGTAAAATTGCCTGCTTACAACGTGAGTTGAAGCGTTTCTTTCGAACTGGAATGGGTAACAGATGTGAATTGATGGAATTTAAACGTGGCATGGCTGTGGGTGCAGGGTGTGATAGAGTAAGCAAGACCAAAACCACGGAATTTTTGTAATGTTCAAAAGCAGCTGTAATGAAAGTGTTTAATTATCTGACAGAGCTGAACAACTTAAGTCATCCTAGGCAATTTCCAGTTTTTCTAGCAATACACATAAACTTTAAATTCATAAAAAATATTCAATGTCGAAATATATTTTAAATCTAAAAGAGTTGCAGTGTTTCTTAAAACTGCATCTATATTATAACATTATAACATCTATATTATTATAACATCTTTTTCTGAACAATAATTAAAAACAAAAATATATTTAAACAAAATTATTTTTATTATTTTTTGCGTTTTTTAAGCTTAAAAAGATTTTTTTTTAAAACACTACTCCTCTTTCAATTTTTAACGTTTTAAATTTTTTTAATTGATTAAATAACTTCTAAGTATATAATACAAACGTATGAATAGACTTTTGCAGATTTGTGTTTTAATTGTATTCAAAAATTTAATTTAAGTTCACAACCCAAAAAATATTCAAATTTTTAAGTTTAAAAATTTTAAAACTTAAAATTTTAAGTGTAAAAACATAATTTATAACTTAATTTAAAAAATCTATACATACGTTTATAAGACAAATATTAGAGCTTTAAAAACTGTTAACTGTTTAGTTTTAAGTTAATTATTTACAAAGCTTTAGCATTTTAAACGTGACCAAAATTAAAAAAAAACATATTCTGAGTAAATGATGATTGTTGCAGACGAAAAGTATGTAGAAAACTGATAAATGGTATGTAAACATCTAAAAAACATATGTTACGTTTCTTTTACTGCTTTGAAAATTTGTACACACCTTCTTAAGTGCGTTTAACATCGTTTTATGAAGAAAAACAAATTAGCAATTTTTTTCCGGATTTTTGGCTCGGGTCCCCCTTAATCAATTTAATCAAGGATCATCATCTTAAGCAATCTCTGAACACTCTAGTCACTATGCCATTCAGCATATAGGTGTGGTCGTAATATCTTTGCTATATATTCGTTTGTACCATATGCATGTGAAAAAAGTAATGGATCAAAAACATTTGCACTCTGCATTCAGAATAGCAAGTAGAGAGGGTCGAAAAAAATGACTATCTGAAATCGATGTGACTTGCAGAGAATTCTGCTTACCAGCTGAATATAAAACACTAAGACGCATACTCCTCTAAGAAGACAATGACAGATATTCTTTTTTGGAGGTCGAAGAAGGAACCGAAGTGCATTATCTGCGCAGCTCTTCCCATAGGAGGCATAAAAGGAAACCCTTTCGAATGCAAAAGAATACATCTCGGCAGAAAAAAGTACAACGCGTGTCAGGAAATAAACCAGAGGGTAGGTGCAGAGACTATACTTTGAATACGAACAAGTGTGAAAATCGAAAATAGACCATTTCGAATTATATATATATATATATATATATATATATATATATATATATATATATATATATATATATATATATATATATATATATATATATATATATATATATATATATATATATATATATATATATATATATATATATATATATATATATATATATATATATATATATATATGTGTGTGTGTGTGTGTCTTCCCGCTATAAAATTATGACATTACTTTAATTAACTATCTTTAACTTTGTATATCGTCCCTTTTCCCAGTACCAAAGCACCCAACTTATTTAATCTCGAGAGGCAATATCCCACTCTTAGAGTTAGGATGAGTCACCACTACACATATGACTACTTCCCCCCACGCTTCTTCAAAATCCCGAACTAAAACTAGAAAATGCGAACCAAAAGTAGAGTAGCCAATCAGAGGCGTCCACGGTAAATTCTCCTTCTCATAATCGCCATCTTGATACAAATTCCGATGTAACCTCGAAGCTGAAAGAGGTCTTGCTCTGATGTCCGGAAAAATAAAAGATGTGAACTCAGCCTTTGTTTGATATCATACTCATTGAACCTATCTAATAACTAACGGCTGCAAATCTAAATAATAATCATCACACATATATATATATATATATATATATATGTATATATATATATATATATATATATATATATATATATATATATATATATATATATATATATATATATATATATATATATATATATATATATATATATATATATATTTAAAGAATGATTTCGAATGAGGTTAAAGCCACACTATTCATTCCAAGTTTATTACAATACAAATATCAATTTAAAATATTTTAAAAAAAGTAGTTTATTTTGAAAAGTAAAGATAGCTCTATTGTATAAGTGTAAGATCTCGATTAGCATCTGAGGTTTTAAATTACAGAGTTTTATATTAAGTATATATAGATTACTTAACATTATTTTTCAAAGTAAATAATATTTAAGCTAATAATAAGATATAACCTCTTATTGATAGATATCAATGTATCTGATTGAAACAGTTATATTTTGGCATAATTTCCAGCAAACAGTTAATATTCTATTGAAGTTTCGTCATTCGGAGCCCTTTTTCTCAAATATATCGACTCACAAGAAACATTCGCTGAAGGAAATAGTGAATATTTGAATTCCAAAGTTAAATATCCTATAAATAAACATGCACAGAATCCCCGGCCGTACTTCCTCGAACCCAAACCTTATTTAAACTTTTTATTTGCGCAGAACGGGAAAGGTTTATTAGAGGTAAACACGTTTCCCCCAATTTCGCAGGGGCTCGGCGAATGCAGCTGATTACGGTGTTTCGATTGTTACTTCCCCCCACAGAAAGGCCGGGGGGATGTTTTCTTTGTAACTGTCGCATCGCTTTCCTGTGTGCGTTCCGAAATATTTTACTCGCCGACTTATCTTTCTCCAGTTCTGGAAATGTAGCTTGTCGGGGAAGTGAAAGACAGTGATGCTCGCTAACTTTCTCTTGTGAGTATTAAAATTTAGTTGCGGAGAAGTTGGCATGTTTTTTAAGAGGTTTTGTAGGGGAGCGTGACTTTTGGAAATGTTTCCGGTTATCACGCAGGGTGTTTTCTCATTTAACTTGTGTGTGAGTGTTGTTGTACGTGTATTTTCATTTTTAAACTTCGTTTTTATCGCCAACTACTTTAAATATGTTGTTTTAAGCAAACTAAAAGCAAAACTGGTATAAAAGTTAAATGGTGATAATTATTTATGTTGATAAGTTGCATAGCGTTTTAGAGTATTCAAGTTAATTTCAACAAAACATGTTAAGTATTAATTGATCAGTATTTTCAAGAGCAAGAATTATCCCGTGTAGCCAGATTTTTCCCACAGTTGAATATAGAATGAAAATACTGATTAGATCTACACAGCAGATGTTGAATTGAAATTTAAACATATGTTTAATATTTTTTATGTATATCATATTCTATATTTACTTAACTAAAATGGCACAAAACAAATTTTAAAAATGTTTCGCGTTTTTGAACATATCTCACAATTGAGTATACTAGTTTTCAATCAATAAAGTTTAAACATAAACAAAATATGAATCAACGTGTTACCGGTCAGCAAATTTTTATGACTTTATAATCGATATTTAACCGTATAGAACTATATGTTTTGGACACCAAAATTTCTCAGCAACTTATCACTTCTCCGTCTTGTGAGGAGCAATAAATCATTGTGCTCCTCACAAGACGTGATATGTCATGATTTATGGTGGGGGACCACAGAAAAGCCAAGTACTGCGACCAGAGGTCTATTGTACCAACCCCAAAATATATCTGACCCCTCATAAGAAGAGACGCCTAGGTGAAGTAAAGTTCAGCAAAGTATATCCATATTTGACCGAGTGTTAGCACATAATTTCCAGTTTTAACTCGACTTTTCTGAATTTTGTCTGTCTTCCCGAAAATTTGTTTGTTAGTTACACAGTCACAACCAACAGCGTTATTTATTTTTCTTCAAATCTGGTAGGACTATTTCTTTAAGTCATTAAAATCGACGTATGTTTTTTTAATTTTTTTTTTGGTCGCGAGGTATACTGTTTTTAGAACTACAAGTATAGAAATTCATAAAAAACGAAATTTTGAAACTTAGTTTAGTTTAAATTTAAAATGGCAGGAGGAGTTTCAAACACTTTAAAGAAATATTAAACATTATTGTGTTGACAATATAATTTAAGCTATCCTTCAGTGAAAATACAAATACTCTAAAGTTTTGACAATTTGCGCATCCGTCAGTTGGTTAAACGTAATAATTTAATATATAGTATTAGTATTATATTTCAGGTTTTTCAAATAAAATTTAGAAATAATGGGTAAAAGTTTAATATAATTTGCTTTTATATTAAACTAAATTACAGTAAATGTTAATTAAATCAACATTTATATTTAATTAATTTACAATAAAGGTTAATTAAATAAATAAAGGTTAATTTGTATAGTGCAAATATAGTGTGCATATCCTTATGGTAGTCATTCAATTAAATTAAGATTAACATGTATATTAAACTAAATTACACTAAAAGTTAATTAAATCAACATTTATATTAGATTAATTTACCATAAAGGTTATTTAAATTAACATCTATATTATACTAAATTACAGTAAATATTAATTAAGTTAACATTTATATTAATTGAAATTCAGTATTTATACAATAAAGTTAATAGATTTTATACCAATTCAGGAAAGCCTATTTTATATATGAGTTTGTCATAGGGCAGTTAGTAGCTATTTAAAAGTGTATGAAGCAAATGAACATCGATTGAGCTAATCAATGGACTATATCAATACGTCCCACTGGAATCGTAGAAAATCGAGAATTTTCTCACTTTTCTGTTCCAAAACTACATTAATGTTAAGTTAAACGATTAGATATTGAAATATTTCATATATAATTTTTTTATATTTAGTATATTTTAGTGGATTTTAAACTATTTTGGTAATAATTCTTTATTTTAATTTGAATATTATAGTGTTTAAAATTTAAAAGTGGATAAATATGAGCATTTTTTTATTATGCATGTTAGTTATAAGATTAAATAACATTAAATAATACGTTCTGTTCTGTAAATAGAAATGGAATATATGTAGTTAAATATACATTTTTAAAGCAATTTGATAGTTTTTGCAAACTTGTCGTATCCAAAATTTTGAAATCTGATTAATGAACATTTTAGTAGAAATGTGAATTCAGTACAAGTTGTTTTACGGTAGATTAATAAGAGAGAAGTGCAAATGAACACACAATTTATTTAAACTTTAAGTTTAAGCTAGGAAACATTAGATAAAGACACCCAGTGGGCTCCTAACAGACCGACCCACCCGACACGTACAGTACCTATTGAGCTACATAATCAACTGTTTAAACAACTGCAGTGGGTGTTTATATGCAGACTCAGGGTCATACCATTACAAACAATGGGGGGTGATGGAAAAAAAACAGTCGTTGATTTCCTACAGTAAATTAATGATTTATTTAAATAATAGATTGCTTACTTTTCAAATTGAACTGGGAATATTTGTGGTCGTTCCAAATCCTGTTACTTGTGCAATCTTTATTACCAATATATACGAATAGATGAATTTCAAAAACTTGTCAACTCCTCAAATTTTTAATTGAGTTCGAGGTTTTTGTATTGTCGGAGTTAACAACTGTTTGTTTGTATAGTGCAAATATAGTGTGCATATCCTTATGGTAGTCATTCAATTAAATTAAAATTAATATTTATCTATGAGTAAATATTGAGTTCTGCAGAAATTACAGCCCAAAGAATTAATTGAACATTTATTACAATGTAAAAAAGTATTTAAAGGTGAGTATATGAACCTGGTCGTTTTTCTTTAAGTACAATTCCATAATAATTGAACGATGATGTACTCAAATTAAAGTAATCGTACTTTCTCAAAAATAAGCAATGAAATTTAATATTGCCAATGTCAACTTCTGTTTAAACAATCTCTATAAAACCTGACAAACTTAAAATATTTGTTCAACAGATGGTTTTCCACATTATTTGATGTCGATGGCTTAAATAGAAACTGAGTAATTACAACTCAATTATTTTACTTCCCATTTCTTTTTTGGCAATTTGTTTTAACATTTCGTCTGCTTATAACTTCTTAATGTCGCCCAGGTAGTTTATCAGATAATGCACTGTACAGCGGTGTTAACGGATCTGGGTTTTATTCCTAATAATACTAGGTTGTAGTTGTCGATATATATTAAAAGTGATTTATGAAGGCAACCTATGTATGCAAGCATCTACTTATTGTACTAATTTTTGAGTACAAGTATTTTTTAAAAGATGAGCGCTATTCACTTATTTTCAAGTATCTATGTTTTAGCTACTAATCACAATGTAAATGAATATGTTTGTGAAACCTTTTTGAACTATATAAAGGGGAAAAGTTATACTTGGATAACTATGATAACAACTTGAAAGACGAATCACGATGCTTTAAAGCGTTATTTCACAATTCGATTACTTATATTTCCGTCAATGTCGTCTGTCGTTGTCGTTTTGTCAGCGAATATTCGACATTGTGTGGCATGTGGCCTGTACGGTCGCAGTTGTGTGTCTGACATCACGACGCACCGAAGTATTGAGCCAATAAATATTGTTTGGTTTCTATTTATATTTCTGGTTACATTTGATGGCTACTTACGAAAATAAACTTTTTTTTTTCATTTTTCAAAGTCAAAACATCTTTTGTGATGGATTCATTGGAGTAAATATTTAATATTTTTCATTCAAAACACGTGAACGGGATGTCACGTGTTGTTTGATCCCCAGCGTGTCAAACAAAAGAAAATGCTTCAGAGATATTTGGATTATTTGAATTCGGGATAGAACTTACATTCATTTCTAATAATACAAACATGTTTTTTTCCAAAGGAAGTTTTTAAAAAAATTCTAAGAAGTAATTAAAAAATATTTAGCAAATGTACTTATTTATTTTTAAATAATAACTTATTTCATATTTAATTACTTAAAAAATATTTATATTGATCTTTACTAATGACAATTTAATCACGTTGGAAAAAGACATGCAAAGGGAAAATACTTCGAAAAAATGCTTTGTTCCGTAATCTCCAAAATCCAAGTCATATTTTTAATACATTTAATAAGCGAATACGTTTGTTTAACAAAGGCTTGTGACGCAACTTTTTCATCGAAAAGTGATTAGGTTAACGCTGGGAGAAGCTCGAACTGACAAAAGCTTCAGAAGAATATTAAGATTTAATTAACGACTTTTTCCCTCTCAAAAATGAAACAAATTAAAAAAAAAAGTTGTAGAATGTTTCCTAAGAACAAAGGAATTCTGGGAAGGTTTCAAGAAGTCGAAAGTTAATTTAATTTTCTTGAAAACGTTTGAATGTCCTTCCAGAAACTTCGATGAATGCCATAAAAGTTGTTTCCTTCAATTTAGCAATTTGGGGTCGGGGGAATGTGCGCAGTTTTCGAAATAAATTGAATTTGAGCCTTGTCCAAATATTTAAACCTGAACATCAGGCATAGTCCTTTTCGAAGTCTACTTTTAAGTCCAACAAAATTCCGGATTTAATTTGCAAGTAAATTTAGCCTGTATAATTTGTTTCCACTTAAAACGTTTTAAATGTTGGTTAAAATAAATATTTTTTATTTATTATTTTAAAAATTAAAGTTAAAAATCAACTGAAGTGATATGTTAGTCTTGTCTAAATACCAAACAAAAAAAATAATAATAATAGTTCAGAAACAGTTATACATTAATAGTTGCTGTTTAAATTTATTTCTTGTTATCTTTCGGTTAGAATATAATAGTTTTATAAAGGATACGATTAGAATAAACATTTTGTCGCTGTATATTGAAAAGGAAAAACAAAAAAACGCACAATGCATAATTTTTTTTATTAGAGTTTACGCAATATCTCTATTTGAATTAAATGTAAGGGTAAACTTAATTATAAATGTTGATAAAATATATGAATTAAATACAACAATAGTAAGCAAGAAGTTTCCAATTAGGTGAAATGAAACTAGTTCATTATTTCTCTTTTTCCAATTTCGTTTATTATGTTAATAACATTTATCAAATTCTTATGATAGCGTCTCATTTTTGTTATTATCTGCAATTCAATAACCAGATATTGTTGGGAGAAAATCTGTTTTCGCATAATTTAATATCATGTTTCCTTTAGGAGAAAACTTGTAAATGTAAATAAGATTTAATGAGACAGCTAATTATGCTATTAATCACTATTATCATTATCGTTAGGAAAAAATATAAAGAACAGTAAACGAATTTTTTTATATATTAGACTCAGAAACCTAAAACGCTCATTAGACAAAAAAATATCTATGACAACGCGTTGCGGGTTTTTAGGTGCATCTACAATGCAAAATTCAAGTGTGACACTTTCGAAAATTAACATAAGGTATTCTGGCAAACTCAAAAAGCCACAACAGAAAATTGGCGTTGTCATTCTTTAAATGTGTAACAACGACGAGTTGTGATATTAAGGAAATGTGATGACGCGTTCTGAACGGTAGTTGCTGCAGCAGTGATGCGATATAATTTGTTTTCTTTTCTTCATAAAACGATGCTAAACGTCCTTAAGAAGGTATACAACAAATTTCAAAACAGTAAAAGAAACAGAACATAAGTTTTTTTTAGATGTTTATATACCATTTATCATCTTTCTACATACTTTTCGTCTGCATTAATCGTCATTTACTCGAAATATTTTTTTTTTTAATTTTGGTCACGTTTAAAATTCTAAGGCTTAGTAAACAATTAACTTAAAACTAAACTGTTAATAGCTTTTGAAGCTCTAATATTTGTTTCATATACGTATGTATATATTTTTTTTAAAATTAAGTTATAAATTATTTTTTTACAAATTATTAAACTTAAAAATTTGAATATTTTTGGGGTTTTGAACTTAAAATAAGTTTTTGAAGACAATAAAAACACAAATCTGCAAAAGTCTATTCATACGTTTGTAGTATGTACTTTGACGTTTTGTAATCAATTATAAAAAATGTAAAACATTCAAAATTGAAAGAGGAGTAGTGTTTTAAACAAAAGTCTTTTTAAGCTTAAAAAATGCAAAAAATAACACAAATAAATTTTTTAAATATATTTTTGTTTTTGTTTATTGTTTAAAAAAAGATGTTCTAATAATAAGAAGAAAAAAATGGTATTTCTGAATTCATTAATAAACAAATTAGGATTTGGGGCTCGGGTCTTCCTTAACACTGGCCACGCACATGTACGAAATACGTTCTTCAAAATAACGTGTCAAGTACAATAGTCAACTTTCATCTTTGTAGACACTGGCATAGACCTTGTTAAGCGAAAAATATAATGTAACATATGTTATGCCAAACTCATGCCGAAAACACCTATTTGAGTGAATAATACTTTTTATACCTTTTAATAACTTTGATACTTTAATAATGAATTGAATAAGGCCTTTATTGGGTACGTAGTGTTACAAACGTATAACATTATCTATCAATTTTTGGCTAAATGAACATAGAATCACTACAATTATTATATTAGAGTTAAAATAGATGGAAAAGTTTTCATATTTTTAAATACCATATTTAATACATTTCTATGTTCGATAGCAAAAAAAGTCAGCATAAAATCTTCATCAAAATTTTAAAATTGAAGGTTTTATGCGGGAAAGGTATATCTTTGCAGATCTATGAAATTAAAGGTTTTTATTCGTTATCCTTCATAGAAACTGTAAACAACCTTCAAACATTCCTGTAAAAAACTTCAATTTCCAATCATAAAAGGAAAATGCGGATATTTTAAAGGTGTTATGCAGGAAAATTAAAACCTGAAAAAAAAATGCAGTTTTTTGTTCAATATCCTTTATAAAACCTTCAAAAATACTTCAATTTGTGAATTCTTGCGAAGGTTTTATGCTGACGTTTTTTTCTAATAGACCATATAAGGCATAACTAATTTTAATATGTATATTTACTAAAATGAATATCAATACACATTTTGAATATAAATTAATCAACGCACGTATACATTGTTAGTTCAAATTACTTGTTACATCCTTAATGATAAAAAATTAAAACTATTTTTTTGAATGGTATTTATGACGCATAAAAAAAATATTTTAAAATAAAAAATGCCATAAAAATAGGCAACGAATTCAAATTTATGTTATCGCATTTTATCTGTCCACTTTGTTCCCACACTTTTAAATCTAGTAATAAAAACTGGAATTAAGCGGAAAATATTTTGGGTGTGAACGTGATGGCTTATTTACGCTGGAAAAACTTTTTATGAATAATTTATGGTTATTTGGATCAATTGTAAAACTTTTTTTGGCTATTCGGAATGTGATTATTTGGTGAGAAGATCGTAAAATGTTCGTGATGGGTTTTTAGGTTTTCACTAAACGATTCGCAGCTGGTTTTCATATCGATGTCACGTTCTTTTTTTGCTGTATTTTTCGAATTTCTTTGGATATTTTTATTTAAACGCATAAAATACCACTTTATTTCCTAAAATACTTTATCAGCAGCTCTTATTATGAAAAAATATAAAAGCATCTTAGTAAAATGTAGGTTGAAAAAGTTAGTTAATCTAATGATGTGTAAAAAATATTGGGATGATGATTATTGTTTACAACAAAACAAACAATATCATAAAACTAACCGAAACTTTTTTTTATTAATCAGTTTTTATAAGGTACATATAAACGTTTGTGATAACTACCATTTAAGATGTCTTCTATTATTATTACGGTTAAAGTGACCATAAATAAGAATTTCGCTGTGACATTAATATTAATTTTATCCGGAAAGAATATTTTCCTGTAGATTCAATAGCATAAAATGCTGAAAACACCTAACTGAATTACGATAGGAAAAGGAATTCGTCAATGTCGCAAGTTTACTTAACGTACGAGTAAACAAGGTTAAGATACACGCACCAGACATCCGGAACATCGAAAAGTGGCAAATATTAGATAAAAGAGTTAAGATTGTTTAAATTACAAATAATTAGTTAACATCTTCAAAGCAATACATCTTATTTTGGATGTGTGCCACACCCGTCAGAAAAAGGAGAGAAAATCACTTAAAACTTGAGTGTCCAATTTTTGATTTTTTACTATCGAAAGTCAATGAAGATTTATATGAGAGATCAGAGTTTTGTGAGAGGGGTGTAGGGTCCACCCCTGGATTTACAAATTCATGTCCTTGAATGATCTCCATTCCGTTACCCCCTGTGATTGTACTTTAATCAAAACAAAGTTTTCTTATTAAAACTTAAAATTATATGTCCCTAGTATTATGTCACTAACACAACTGTACATTTTCAAAGCCTCCTAAATGGTACATAATCTTCGAAGTTTAAACTTTATTCACATTTCCAGCTGCACTTAATTCTTTGAAGTGACATATTTTTAAGTGTAAATCAGTAATTAAAAGGATATGTAGCTTAAGAGCTACTTTGAAAGTTATATTGCACTATAACTGGAATGTTATGAAAACTCTTGAAACTGTAGATGAGACTCGTGACATGTTTTAAGGGAATTTGGTTATTAGAGTCTGAATTTAATATTAAAAGTTTCCGACAGTATAAACTAAAGCGATATATTAGCATATTCATCAGTTACACTGATATGAGATATATAGTAAATATTATTTTTCTATTTTGATGTGATTTACAATGCATTAAGTTGTTTTACATTACATACAAATATCATTCAAGTTTATACAATGTTCTTCAAAAATTAACTTCGCATTGTAAAATGCCTTTAAATCACATTTATCAAAAGCCATATCCTGAGTAATATATTTCTAATGATATTGGGACAGGTCGAATAAAAAAAGCATAAAATGATAATTTTCTGCCAACTATAGTTTATCGTCTAATTTCGGATTTCTTTTCCGTAATGAAAAATTGAAAAATCTGTCACATTTCAAACATTAATCATAGACGAACGGGAAATAATTTTGATGTAACTTAGAATTTATGATGTTGATGAAAAATGGAAATGCAATATAATTTTTTATTTGTTAGGAAGTCTAAACGCAATATAAACCTTCAAAAAAAAATTTGTAGAATAGTTAAAAAAATTTGTTGAAAATATGGTGGTAACAAGTACATTTATTACTCTTTTTTATGATATTATATGGCAGTAAATGTAAATACAATTTTAAATAACTTATCATTTTTTAATATATGACTCTTTATCAAATGTAATCGTCTGCATATGTAAATCTGAGACTAATGTTTATATAACGTTTAACCCCCTATATTTAAATATTCTTAAAAAACTAAATGAAATAATTTTAATATAAGAAAATATAATCGTTTGATAATAACTATTTAAAAATTAAATACACTTAGACATTTTTAACAGTTAAATACACGTAAATTAATTGAATAATAAGTTGTTTTAAAAAGGTATAAAAACCATTGGAAAACAATGGATTTGTTCTCTTCTTTAAAGTTATGATTCAATTATGAGAATAAATGTAGTACGCTTCACATTAAAAACATCATATACACAGATACAAACATACATATATCATTAAAATAATGTATTTTTATTGCAAAATTTAAAATTTTAATATATCTGAAAAGTAATCATAAAAAAATAGAAATTTCCATTACAGCTGTAATTAAGGTTCAATCCAATATAAAACTTTAAAAACAATTATGATATTTTCTCCTGAAGTGATTAGATTCGCATTAAACTTCTAATAGCAATAATATACCAGGAAATATTCCTCTATATTGTAGTGACCGGTCAAAGATCGATACACTTGAAGCACTTTTCCTATTTTTATCCGAGCTTATCTCAGAACTTTTTTTTTGTCGTGAAAGAGAAAGAGCTCTACTCGAAGATTCAGAGATCCGTAAACTTTCTGCAGAGTCCACTGACCGGATACCGATGCCAGGTTAATACTTTTGGTTGGCTCAACGTTCAACAATATATGGCTTTATCTTGGTAGACCTACCATGGGATGTTTTAAAAATAATATAAGCAATGGATGGCCTGGCTGGAAAAGGGATGGTATCGTAATCGGAGGATTCGATCTTCGTCATCTGACTGAATACCGATGCATAAAGGGAATTGGTGATAACAAAAAGAAAACAAAGCCAACAAAACTTGATAAGATTTGCTGAAGTTTTTAAAAAAATCCTATATAAATTATGTTGATATTTTAATATTTACATTCAGATAACGGTCTTTCGTTATTGTAGGTTTAAAATTAATATTAGTTTATATTTATTTCCAACGTATTTTTCTTGCTACAATATGTAATTAAATATATCGAAGTAACTTTTAATGAATATTTTGCAAAAAAGAATTTTTTTTTTGTCGTGAAGGATAAAGAGCTTTACTCAAAGATTCAGAGATCCGTAAACTTTCTACATAGTCCACTGACAGGATACCGATGCCAGGTTAATACTTTTGGTTTGCTCAGCGTTCAACAATCTATGGCTTTATCTTGGTAGACCTACCATGGGATGTTTTAAAAATAATATAAGAAATGGGTGGCCTGGCTGGGAAAGGGATGGTATCGTAATCGGAGGATTCGATCTTCGTTATCTGACTGAATGTTGATGCGTAAAGCGAATTGGTGATAACAAAAACAAAAGAAAGCCAACAAAACTTTATAAGATTTGCTAAAGGTTTTTTTAAAAAAAAATCCTATACAAATTATATTGATATTTTAATATTTACATTCAGCTAAAGGACTTTCGTTATTGTAGGTTTAAAATTAATTTTAGTTTATATTTATTTCCAATGTATTTTTTTGCTACAATATGTAATTAAATATATCGAAGTAACTTTTAATAAAGTAACTAGTATCTGACTGAATCTATGTGTAAAGGGAATTGGTGATAACAAAAAGAAAACAAAGCCAACAAAACTTTATAAGATTTGCTAAAGGTTTTTTTTTATATCCCTATACAAATTATATTGATATTTTAATATTTACATTCAGCTAAAGGACTTTCGTTATTGTAGGTTTAAAATTAATTTTAGTTTATATTTATTTCCAATGTATTTTTTTGCTACAATATGAAATTAAATATATCAAAGTAACTTTTAATGAATATTATGCCAATTTTTTTCTATTGAGGCCACTGACCGGATACTGATGCCAGGTAAATACTTTTGATTGGCTCAATGTGTTCAACAATCTATGGCTTTCTCTTGGTAGGCCTCAAACTTATGATGGGTTTGAGGCCTACCAAATGGTACATACTCATGATTATCAAGACAAATTATATAATTGAGAAATAATTTACTAATTTAAATATTTATATATTCTTTTATAAATTACATTTTAACAAGTTACAGTTTTAAATAATAGTGTGAGCTTTACGGTAATTATTTTAATATTATCAGTTTTTTTGCAAATGATCTATGAACATATTTAACCTGAAGAATCATTTTGAATGTAAGTTTGATCATATAAATAATTTATCTTAAATTTATCATCATAATCTATTTATTAAATAGGCTAGACCGAATACTGTCACAGTCACCCTTCCTGAACTATATAAGCAATATTGGTAATCAAGGTGTCATTTGAATAGGATATAGTGTAAATGTGCTAAAACGTGCCAAAACTATAAAATATTAAGCAATAAAATGGTTTAGTGCGCTTTAAAGAAACGCAAAACTATATTAGTGGCGTCATCTGTACCTCAAACTAAACGCAAAAAACGCAGGAAAGTCTTGGAATGAATGTGAGTAAACCAATAATTGGTTTGAGAAGCTAACCACGATAATTGCCTAGCAATTCTCCGGGGTTTTATGAGCGTCAGCAAATAGTAAGCGGAACCCCCTAGCACAAATATATTATGATTATGAAGTAACTAATAATAGTTTGTAAATATAATAGATTCATTTTCCCACCGACGCTAAAATAATAGGACAAAATATCAAATGATTTTCATTGCATAAGGCAAATATACCATAGAAGGCGATATATAACAAATAGACCATTTTTAAATATTGTTTTATTCTTACAATCCTAAATTATGTTACCTATCGAATTAAAAAAAATCATTTTATGAGAAAATACTGGATTTATTTATTTTAGACTTTTTAAAAAAAATGATAATCCATAAAGAACGAAACACCGGTTTTGAATTGGTATATAACTCTAGCAAGGAAAAATTGTGCATATTTCATATTATACAATTTTAATCATTTACCATTTATGCATTTTTGCATAGGTATGTGTTTTCAGATGAATCTTCTAGTAACAAAATTATAATTACAGTTAGAAATACAAACACGTATTACCTCATTTTGAAACACTTTTTTCTGAAGAGTTTTATTTACAAATGTTATGCCACAAAGCAACATACACCGTAACTTTATCACATGAACAAATACTAAAATACTAATTTACCAATTCCTCATTTATCAATAGTTTTAGAAAAGAAACTTTTTGTAACCAATCAATGGCATATAAATTTTTCCAAACACTGAAAATAAACGATACAGTTCTCTAAATAAATTACCCATCTCAATCAAAGTAATCTCAATCAATAAAACTTAGCCCAAAACTACATTCAAATTAAACAACAATCAATTTCCCAGTTCCAGTGTACGCACTCAACTAATAGCTTGTTACAAAGATTGTCTGTAACCATCTTTGGCTTGCG
The DNA here is from genome assembly GCA_963932185.1 of Troglohyphantes excavatus. Lineage (NCBI taxonomy): Eukaryota > Metazoa > Arthropoda > Arachnida > Araneae > Linyphiidae > Troglohyphantes > Troglohyphantes excavatus. The sequence goes on along the minus strand of OZ010667.1, from coordinate 57,968,648 downwards.
GCCACGGGTCCTGTGATCACAAGGGGCACTCAATCTGCCTTTTCCAGCTCCCGCCCCCTTTCAGAACTCTTGACTGCGGGCAGCAGATGTGAGAGGCACTTGTTTGGTGGACACAAAAGACAGCTCGTTGTCTTAACATCCTCTCTACAATCGTCAGAGAGATGGGGGGGGGGGGGGAGGATTGGGGAGAGAAGAGATAATCGGGACAGGAAACAATGTCGAGTGTTTGATTTTTGTTCACGTTTTGATATCAAATGTATTTAGTTTTTGGAAGATGAATTTTATTTGGCGACAATCCAATTACATTTTCAAAATTATTAAGTTATTTTGACAAATTATAATATACAGTTACTACAATTCTAAGATACTGATGTGAATGAAGCTTGAAAAACGGTTCACGGGAGCCATTGGCAGAATTTTGCGCTATACAAAAATGTTGTTATTTCAAAGCCCCATATGAATTAGTTTATGGGAATATATAACATGCTATCGTATAGAAAAAAACAGACCGCGTTGACTCATTTTCTCATTAATCCACTCATTTTATGTCCTTAGAACCCCATTCCGGTTTAACCGCTGTAAATCCAAATCTAATTGACGGATCGTAATACTTATGTGCTTAAATTGGAGAGAATAACGAGTTTTACAATCCCGTTTGACTAGTTGAAAATTTAAATTATATGTCGGAAAATTGTATATATTGAATTGCGACGATTTGTAAAATAGTTCACTATGTAACCAAAATATCAAAATAAAATTTATTTGTGCATAGGAAATATAAACAAGTTGAAAAAAGTTTAAGACAGACAAAATGACAATAAAAACCCAGCAAAAAAAGTCAGCATAAAACCTTCATCAAAATTTTGAAATTGAAGGTTTTATGCAGGAAAAGGTTTTTTTGAAGATCTATAAAATTAAAAGTTTTTGTTTCATTGAACTTCATAAAAACTGCAAAAAACCTTCATAAAAACCTGCAAAAAAACCTTCAATTTTTAATCATGAAGGGAAAATGCAGATATTTTAAAGGTTTTATGCAGGAAAATTAAAAACTTAAAAAAACTGCAATTTTTTGTTTCAATATCCTTTATAAAACCTTCAATTTGACAATTTTGATGAAGGTTTCATGCTGACTTTTTTTGCTAGGAAGTCTAGATTTATATAAAGTGTGGAAAGATTTAGAGTTTACCGAAGACACAAGAACAGACATGGCAAAGTATTCACGAAGAAAACCTTACGGATAATTGTAAAGATAACGTATTTGAAATTAAATAAAATGTGCTCATTATCAATTAAAATCATTGTGTGAAAAAACCCTCAAATTATGTTTGATGCTTATCGTAGATCCAAATACATGGGTTAAATTTTTAAAAAAGAAGTTTGCCCAAAAATAAGTACAATGGGTAGATGCTTGCCTACGCTGCTTTACCTCATTTTTTGAACTTGAAATTAATACATAATACAATATAATCATCTGATTTTTATATTTCCTAGTTTATATTTATAATATCAGTTTATGATTGATCTTTGACTGTCAGTTTGATAACGTATCGACTAGTTTTGTAATACCGCGTCGCAATATAAATACTCGGCAATATGAATTTTAACAGTATTCGTCATCCCGAAATCTCTGTTATTACTCTACTCTGTAAAGCGTGATTAAAAGAAATACATTTAGAAGCCGCGCTGATATTCTTATCTTAAATAATTGAAAAGTACAACATTTCTAATTTTCTAAATGCATTATACTAAAACTGTATTTTGAAGACATTGAAAAAAAAATACTGAGTAGAAAAAAAATACTGCAATATATTTAAGTGATCTGATGCTACATATGTACATTAAATTAAATTATCTTATTAACGTAAAAGCCTTAGTTTATCAAAAGTTTAGGAATATGTTTATATTAAAATTTAATTTTGGGATGTTATATCATCCATATTAATTATTCCAATTGCTTTTCAATTTGAAACTTGGGGACATATCCTTAAACTTACGTTTATTAATAACGCTTATTAACTTTTGTGAAATCTCTAATAAATTTTGTTTAACACTATAACAGTTTTAAGATACACATAATTAGCACATAATAAAAGACATATAATTTACAATGAATAAATTATATCACTTTCAAGCAGTTAACGTATTAATAAACTTATTAGAAAAGTCATCGTTTGGAAACGCTGTAATTAGTGAAGGGAATTGTCAAAAATTAAATAAATTTCATTAATACATAAAAATATCGAAATAAACATGCAAAACAAAATATGAAAATATATGTTTTCTTTATTTTGTAAAAAGTTTATGATTTGATAAATAAATTCTAAAAGTATATTTTAAAAGAATATAAGGTATACATTACCTTCTTAAAATATTAAAATATTACGGATTTTCCTCTTAACTTTGCGTTTTGAAGGTTTTGTGGATACATTGAAAATACTAAGATTTCCCATTTGGCCCATTCCACATATAAAAATATTTTTCGGGCAAAAAGAGAATATAAATTTATAAAAATGGTAAATTCCATGAATTTATGACTTCAAAAATGTGTTTTATTTATGACTTACAAATAAATATCAAACGAGTTTTGAACAAATTAAAAGCATTTCATTATTTCATATAATATTATACCAAATATAATGAACACATATTAAGTTTTTAAAAACGAAATAAATTTTTGAATATAAATTATTTAAACGATTACTTATTAAAGATAAAATTTCATTAAAATATATGAATATTAAAATATTTTTATTCTTTTTAGATCCTTTCCAAACATATTGTTTTTTATATAATTCGTCTATGTACATTTACAGCAGCGTATTGTCTTCAGTGTGTGTTAGTTAAGTGTGCGATAATTTATTAAACGCTTAAAACCTTTTTAACATTGCATTTAAAAAAAAAGTAAATACTTTTAATAAGAAGATTTTTTTTTTTTAATTTCAAAGGTATAAATAAAACGGATTTATTCAAAAGTATTATTGATTACAAAACCTCCCAGTTTACTTTTTATTTTGCTAATAATAATAATAATCTGGAGTGTCAACTAGACGTTTAAGTAAACAATATTTGGAACGCTTATCTTTATTAGCCAGTTAGAAATAAATATTTTTCTTAAATATTATAAATAAAAAAAAATGTTGGTGACTTATACAGGATAAGTCCTGTAAATCCTTATATCTTCCAAACCCCGAAACTTGCTGGGGAAATTTCTTGAGGAAGCAGTATTTATTTATATAAATATCTAAACATTTTCCGAGTAAAAGTAATACGAAATAAATACTAATATTTTATTTTATTTTTAAATTTAACAGAATACTTTACTCATCAAAACCGTAAAGATGTGCATCAAATTAAAAAAGCTATTTTAAAAATTTTAAACTTAAGAATACATTATGAAATTCCTTACCATAAATAGCTTCTTTAGATCCTTTCCGAATATATTGTTTTTATATATTTCGTATATGTACATTTATAGTAGAATATTTTCTTAAGTGTGTGTTTCACAAAATATATTAGTACACATAAATAGTATGAAATTTTATAAAGTAAATATGGTTTTCTATTAATTTTACCCATCAAAATATTTTATTTAGTCATATATGTTTGATTGGAAGACTCTTTTTCTATTTTTTTTCATAGGTTATATTATTTCAATTTTTGGAATTAAGTATTTTATTTTAAATATTTTATTTGGGAATTTTAAAATATAATTATAGTTTTTGATATTAATTTTACGCTTCAAAATATTTTATTTAGTTATAGATATTAGATTGAAAGTTTCTTTTTAGATTTTAGATTCTTAGAAGATTTTTTATCTGTCGTTGTAGTTTATTAATATATTTTTGGAATTGCAAGTATTTTATTTATAATATTTCATTTAATCATATATTTTGTTGAAATAAAAATTATTTTATTTACTTTATATCAGAAACCTTTGAGGTTTTATCCATTTGAGGTCTAATGCACAACTCTAGATTTAATTTTAAATGTACTGAGTACCCTATCAAAAATACCTCTTTACCTACCGACAGTCACTGTTTACCTTACTTTAAAACAAAGGAATAATAAAAATTGTATTTTTGCATTGCACGTTTACTTCATTGTAAACACAATTCCATTTAAAGGAATTTTTTTTAACCATACATAATATATTATTTTCTACAAAAGAAGTCCGAATTCAACTTTTCTTTAGTATTATTTTACCTTAAACAACATATTTTTTACTGCAGAATACTAGAAAGACAGGTCTTTCAAAGGACAAAAGGTTTTCGAAAGTGTTAACTCTTAAGCAATAAGATTATATAAGTGCTTTTCTTATAAGTCAATTTAGTAACAAGAAAATAAAAATATGGATTTCACTCTTGCCCCTTTTGTGCTATTTTTAACTTGCAGTTCAATCAATAACATATATTTATATTGTAAAGTATTGCCAAGTTTATGGCGAATTTAGAGTATATAAAACGGAACATTTTATTGTGTAAACATTTTCAACGGTTTTATATTTAATACTTTTAAATTATAATTCAATGTTTTTATCTTTATAAGCATAAATCATAACATAAATAGTGACATTACGTAAATCAAGCTTTTTAAGAAAAAAAATATTATTCCCATTTAATGCTTCAAAGACTAGAAATAATAAAATTTTCCTTAAAAGCTTAGAAACTAAATATAAAACAACTGTCAGCTATGTGTAAGTCAAGTATCTGTACAATAATATTGTAAAAAAGTAGATCATATGCTAATGAAGTTAATATATTTTTATTTATCCCACTTTCTTTTACTCAAGAAAAATATTTTAAGAAAAAACTACATAAAAATGGCATAATCATTATATTTCAAGATATAACGTATTTTTCATATTATCATTTGGTTGCAGCATATGTTGGTTTGAGAGCCACTTGCACTTGTCACGGTTACTAGGGCAAGTGCATCCAGCTGTCATTGAAAACGAAACAAAAAAAAAATTAAGGAAATTAATTGTACATCATAGAAAAATCTAATTTTAGATTTCTGTAGCTAATTAACCCAACATAGTGTGTGTTGAGTTTTAGTTCCCTATTTGTCATAGTTATTATACAGTAAGAGTTTAAAAAAACAATAATAATTTTATACTCGGCTGCATTTACAACACTTCAGTTTCTGATTTAAAAATAATTTTCTTACGAAATTGTGAGCAAATGTTAGATTTGAAATTTTAAAATATTATAAACCTTTTCCAAACGACATAACATACTTAAAAATTTGGATTATTTGAAATTAAAATTTTATTAAAATTCTGTAACGCAGTAATAAAGCTTGGATAAAAGAATAATAAATTGTAAATATTAATTAAAAAAATATTAAAATTATAAAATAAAAAACATAAGTCTAGCATCACGTAAATAATAAGTACACATTCATTATTCATGTGTTAAATTAAAATGAACAGTGTCATGAAGTGTCTGGCAAAGGACTCATTTACATAAATCACGAAATTCATAGCCAGTTATCTATTCTATAATTTTACATTATAGCAATTACTCATCGACATAATTAATAATTCCGTATACTCCATCATTAAACCATTCAAGTATGATGCATATTTTAGAATAATTTACGCATCATTTACACCCATATAAATTCATCAATTCGTTAGTAAGTTGAATGACATCTGAATGGCATGTATCTCACATCTGGAATTTCATATAAGGATAATTTATCAGTTGGTCTTATCCATTACTTATACATACATGGGTACCCTTTGATAATGCCAATGTGTTTTATCTGAATCTTATATAGGTTTCCTTAACTATTCATATTTATGTCACACAACAAAAGCATTAATATTTTTTATTTCTTTACATGCAATATAAAGTAATTCTATAATATATGTAAGTAATGTGTAGTTTACCTGTCACGGATCGTGAAATTTGAAAACGAAATGTTAAATACATATGTGCTAAAGATATTTTTTCTGAATAATCGATGTTATTTATTATTATTTAAACTTTCACTTAAATTAGTGTTCAAATCGAAATTTCAACATAAATTAAAATTACACATGTTATAATTGAGAACACATTTTAATAAATGGATTTAGTTATTTTTTTGTATTGACATTATATTAGAATTTAGTTCGGATAGTTTGATTATATAGGCAATTTTTTATTTTCATTTATTGGAGTCCGACACCCTTAACGCTGATATTTTTTTTTTTTGATTTTGACATTTTATTATAATTTCAATTGTTTTGTTTAAAATGTTACCTTACTTGTAGTAATCCGCAACATGTATTTTTTCAAAAATATACCCACTTATCAAATTGCGTTGTTCTGACGAACATAGCAAAAAATTTACTGAAACATACTATTTTTTTATTTGGGGACACATTTTTTAAAAACTACTTGAAATATATCCTTGACTAAGAACGACTAGAATCACAACCTTTTAGACAAGAATAATTTACAACTTTTGAGGTGGTTAAAGCCATAGTAGTGTAAGTCCATTTTGATTCGCAATCCTATTTCTTTCAGCACATCGATATTGAAAACATAAAATCCCCAAAATGTGTCCAGATGTCAATACAAGGAAGGCGCCGTAATTAGAAAACGATGCACTTTCACATTTATATAATAGGATATTACATATTCTAATTACAATTAGAATTATACAGGGATCATTTTTAAGTCCCAATACTGTTTTATTCGAGAGTTATACCATTTCTTAGTGTAACCCAGTAAAATGTCACGAAGTGGAAACAGTTATCTCAGTTCTAATCGAAGGATAAAAGGGAAAAAGCTAATATACAAAACTGTGAAGCTATTAAAATGATGGTATTTACAAGAAAACCCCGTAACTGCAAAAGCTACACCTACTTTAATATTATTTGGATTTTTTTTGGTGAACTATGGTTGGAGGGTCATAACAGAAGGACATAAACTTGTGATACATGTCCTAATACAGATTTAAATACAAATAAAGTAGTTCATTTGAATAATTATGAGATATTATTATAATTTGTTTACAAGTAAACATTGAAGCGAGATTATTGGTCTTCAATTCTTGATAACTTCTTTTAAAATGAATAAATGCATGATTTCTGATGACGACATCAGTGTCTGAGGAATTTTTGCGTTGGCAACACTGATGAAGCTAGCGTTGTAGCCACCAGTGTTCTAATATAATACGGGTCTTACATATACAAAACATACAACCTGAAATTATCTTTCATGTCGCAAACTCAATATGTTTAGACTTCAGACGCAAAAATTTCATTTCCAACACTTACTTACACTATTGGCTTAATATTTATGAGACGAAAATATGTTTCGTAGGTTAAATAATAATTTACTTCTAAAATATTGATAAAGAAAACAAGAATTGGATTTTATAGAAATGTTCATAATTGATTTATTGTTGTATAAAAATAGCGGAATATATTAAATTTGTACCGTTTTATATACATATCGCACAAATAAAAAAAGGTAACTATTCGTAATATTCCTATCTTATTGCACTTAATGTAAATTAAAGAACGATTGGTATTGTGAATATGTGTATTTTATGGTATATGCGTTGCGTGGACGGACCTTAGGGTTCCTTGATAAAATTATGTCTAATAAAAATAATAATAATAATAATAAAAATAATAATAATAATACTAAAAATAATAATAATTATAATAAAAATAATAATAATAATAATAAAAATAATAATAATAATAATAATATAATAATAATAAAAATAATAATAATAATTATGTATACATATTTTCATTTAAACTCGTAGCTTACATACTAAGAAGTTAACCTATTTTAATGAAATATTTATTATTTTAGCTGTTTAAAAATATATTTTTCTAACAAATAAACTAAAACGTTGCTAATGTAATTAAAAAAACAATGCTTATAGATTCTACTGTAAACAAAAATAACAATTTGATAGTAAACTAAATAATATTCATTATTAACGCAACGACAAATTTAATCTTTTAAAAATATTAGTTTTGTGACTATGAAATAATTAGTTTTAATCAAATCTTCAGAGAAACTCTTTCCTGTAAATGTTTCAATAATGCTAATAATATTTCCTTATCACATTTTCCAAAGATTGACTTATAATATTTTCGTATGAGAGATAAAAATATTAATTTAATTTTCAACTTTGTAAGACGACGAAAAAAGATGTAAGACGTACTTAATACCCAATAAATATATTCAGAGTTTATAAAAAAATAAAAAAATAAAAAGCGTTTAATTAGAAATATTTTGGTATTAAAGAAATAAGCAGGATCACGCAATATGCCACTTATCATTTTATTATTAATGTTTTGATAAAAAACAAATTCATAAATGATCACAACATTTTTATTATAAAACGCGGTGCACTTCATCTTCATTTGCATTGTATTAATTTCATCTTATCGAAAAAAGGACGACAGGAAGAAAGCAATATATAACAACCTTTCATCATTGACTAATTTTCTGAAGTTTTATTTTATTTGTTAATATTTCTAATTGATAAGAATTAGGTGGCAAATATTTACGAAACACATTTTTAGAATTGAGTTCAAAAAATGCAAAGGACTCATTTTTTTTTTGTTTGATACATTTGGTTTCATAATCGATTGTTAGATTGCATTTTGGGTAAAAGTATTAACCTAACATCATAATTTGTTTTATTTATAATTAGTGTAATTTCCTGACAAAAATGTTTCCTTCTAAAAACCTACATTAAAAGTAAGTATGAGTTCGGTTATATATAAGTATAAGTATAGCTAAGTATACGTTGTAGTTAAGTAAAAGTTATAGTTAAGTATAAGTATAAGTTAAATATTACTATAAGTATTAAATATAAGTAAGTAAGCAGAGTATAATTAAAACAATAACTAAAGAGTCAAATACAAAAATTATATTGTGAATCACATTATAAAAAAGTACAATGTCCAGCACAATAAAAGTAACAGAAGAAATTAAAAATAATGGTATATCTTTACTCAGAAGTGTGAAATGTAATCAATTAAACATATTTTTTTAAATACAGGATAAAGTACTTTAAACGGTAAGTAATTATAAACTAATTTAAAAACAGCTAAATTATACATAATTGCGGTTGAATTGCCGATAAAACCAAATACTCCACCGAAGTTGAAAGCGATAGTAGGGGTGAAAATGTTCTTTAAAAATAGGTATATTTAAATAATAACCAATACATGTTTTGGATTAAGATATTATTATTTCAAATCATTTTAATTACTACTTTATAAAAAAAGTAAATATCATTTAATTTTATGGGGTTGTATACTATTGAAAATGTGTAACTAATTTAAAAATTAGAAGTAGTATGCATTTACGTTTATAATTTTACTAATAATTATATATTTTGTTCATGAACACAGTACTTCAAAACCCAAAATTAAATAACTACAGCAATCATACCCATTTCAGTGTTTGCAAACCTTCATTTCCCTCATTGTAACTCGCAACATTTTGAAAGCAACTTCTAAAGTATTTGCCGTCCAATTGCTAACTTAAAGTATCTTAAAACTGTACAATTGTGCATTAACTTGCTTACTGCCCGAAGTTGTTTAAAAGTGAAATCCGCAATCCAGTGTTAAAATGAAAATGACAATTGCTTAGAAAAGTATTATTAAATTGAATTCGTTCTCAATGTTCTCTTCGAGTTCAAATTGCTTTTCTCGCAAATGGAGTTCTTGAACTGCGCTACTTAAAGAAAGGAAGTTTTTATGGTCTATGTTAGATACCATATTTTGGGTGTTACTTTAAATCATAATAAAACCTAACATTTGTGCGCGGAGATGAATATATTAATTTATTCGTGCTTTTAAAAGTTAGATGGTTTTAAATCCTTGCATTTATTCACCTTATGTCTATCTTTAATATGCTCATATCACATATGTTCTTTTCTTTTTTGTAAAACAGCGATATTATTTTAATCCGGAAAAACTATACATTTCTAGATATTTCATTTAGGTTGAAATAGGTTATAAATATTAAATCTAGGATGTGTCACAAAAGATTAGTTTTTCATAAAAGTAAAGTAAGCCAAAAGCTGACACCTTTTATTTAATTAATTTGAAAAAAATAAAATAAAATAATTTAGATGTTTCAGGTTGTTATCAATTATAATTTTTGAGGATGGATTCTGTGTTGTCACTGAGATGTCGATCCCTTCCTAATATAATCATTAAGAGGTGAGTGCGTTTTTATTAAGGTATAGATTGTACAGTTTATACGTTATAAGAAGAACACACATTGATATATTTTTTTTTAGTGAAATAACGTTATAGAAGGGGTATCAGGTTTCAAATACAATTTCCTATATTTTCCACTTAATCCTGACGCATTTTAAAAATGTTCAGTTAAAGGCTGTATTTGATTTCAGCAAGCACATGATCGGAGGGTTGTAGGTTCGAATACGGATTTTAAGAGTGAGTTCATTATCAGACAGCTGTGGATTTGAATCTCGACATTGAGACTGCAGTGAGCTTTTGGTCAGAGAGTTGTGGTTTAGAATATCGACTTTGAGAGTGAAGCTAGCTCATGAACGGAGGATTGTGTGTTGGAATGTCGACTGTGAAAGCAAAACAGAGCAAAATACATGTTACTTCCTTTAGTTTCGTTATAATCGTTAGTTTTGCGATATTTGTTAGTTTCCATTTTTCGTCATATATATATATATATATATATATATATATATATATATATATATATATATATATATATATATATATATATATATATATATATATATATATATATATATATATATATATATATATATATATATATATATATATATATATATATATATATATATATATATATATATATATATATATATATATATATATATATATATATATGTATATATATATATATATATATTCATTAGTTTTATCAGATTCGTTCGGTTTGGTTAATCCACTTCTTACTAGCGCTGAACAGTGAGCTATTCCGTTCAATTTGTTTCGACGGTTTGAAACAAATTCTGTAATCAGGATCAAGCCGATGAAATAGACAATTACCCAAAGCGACTATTCAGACAGTTACGGGAAAATTCAGGGGCGGTCCCAACACCCCTTCTACAAAAATTTGCGCTGCAGATCGATATTCCATTGTTGACACTCATACTGCCAATATCCAGTATAGATTATCTCGTTTTGGAGAGTTTGGCCTCCTTTTTCTGAAGGAAGTGTCAGCCATGAAAATGTTAGAGAAAAGTCTTAATTAATGACGTATTTATTAACTCAACGATTGTAATTTAAAACTATTATCTATTTGTCACGTTTCGACGTTTCAGAGGTCTGGTGAGTCTGAATCAATCTTATTTATTCCCACATTTAATAAATTTATGCAATTGATGAATGTCTTATCGATGTGTTCTTAGCATAATTAAATTAGAGGTGTTCAGCATTTTATGCTATCACACCAACAAGAAAAATTACTTTCCGTGTATTTTAACTGGCAAGTCGCAACGCGATGGTTCTAATAATATTATTTACGGTCATTTTAATACCAAATGTTCAATATAACTTTATTATACAGCTTTACATTTATACATTGAGTGTTAATGCAAAATTAAATCGCATGTTAACTGGTTTCTTAAATAACAAATAATTGGAATTTTTTGTATGGAATCAGAATCTCGTATGAAAAACACATATTGTTGTGCACAATTTTGTCAACTACCAAGATAGCGTTAAAATTATGCGTCTTACAGTAAAAACGTATTTTATTGCAGAAACAAGCTAATTTCAATATTTTTAAACAATAATGAACAACTAATTATATTTAATTATAGTCAACATCCACGTTGAGAAGATGTTAACTGATAACCTACAATTTTTAATCTAAAATCTATGATGAATATTTAAGATGGAATATTTTCTTTTATTTCCCGAATATTTGAAAAAGTTTACTTAGCTGGTTTCTAAAATAAACGGTTCATTAATTCTTTATTCATTAGAATCAGCGTGCACAGCGGATGCAATTTATTGCACAATTAAAGTGTCAGCCCATTGGAATTAGTGGACTCTGGACACCCTAATTCTGGTGAATAAATGTTTTGTTCATTTAAATTTAATCACTAAATTAATATGTATGTCTATTGTAACTCTTTTATAAATAATATCTGTCTTCTACTCAAACAGCGCCTTCTACAGGTGATTTTTGCTGCTAATTTGATTTCCTAAAGTATCTTCCTTTTGTTTTTAATATTCATAATATGAAATTTAGTGTAGTTCTTCTCATTAGTTTAGCTGCACATGCAAAGCTGCATCTGTCTTCTACTCAAACAGAGCCTTCTACAGGGGATTTTTGCTGCTAATTTGATTTCCTAAAGTATCTTCATTTTGTTTTTAATATTCATAATATGAAATTTAGTGTAGTTCTTCTCATTAGTTTAGCTGCACATGCAAAGCTGCATATGTCTTCTACTCAAACAGAGCCTTCTACAGGGGATTTTTGCTGCTAATTTGATTTCCTAAAGTATCTTCATTTTGTTTTTAATATTCCTAATATGAAATTTAGTGTAGTTCTTCTCATTAGTTTAGCTGCACATGCAAAGCTGCATCTGTCTTCTACTCAAACAGAGCCTTCTACAGGTGATTTTTGCTGCTAATTTGATTTCCTAAGTATCTTCCTTTTGTTTTTAATATTCCTAATATGAAATTTAGTGTAGTTCTTCTCATTAGTTTAGCTGCACATGCAAAGCTGCATCTGTCTTCTACTCAAACAGAGCCTTCTACAGGTGATTTTTGCTGCTAATTTGATTTCCTAAAGTATCTTCCTTTTGTTTTTAATATTCCTAATATGAAATTTAGTGTAGTTCTTCTCATTAGTTTAGCTGCACATGCAAAGCTGCATCTGTCTTCTACTCAAACAGAGCCTTCTACAGGTGATTTTTGCTGCTAATTTGATTTCCTAAGTATCTTCCTTTTGTTTTTAATATTCCTAATATGAAATTTAGTGTAGTTCTTCTCATTAGTTTAGCTGCACATGCAAAGCTGCATCTGTCTTCTACTCAAACAGAGCCTTCTACAGGTGATTTTTGCTGCTAATTTGATTTCCTAAGTATCTTCCTTTTGTTTTTAATATTCCTAATATGAAATTTAGTGTAGTTCTTCTCATTAGTTTAGCTGCACATGCAAAGCTGCATCTGTATTCTACTCAAACAGAGCCTTCTACAGGTGATTTTTGCTGCTAATTTGATTTCCTAAGTATCTTCATTTTGTTTTTAATATTCCTAATATGAAATTTAGTGTAGTTCTTTTCATTAGTTTAGCTGCATATGCCTGTAAATGGGTGAACTTATTTTATGATTACTTTCAATAATTGACTTTTCATTATGAAGCCTCACGTAAAAGTCAAATGCAATTTTAACTACATTCGATACGTAAATAGAAAACGAATACCTTTGATCGTCTTATTCGCATGCTAAAACTACTTTTAATACAAAGTAGACACCTTTGAAATCTCCTTATTAGAAATTACTTACCGCCAAAATGTATCCCGCTATGTAACACTGCGTTTATGCAATTCAAACAAATTTTGATAGAATCCTAAAATCTCCTTTGAAAAGTACCAACACAGCTCAAAGGGGTACGCACAACAATGTATAATCCCATAGCTGTATAATGAGAGCACACCTTTCCAGCTTGAAAACGAGCCGAGTCTTCGGGATCTAAATCGTGACTGTGTGCTTTTGCCAAATCGCGTTAGATTAGCATAAAGTATTTGCTTCGAAATGCAAATTTCCTTTCACTGGTTGGCGGGATTTCGGAACTGTTAAGTTTTTGACGTCGCCTTGTAGTATTTGTGTAGAAGAGAAGTAGATTTCATTCAGAAAGGGGATTACAATTCTATTTAAACTGATGCGTTTCCAGGCTTTTACCATTTCCATTTACGTTATCTGAATTTCTTTGAATAGTTTCAATGCGAAACGCTACTCGTTTTTTGTATAGAATTATTTTGTGTTGTACGGATCCAAGAATTTTAGCATTTAAATAAGTATTGGACATTTTTGAATTGAAACTCACCCACTGATAGCAACTTGCTTAAAATAAATTGATATGTTTATCTTATTATAACGCAGAATTTAAAAAAAAGTTATTTTAAAAATTGTGGAAATGGGTACTTTGCGATTTTTTGTTTCTTTTTATTTTAATGTTATTTAAAAATTGAACATAACGTATAATGATGACAAAACATGTATTTGGATAAAATAATTTAGACAAAAAAGATTATAGACCTATTTCTATTGAAATATAACGTTAATTTTTTTTTATTAAGCAATGTCGACATGACCTATGTATAAAAAAATTAACCATTCCATAAAAAAACACTTATTTAAAGTGCACACAACCAATTGTATTTTTGTTTAGATATAATTTCAGAAAACATAATTTTTTTAAAAAGTTTATTCTGTAATTGGAAATTAATGTTTTGAAATGTTTTTAGAGTTGCTTATTTTGCAGTTTTCAACCGGAGTAAATATTTTGTTAGAAAATCTTAATTTAATCCATTTCATAAAGTTATATTCTTCAGCTAATTTAAAACAAATTTTCGTTCCATAACAAGATATAAATTTCTGGAATAAACTTAATTAAATTATGTACGCGTCACATTATTAGTATTTTTATAAATGAGCTTTTATAAATTATTATAAATTACCACACTTTTATTTATAATCTGCTTTTTAAAAATAACTTATATGGTTTTCAGTACACCCATCAAATAAATTTAATTAGCAGAGCAAGATGGTTGATGTGTATTTTTTACATCGACAGATAAGTTAGCAGTTTAAGATAAACTTTTCTTTTTAATTCGCTTCATACTTCGGAAAGAAAATATTTTCTCTTTCAGTGAATATTTTTCCAACTGAGAAGTACGTCATTTGTTTACCAAGCCCATCACCATGGGACGTTATATAAATATACATGTGAGTGGTGAAGCAATTTGGAACTAGTTTTGGCATAAATATCAATTGTGTATAATGTCAAAAAAAAATCTTGTAAATGGTGCATATTTTTTTGAATAAAAAGTGTCATATTTAATAATTAAACACTTAATTAAAAATGTAACTTACAATTTTATTTTTTACTGTTTCTGTTAAATTAAGAATATTTTTACTGCATTTAACTCCATGAGTTAGAGTAATAATAATTGGATAATTAATCTAAACAATAAAAATATATCATAGTTTTCTATCTAGATTATATATTTTAATTCTAGTTTAAAACATAATAAAAAAGGGAACTTATATTTGAGTAAAGTACAGTCATTTACCAGTTATGTATTTTTTAAACTAATAAATTATACTTTACTGTAATCTTTAGAATCATAACTATATTGAAACTTTGAATCAAAAACAAATTGAAGAGAAAAATATTTAGTAAACATATTTGTAAAATGTGTAATTAAAAAAAAAATAAAAGATTGTGTTTTAATAAAAAATGTAAAAGTTACGAAACAATTGTCATTTTACAATATTTTTCCAGATATAATTTGTATTTTAACGTTAAAGTATCGAGTTATCATATGCGTTTTTTCCACCTCACCACATTAAAATCTATTCCACTCATACTCTCTTCTCTTCGAAATAATGTTCTGAAAAGTAAGTATCTTTAACACTTCTGAAGATTACTACTATAGTGTAAAGAAATAAATGGTTATTTTAAAATTTATTTTAATTTATTATAATAAAGTTTTATTAAAGATGATTAAAATAATCTACCTTGCATAAAAGGATTAAATAATAGTATATCTACATTTATACGAAATAAACGTTAACGTTAAACATACAAATCTGTAACGATGCTAGAAAACGTTCGGCTTCATGAGTGGGACATATTATCTATGTATGTGCATAATAATCTTAAAGAATACATTTGATTAACTTATACGTCTACGTTTTACTGAAATCAATCTTAAACACATCCATAATTAGACTACCATACTAATTTTATAGCTATAAGATACTTAAAAAAAACCGAAACGTAAGTTTGGTTCCCAGGTAAGATTTTTTAAAATAAACATTTTCAGTGAATCAAAATAATCTTGAAACGGAAATCATCAAATTTGAAACTAAAGGCAAGCCAGACATTTGCCATGCTCGGTAAATTGTCATTAATATACAATTTAGTAGAGAAAAATCATCATAAATCGACATAACATGTTTGCCGGCAAAGTTCCCCTTTTTTTACATAATTTTTTTTATATTCTAACCTTATGAGCGGATGGAAAAGAGAAAAATCGTATGGTTGTTTACTCTACCAAATAGTTTACTTTATATATATATATATATATATATATATATATATATATATATATATATATATATATATATATATATATATATATATATATATATATATATATATATATATATATATATATATATATATATATATATATATATATATATATATATATATATATATATATATATATATATATATATATATATATATATATATATATATATATATATATTTAATAACATCAACCATGAAACAAACTCACATAATAAATCGTACATATTTCTGCGAAGCGCTTATATCTGCATTAACACTAGGAACTGCAGTATTTATTTAAAACAATAAGAGTGAAAAGTTTATCCAGCCGGGGGTCGAACCCAGGATCCCTTGTTAAACGCACAAGTGCTCTACCACTGAGCTATTTGGACGATACTTACCTTAATAAACCTTTTACTCAGAACAGAAATCGGAAGAGTAGACACATACAGACACACTTCATAACACGAACTTCTGTGTGTTTGTTTAATGGTTGATGTTATTAAATATATTCACGGTTCCTTGTGTTAATGCAGCTGTAAACGCTAAACAAGGGGTCCCGGGTTCGACTCCCGGCTGGATAAACTTTCCACTCTTATTGATTTAAATATATATATATATATATATATATATATATATATATATACACCAAAGCATTAAATTTGAAACATATCTCAGCATCGAATATTTTTATGAATTTCAAATGTATGAGCATTGATAGAAAAACTGGGTATCCATGGACGAATTAAATCGTTTATCTCAGTCAGATTGTAAAGTAGTTTAATATTTAATATATTATATAAGACTGAAAAGCCGGCGATTTTATTCTAATTATGTGCTTTTGTAAGCTGTTCAAAGAAATTTGTCTGAAAATCAATACTTCTTATCTCAAAAAGTTAAACATGTACTTCTTAGAAAGTTTCTTTTTCTAAAGTTTTAAACTCCGGTAATAGATACTGAACTAATAGGTGTTATGATTAATCGCTATGTCGATTCATTTTTTTTAAGTATAAAAATATTTTAGATTTTTCTCTGTAATCCAGACTTTTTAATAAAATAAAAATTCCGCTTTTAAACAAAAAGGATTATTTTAACACAAAGCGAATTCAAACACAAAATTAACTGTTTTAAAATATATGAAAACTCATGTGTGGTATTTATTACACATAGAACAATACCATGTGTTAGAATTTTATCTAATCAGTTATTAATATAAGTTATTAATACAATTTTCTGAATACTAAAATAAATATACCCATGCATCTTCAGTTAATATCCAAATTATTAGTCTAATAATTTGGCAACAATATTTTGAAGTCAATCTGTGGCAAGTGGGAGCATCTTTAAGTGAAATAATACGCAAAAATATAGCAAACGTACTTACGTACTTTTGCACTAAAGTCTTCAATTGCTCAACTTGATTTATTAAAGTGTACACAATAATTTATTATATATCTAATTCAATGCTGTCGATAACAAACGTAACCCAATATAGACTAAACAACATAAATTCAAAACATATTTAATAAATTCACATTATTTTATTGATGTTTTGCAGATGATTTTTATAACGTTTTTCAAAATTGCAAACCTGAAGGCTTAGTTAACATTAATCTAAATGGGATTACAGATTTGGATAAATCCATAAATCAATATAATTTTTTTCTTTTTGCAATATGAAACTAAAAAAATTTATCATTTAAAGATATATAACCAAGCTTGATAAGAAATATATTTAAGATAAACACTATCCTGGAATCAATTTAATTCTATCATCCTTTTTTACTATTGACATATACTATACTCCATATTGGACTAATCATTATTATTAAACAGCGTTTTTATTTGCTATAGTCACCCAATCCATAAAAGAAGAATTATATGTCTAGTTGACATAGAAAGCATTTTAATTGGTGCTTTTCTTCGCAGAAAATGCCATTATGTCCTCCGGGTGGCACTAACAGTGATAAATGACCTAGTACGGCTATATATTGAACCAATGTAATTTCTATTTGTTTCTATCCTATTTTACGAGTACTTTATTTCGTTTACCAATGTGCATGTAATGATTTAGAAATGGGTACTAATTTATATGATCCATAGACCCAGTTTGTGTAGGAAAATGGTTATTAAGGTATGTAATGTGAAATATTCATTTATTTTGTCAATTGTAGTGTGTTATATTGGACTACACGAAATCAAAGCATCAGAAATATAGTTGAATTTTTTCAGAAAAGATCAAAAATTCTCTGACACTACTCTGTCAATTTAAAGCAAATTCGAAAACAACTTGATGTTGCGTGCACTACACAATTCACATTGATCTCACTATAATGCATACTTGAGACTAAAATTCTTTTTAGACAATCAAAGGCAAATTGTACCTATAAAATAGTTGTCTTGTTTATTTTGCTAATTTACTGCTTAATATTATTAAAAATTAAATATTATGCAAGATAATTAATAGTTCGATTTATTTATATTAACGCGTGTATATCTTTTTAAACTTTTCAGGTTCACATCATTTTGGTTGATAAACAAAACTGGTAAACTTATAGCTACATTTATATCCAAAATTAATAAATAATTATTTATTTAAAAATACAGTAAATAATAAATAAAATTAAATAATAAAAAAAATAATAATAAATAAAAAAATAATAAATAAAAAAAATAATAAATAAAAGAAAATAATAAATAAAAAAAAATAATAAATAAAAAAAACAATAAATAAAAATATGTATTAAATAAAAAAAAATATAAAAAAAATAATAATAAAAAATAATAAATAAAAATAATAAATAAAAATAATAAATAAAAATAATAAATAAAATAATAAATAAAAATAATAAATAAAAATAATAAATAAAAATAATAAATAAAAATAATAAATAAAAATAATAAATAAAAATAATGAATAAAAATAATAAATAAAAATAATAAATAAAAATAATAAATAAACATATTAAATAAAAATATTAAATAAAAATAATAAATAAAAATAATAAATAAAATTAAATAATAAATAAAATTAAATAATAAATAAAATTAAATAATAAATAAAATTAAATAATAAATAAAATTAAATAATAAATAAAATTAAATAATAAATAAAAATAAATAATAAATAAAAATAAATAATAAATAATAAATTAAAATAAATAATAAAAATACAATTTTATTAGACCAATTGAATCGCTATATTCATAAAGAGGGCAAGTAGGGGAAGGAAAAACATTTTTTCTCCAATAATACATTTAAAAAAAAAATTGTAATGTATGTGGAATATGTTTAATGATGCCCTGAGTCAGGATTTTAAATATTGCTTGCTTAACAATAGCCAGGAGAGAGTTCAGTCTCATAATGACATTACCTCTTTTTTCAATAAAACATCTTATAAACCCCACTTTTCCAAAGAAAAATCTCAGAATATCTCATAAATAATCAAATATACGCAATGAAACAAACTTTATTTAGCTTTGTTTACTGTACAAACTGTTTCTTTGAGATGGATTAAGGGGGAGGGATACTCCTCTTCAAGGTACATTTAAAATAAATTAATGTTTGGTGGACTAAAACTCTGATCTCAAAAAAATTTATATTGCAATGAGATGTATTTTTTCTTCACTTCCTTCAAATCTCCATTTTTTCTTTGGTTATTGGAAGTTTTGTCGGTGAAGCCTTGTTTTATAACATTATCAGTGGTACATCAGGTTTCCGGAGTGAAAGATTCGTGAACCGATACCATTGATGTATTGTGTACATTTCACTGTACGTGATAAATCTTTGTGTACATACATACAATATTTACCTTAAAATGACGCATTGAAGTTTATGATACAAGAATCTTTCAAAACACAATTTAAAAAAAAAATAGACTTGGCCCCTTTTTACATTTAGCAATTCAGTTGTAATAAACCATCCTTTGGTATACTTTTTTACTTTTTTCCATACTTAATTGTTTACTGTACGTACCAATTATGATAATATTTCAATTAATAAAATACGATACCATCTGTGACTGTAATTTATTGATTATTGTACAATCTTAATCCTTGCTAAAAAAATAAATAATAAAAAACATTAAATTTAAGTATTTTTTTGGTAATTTTATAACGGCCTAGACATTTGTATTTAGAGAGTGTGTCATTTTAGTTATTTTTTGGTAGTAACAAATAAAACATTCCGGAGACCTTATAAACTTTTCAAAGACATAAAAACCTTTAAATCACTCTAACTTTATTTCCACTACTTTTTATAACGCATTTCTTAATATGAATTTTGAAAAGAGCAGCCTAAAAGGATTAATACGCTTTTATTGCCCTTTCCAATCAAACAAAGCATTTAACTTGCTAAATATATTCAACAAAAGAATTTCGTTCATTTTCTCTGGCTGTAAATTCCCCTTTACTGCTGACGCGTGGGCGCTAAAAATTAAAACGAGAAATTTTAATTGAATTTCATAAATCATTTGTTAATCCCATTCTTGGTTCTCAAGCCTGTGGTATTAAATGTTAAGTCTCCTTCCAGAATTATAAAGACAATTGAAAGGTAATCAATCAACGTGTACCTCAATTGCATTTTGCATTGGGGTTAATTTATCTCCAACTGTTATGTTGGCGTCATATGAGATGTTTTAATTCATCAAACTTTTTAATTATGGGTAACTACCTAACTAAAAACATTAACGTAATTTTTGGATAAACAAAAGTGAACGAAGACATTTTTTTAATCCTTTCAATGCTTATTGTTTTTAAAAAAATATTCATCAAACTTATTAATTATGGGTAACTCCCTAAGTAAAAACATTAACGTAATTTTTGGATAAACAAAAGTGCTCGAATACATTTTTTTTAATCTTTTAATGCTTATTGTTTTTTTTTAAATATTGCGTAAAACAAATAATAGTTCGATTTATTTACACTAACTTGAAATATATGTTTCCTCAGACTTTGATAGTTGAAATTTTGGTTGATAAACAAAATTGGTCCAAAATGAAAAAGTAACTTTTGCACTTAATAAGTAACTATTTATTGCAATTTGTAAGTAATTTACTCTGTTCGATAATTGTTATAATATGTTTTAAATTTAAAAAATATATAAAGATATGTATTATATTATTTATTAAATAGAAAGGTTAAAAAATAATACACTTGAAATGAACGTTGAAGTGCATTTTGTGTTAACAGATATTTTAAAATACTCGTTTCCTATAGAAAGTATCAAAATTTAAAAAGACTAACGTATGTATTTTAATGAATAATAAACAAAATATGTTATTCATAAATATTGTAATAAACTAGGATCAATTGCGGTAAGCAGAACTGGGAAAATTTACTTTTTTTTATTCTTAAACTATTACAGTGATATAACTTATAAGGAATACAGAAACCAAACTCAATGCGCACCATTTGGGGATATTTAACTACAAGAACTGGCAATTACATTTTTTTCCATTGATTTTCTATAAATTTTTTTTTTAATGTCCGTTGGTTTTACTGGCCTCTGTAAATCGGAGCAAATGCAACAACGGCCCTCAAACCTCTACATGCTGCGCACAAATAATAAACATTTTACACCTTGTTATATTTTGAATTGTACCAGTTTTTCTGCCAGTTTTTGTTTTGTATTTTTATCTGGGATAAATGAGCATAATTTAGCAGGTAGAATTTTCTTCATTTTAAAGAATTTTGTTTTAATTTAAAATTTGAATTTAGTTGTATATAAATTTCACATGATTGATACATGTTTTCCAAACTTTCAAATTTATTTTGTAACGTATTTGTAGGGGCAATTTTGTTATTTCCCGGTTTTGGAAGCATTTTAATTGAAATTTGAATATTAAAATATTTCTTAAAAAGCTTGATTTTTTTTGTCACTTATTATGGTATTTAGCTAAACACACTTCTAAATCAATACTTAACAAATTTATCCCTTGGCTTAAAAATAATATTTTCACACTCATGAGTCAGACTGTTTTTAAGACTTATTAAAGGTTGTTCGAGTAGAAATCGACTGGAAATGTCAAGTATCCCCGCATGCCAGTTGCTTGTTCAGGGATTACTGTATTAATGTCATAAGCATCGACAGGAATAACATACTTGTTTTCAGGCCAAGTTAAAGTTGATAAATTGTTGTTAGAGTCATGGTTGCCCCAATTACGTTCAAAACTGAAAGGGCTTGTGTAACCACGGTTGACAATTTTAAACCATTAGTTAAATTCTAAAATAAGAATAAAAGTTTTGATGTTTTAGGAAGCAGGACAAAAAAAAATTCCATTAGGCGCTAAAGGCATTTTTTAAAAAAATAATTATAAACTATTGTTAAAGTAGAAATTGGCAGACATTTTGGCACGCAAAGATTTTCAAACTGAATACATAATGTTTTTTTTTACAGAAATATGGATGTTTTCAAAAAATAACCAGCCGTGGCCACACTTGCCCCACGTGGCTGCAATTACCCCAATTTACCCTATATAAATCAAAATTTTACATATGAAATGTCAAAGTTATAAAAAAAATTTTGTCGATTAAAGTAACGTTTATGCATCTAGTTCCTAAAAGGACTTTTTATACTAATATCTTTAACTATTCATCACTACTTTTATTTTGAAAAGAATAAAAATTACAATATTTTTCTTTTTTTAATCGTAAGTACTTTTGTAGATATAGCAAGAAAATATCTTAAAAACAGTAATAGAGTTTATAAATAAATGTTTATAAAA
Organism: Troglohyphantes excavatus; assembly: GCA_963932185.1. Taxonomy (NCBI): domain Eukaryota; kingdom Metazoa; phylum Arthropoda; class Arachnida; order Araneae; family Linyphiidae; genus Troglohyphantes; species Troglohyphantes excavatus. The sequence goes on along the minus strand of OZ010667.1, from coordinate 57,945,627 downwards.
TGTTGTTTAAATAAATATATACAAAAAAGGATATTTTACTGCAATTTTATAATTTTAAGTTTGAATTAAGAAATTATTATTTAAAAATTATAATTTTTATCTAACTTTTTTAATGATGATTTAGAATATTTTAATGTTGATTTAATTATACAAAACTCAAATTCAGTTTAAAAAGAATAAAACAAAAAAAGGTTTTAAATAAAAATAACTAAATTTTAGTTATTTTATTAATACAAATATTTCATATAAATTTATTTTTGTAGATGTGTATAATAATAATTTAAAAGTGATGGTTTGGAAGCGTATTTTAAGTATTTCATTATAAAAGTAAATTAAGTTTTTAAATGTTATTGCAAGTTTTAGTTAATCTAATTGTAGTGGAAACAAAATTAATATTAATTAAAAACAAGTAATCTTAAATTAATTTAAATGCTATAATAATTGAAAGTTTAAATTAAAAAAAAAATTACACTTTCTTTAGGTATTCATGTAGTTTATGCATTATAAATCAATGGTTCCTAAAATGTAGTCCGTGGGCTACAGGGGGTCTACAGTTTGAAGTTAGGAGGTGGTCCTTGTGGTGAGTCATAAAGGATTAAAAAAAATTGAGAAATATGGCTAATGAGCATGGTTAAATGAGATAGATGAGTGAACATATCAGGCTTCCTCAGCCAAATTTAGACGAGATTTTGAACCAAAACAAAAAGATTTCACTCATTCCACACAGTTAAAAAATTAGTGAGGTAACTATATTAAATAATTGTACTAATGATTTCATGAGTTTAAATGAGTGTAAAATGTACAAGTGAGAGACTAAAAGTAATTAAACTTCTTATTGTTGTGTTGTTTTTGTATTTTTTGTATGAAATTTTGTCCATATTCCTTGTAAAAGTGGTTTGAAATTAAAAGAAATAATTTTATAATTTTCTTTCATAATTCTACTCCTTTCATTTTCGCGTTTAATCAACATTGAAACGCATATATGTCTAGAAAGCGGGACCTCTATGACAATATATGAAATAATAGGTCATAGATTCCATTTTAGGTTTAGCTTGAGGTCCGTGTTTTAATTCTAATTAGGAGAAGTTGTTTTAAACTCTTTCTACTTTTAAAATTTCTTTTATTTTTATTTTTGAAAACTATCGTAACCTTTCTGAAATTTCGACAAATAAGAGGATTTTTTTATTATAATTAATAAATTGCAAAAATTCAAATTTAATAAACAATTTTATTTTTAATTTATATAATTTTTAATTTATAATATTTTTAATTTATATTATTTTTAAATTATATTATTTTTAATTTATATAAGTTTTAATTTATATTATTTTTAAATTATATTATTTTTAATTTATATTATTTTTAATTTATATTATTTTTAAATTATATTATTTGTTATTCATATAATTTTTAATTTATATTATTTGTAATTTATAATATATTACAAACATATATTAAAGAGTGATTAATTGTAACATGTAGAGAATAAAACGTTAACATAAAACTAAAAAAAAGAAAATCAGTTATAATTTATCTATATTTATCTCTATAACAGGCATCTCTATAACAGTACTCTCTATTTCAAATTACTAGTTTTATTAACTTCATTCTTTGTTACAGCACATTTACCAAATACCAATATAAAAATACCTTTATAAGTTTGGCTATTTTCCATAGAGCGAAGAATATAAAGAAATATTAAAATACTAAATACAACACCAACCTAACACAGTCACGTAAAAAAATCAAATAAAATGGTTTCAGATAACATTTTTTCCACAACAACGGTATTTATATTTCGTATAAATTTTGTTTTATTTTTATTTCCGTCATTTCTATATAAAGTTTAATACGCTCCAAATCACAAGTGTTCACATTACTCTAAATGTCGCAACACCCGCTGAATATAGATTTGGAGGAACAATGCAATGTGGACATATCTCGGTATCTTATTCACAGTTATTCTCGTGGAATAAAAACATGGCGGAACTCCGATATAAATAACTATATAAAAGTTATCTTTTTGTACACAATATATATATATATATATATATATATATATATATATATATATATATATATATATATATATATATATATATATATATATATATATATATATATATATATATATATATATATATATATATATATATACATATATAAATATACATATATACATATATAAATATATATATATATAAATATATATATATATATATATATATATATATATATATATATATATATATATATATATATATATATATATATATATATATATATATATATATATATATATATATATATATATATATATATATATATATATATATATATATATATATATATATATATATATTTATATATATATATATTTATATATATATGTTATATATATATATTATATAAATATATTATATATATATATATTATATATATATATGTATATATATATATATATATATATATATATATATATATATATATATATATATATGTATATATATATATATATATATATATATATATATATATGTATATATATATATATATATATGTATATATATATATATATATATATATATATATATATATATATATATATATATATATATATATATATATATATATATGTATATATATATATATATATATATATATATATATATATATATATGTATATATATATATATATGTATATATATATATATATATATATATATATATATATATATATATATATATATATATATATATATATATATATATATATATATATATATATATACATATATATATATATATATATATATATATATATATGTATATATATATATATGTAGATATATATATGTAAATATATCGTTGATACATTACCATAAGATAAATACCATAAGTCACTTTTCAGAAAAGTTATTAAGGTACTTTAACTAAGTCTTAAATAAAGAGTTGAGATATCGTCTAAATGCTAACATTTATTTTGTTTATTGCAATTGCTGTAACAACGATACGGCTTAAATTATAATTTTACCAAATTATTTTGTATATTCAAGATATCATAAAAATTAATCGTATGTTTACCAAAAAATTATCCAATACAGTTTTAAAAAATTGATTATTTCATATTGTATTTTTTAGAAAACGGTTAGTAAAAATTGTATTTTTTTAAATTGATTAGTTTAAATTGTGTTATTTATAAATTGATTAATTCAAATTGTATTTTTTTAAGTTGATTAGTTCATAATTCAACAAATTGCTGTTAGTTTTCATAAATATTTATTCCTATTTTTTTATTTATTTTTAGTTTAAACATCTTTGTGCAGTATATAAATTAATTATATTAAAAATTAAATGTAAATGTACATTTTCAATTCAGTGTGTTGTGGCCAGGAAAATACTGTGGTTGAACTAAAATAATCAAGTTTTAACGATAGTTTTATAAAACAAATAACATAATTGTAAAGTTTGTGCATAAGTTATTTTGCTACATTAATAACTGAAAAAATAAACATAAAATGATTATTATACAATTTCTTTTTTTTAATTTATTAAATCATGTTCTAAGGAACCTTAACAATAATAAAAGAAAAGTAATACATCCCAGCGGATTTAAAAAACATATTTTGAAATATTTTAAGTAAAATATTCTAAAGTATCATATTTAAGTATAGTAATTTAGCATTTATGTAAATTGTATAATATTTCGAAATATAGAAGACTTTTTACATCCAGGAAAAATCTACAATTTATAATAATTTAAATTTGAAGAATAGTTAAGTCATGTGATATTTCTAACTTTAGGATATATTTCACTTTTCGCCTGCAAAAAAATGTAGGTGAAAGCAAGTTTGTCTGTGGATTAAAAAACTTTTAAGCGAAAAAAGGATGAACATTTATATGAATACTATTCTTCCCCAAGAAGTGCGCCTGAGATTCGGATTAGTAAAAAAAAAACATTCATATTTTTATTGATTTTAATATTTTTTGAATTATTGCATTTTAATTTTTTTTTTGGGATATTGAACATGTATATATAGTTTACTCTGTAGCGCGCGGGATTTAGGAACAGTAAGTCAGGGGGACTACTTCATGGTATTTTTATTTATATGTTTTAACGTATTCCCCGGTAACAAGGGACAAAACAGCTAGTAAATAATAATTATTTTTCTGCCAATTACATTTTTTATTCTTCTGTCAAATCTTTAAAAGTGTCCAAATACTTTTGTGCAAATAGTTTTCATTAAACTAAAAAAAATACAGAATATCTAAAAAATAATGCTTTCATTTAAAAGGTAAAAATAAGAAGATAACATTGTTTTATACTAAAGTAAAAGTAAACAATTTAAAAAAGAAAAATAAGAACATACAATTTTTTTTTCCGACTTAGCATTTACTTTGTCTTTTTATCTTCATAGATGCACCTTTTTTAGGTAACATTTTTAACTTGTGTTTTCGTTAGAGGTAAACATTCCATTGTCAGATTATTTGGAAGCTGTATGTGGTTAAATATTTAATGCATGAAAAAGTCTGAAATCTGGAATCTTTTAGAAAATAACATTTTAATAAAAAAACGAAAAATAATAAACATAATTAAAAAAAAATAATAAAAATCTGTTTGAAAGTTATTTAAACTTAATAAAAATTTAACTTAAAAATACAAAAAAATGTATTCTGACTAACTTCCAAAGCCAATTTTTTTTTAAAAAATAGAAATTTGTTTTAAAGATGATTTTTTATTGGTACATATTTATTATTGTTTGTATTATCACTATTTTCTGAAAAGCTATTTCTTTTCAGCAAATATTATGAAATTCTGCTGATGTAACAGATCATTTACTGGTTCCCGTCACACACCTTTAATGGTACCCCGTCACAGACCTGTTGCGAGTGCCCGTTAATTCTTAACTGTACCCGTAGCGATGCAGCGCCCTCTACGCGTATTCGTCTGTAAACAATCAGTTGTGCTCTTGCTCTGGTATGTGCGGTTGAACCGTCACAAACCCCGAGATCTGTAATTGTCGTTAAAATTGTAACCAATAAATGTAGTGTTGTTTAATTCCTTATGGTTTTATTTAGAAAAGGAAACACGCCCTATAAACTGGCGCCAAACGTTTAGGCCCGTGCATTACCAGCTAGCGAGAGCATGGCTCCATCATTTTTTTTCAGGTAACAAAGGAAACGGCGGTCGCCGGTTACTAAAATGATGAAAAAATAATTTGTTCGTAACCATCGAACGAGGTGTCTACAACAAGCTGTGTTTGGACAATATAAAGATAAGTGGAATTTCATTGTCGTTTTATGAAATCGAAATCGAAACCAGATGTGTGACGCACATCAGTGCAGTGTTTCACTGTCAATTTAAATTTGAAACAGTCAAATTTTTAAAACTAATCTTGTAGTTTTGTGCTTATCTTTTAGTCTACGTAAATATTCATGTAATGATTTAATTGTTTAAATTCATTTTCTCTTAAGATTGAATATTTTGATAGTCCGGTTCGCCAGTAACCATTTTGCCATTTTCAAAAGTTTAACGCATGGCCAGCGTCAGTGTAACTCTTCTTTGCACCTTGTAACCCCACAGTTGGGAGTAGAACTTTCGAAGAGCGTTCGAATGTGTTGACTAGAATCAACTTTGTTTTGAAAATGTGTTAGTCATTCGCAAACGATAATTGTGAAAGGGTTTTGAGAGTCGATTCTGATCGATTTAGAATTTTTTTTTTTTTTTCCTTCTTTCATCGTGATGTTTTTTTTTTATTATTTTGTTCTAGCAGAATATAATGGTATTTTATATATGAAAGTTAAAGTGTGTTCTTTCAAATGCTTTATGATTGCTTTTCGATCCCTGTTTTATCGCTAGTGTATCTTGAATTGAATATTATTTCGCAGTGCAAATAATCTTTTAATTTTGAATTAATATGAATGGTAGTATTTTAAAATTTAAACTAGGGTGCTGAAATTTAATTTTGAACATTTGTTGATATTTTCATAAAATATTTGCATACTAATTAATGAAAGTCGTTCATTAAGAGTTGATTGTTCATTATTTAATAAAAGTTGTTATGTCATTTTAATTAAAATTTTAAGTATACATTTTTCAAAGAGTGTTATATGTCTGATAATATAATTTATTGGAGTTGGTAGTGTGAATCTATTTCATAAACTTTAAATTGAGATATTTCAGGATTATTGTAATAATAATAATTTTTTGAAGTTAGTAAATGTTATTTTATGAAAGTTTAAGGGTAATTCTCACTTACAGAAGAACAATAGTAACCTTTAGTTGAACTGATACTCCAAAGGTTTTACGACTTTAGTTTCAGACTTTTAAAATTTTATGACTATATTTACTACCAGTGTTAAAAACATAGTTCAAGAACTCTAAGTGATTACATCGAAATGGCGTTCCTCGCTAAGGGAAAGAAAAAAGATCTCCAAGCACTGGCATTCGAGTTGGATGTGGATGGTGATGACAGCTTGAAAGTGATTCAACTAAAGACCAACATCCAAGAAAGCAAAGCCTATTCGGAAGATTTTGCATTTGTTCAAGCCAGATTTGAAGAAATCGTTGCAGAAAGAATAGCACAAGAAGAACTTCTTGAAAGTGAAAAGAAACGAAGGTTAGAGCTTGAATTTGAGGAGAAGAAACGAAGGGACGACTATGAACACGAACTTCAGAAGCTAAAGATACAGGGTGAGGCATCCCGTTCTCCCGTGCACCTTGGCCAGGACGCAGCGTTCACAGCATCCAGGCCAAAATGGGAATTTCAAAGTCTAATTCAGAAGTTCGACCCTGCTGCAAACGACATCAGTTTGTACTTGGTACTCTTCGAAAGGCAAGCTCGAAGGGCAGATATTCCTGCAGAATTCTGGGCCTCCCATTTGATCGGCTTACTGCCATACGATATAGCACAACTAATAGCTAGGGAAGCAGAAGAAGTCGCCCAAGACTTTGATAAAGTGAAACAGCTGTTACTCTAAAGATACAAGCTCACTGCTGAAAAATTTCGCCAGCTGTTTACAAAACATAACAAGTCGCCAGAAGCAACTTGGACAGATTTCGCGTACGAAATCCGAAATTATTTTCACGGTTGGGTTTCCGGACTAACGGTGACCAGTTTCGAAGAATTGACAGATTTGATGATATCTGATCAAATCAAGCGACGTGTCCCACCGGAAGTGAAGGAGCATTTCATCGATGAATGGACCACCATAAAGACAACTGAGGATCTGGTTCAGAAGCTTGACGACTACGAAGCAGTTAAGCCCAGTTTCAGAAGGGATGTCCCGTCCGCAAACAGAAAATGGACCACCATAAAGCCGAATGCGGGAAATTACCGAAAACCACCTCAGACTCATAGGCCAAAGCCAATGGAAAGAAGCAGCAACATGGAAACCAAACCCTCCATCTATTGCTACGGATGCTCCAGACCCGGATTCATCAAAGCCAAATGTCCGACTTGTTCTCCAACCGTAAGGAATGAAAATCTCTCAGCAAGTGCATTCACCATGTACACTTGTCAAACAGGACTATCTCCTTTGCCCCTGATAGACATAAGCCTTTTTGGAATACGCGCACGTGCCTGCGCAGACACAGGCGCTAGCAGAACCATTGCTGGAGAGATCTTGTACAACCGATTGAGGACTAAAGGAGTCAATTTCAGGAAAATAGATGTCACCATGACATTGGCGAATGGCCACCAGACCAAAGAAGAAGCATGCACCGCTCAGGTGACAATAGAAGTTGAGAAGAGAGCAATTCTCTAAGACCTCATTGCGCTGCCAGAAGCCAGAGGAAACCGAACTTTACTCGGAACGGACTTCTTAGAGAAGTCAGGAATCGTACTAGATGTGCACAATAAAAGATGGAGCTTTCTTGACGATCCTCGTCGCAAGATTCCTTTCAAGAAGGATATTGCTGTGGCACATCTACAACAAGTAGAAAATGTTCCAGTACCGCCTCTACGACAAGTAGAAAATGTTCCAGTACCGCATCTACAACAAGTAAAAAACCTTCCGGAACCGTACCCACAACCTGTAGAAGACATTGCAGTGAAACCCCTACAACCTGTAGAAGGTATTCCAGTCACACCACAAGTAGGAACTATCTCAATCAACGAATGCAAACTCAGGGAAGATGAAGGTGTTCACCTGACTCAACAGCAACAACAAGAGTTGAATTTCCTGCTTCAACAGTATGAAAGATGATTCCAGCCAGGGGGAGAACCGACACCGTACATCGAGCATAGGATTGATACTGGAGATCATCTGCCAATATCCATGCCTCCCTACAGAATGAATCCTGTGAAAAAGGAATTGCTGAAGACTGAGATAGACAGACTCCTGGAAGAGAAAATAATAGAAGAGTGCGAATCACCTTACGCCTCACCGGTGGTTCTTATACCGAAACCAAATGGAAAAGTAAGGGTCTGCATCGACTACCGAAAGCTCAATGCAGTTACGGTTGCAGATTCCTATCCCTTGCCACGAATGGATGATTTGCTGCATGAAGCCAAGCCAACTCCATATATGACCACCATTGATCTTCGATCTGGATATCATCAGGTAAGAGTCCACCCAGATGATCAGGACAAAACAGCCTTCGTGTGTCCTTTCGGCACGTATCGCTTCCTCAGAATGCCTTTCGGGATGCGAAACGCTCCTGCCACTTTCCAGAGACTAATAGACCGGTTCCAGAATGGCCTTAAAGATGTCTTAACCCTCACCGACTTGGATGATATCATCATTCTGTCAGAGAATTTTGAGAGGCACCTATCGGATCTTCAAGCTGTCTTCGAAAGACTGTTAGTCTTCAACCTGCGAGCAAATAGAGAGAAGTGCCACTTCGCCTCTCCTCGAGTAAAATACCTCGGGTTTTGGATAACCCAGGATGGTATAGAGGTTGACACCGAAAAAGTCAATGCTATCCAGAGGATATCGCCTCCAAAGAATGTAAAGGAAGTGCAGTCCTTCCTGCAAACATGCTCCTGGTTCCGAAGACACATACCAAATTTTGCTGAAATTTCGCGACCCCTCAGCAACCTCACAAAGAAGAAGACACCGTGGACTTGGAACTCTGAACAACAAGAAGCGTTCACCTCGCTAAAGAACTCCTTGACAACACCTCCCGTGTTGAAACAGGCCGACGGAACGAAACCGTACGTGCTACGCACAGATGCAAGTAACTACGCCCTTGGAGCAGTCCTACTACAAGGAGAGGGACCCACTGAACATCCAATTGAGTACGCCAGTCGTTCGTTAACCCAAGCAGAAAGAAACTATTCAACAACGGAAAGAGAGGCTTTAGCTGTCATCTGGGCACTAAAGAAGTTCCGGGGTTACGTTGAAGGTACCGAAGTCACTGTGGCATCTGATCACCAGCCCTTGAAATGGCTACTTACTCTAAAATCTCCAACTGGACGTCTTGCACGATGGGCACTTGAAATTCAGTCATTCAACCTAAAGATACAATATATACCTGGGAAGGCGAATGTCATCGCTGACTTGCTATCGCGCCCATCCTGCCCACACGTAGAACCAAAGTACGAAGTCTGCAATGTATATATGGATGTCCCCTCACAGTCATCAAAAGAAATTAGAGAGGAACAACTCAAGGATCCAGAAGTCTCAAAGATAATCCGCTGCTTCGAAAGCAACGAAAAAGACGTAAATTTTGCGAATTGGTCGGAACGAGGATACTTGATGAACCAAGGAGTATTATATCGTTATGCACCAAATTCTGAAAGCGAAGAAGCACAACTAGTCGTTCCTGCTCATGAAGTCAAAACTATCCTAAGAGATCATCATGATGCTCCCACAGCTGGACATTATGGAGCAGAAGGAACATTTGACCGAATAGCCAAACGCTATTACTGGACTGGTATGCGTAAATTCATTACAGATTATGTCAAAAACTGTATTGAATGCAACCGATATAAAGCCTCTAACCAAAAACCTGCTGGTTTACTCCAAACTCCTGTTCCTGTCCAAAGATTTGAAACCATTGCAATAGATCTTTTTGGTCCGCTACCAGAAAGCAATGAAGGTATGAAATGGATTTTCATCGTTGAAGATGTTGCAACCCGATGGGTCGAGATATTCGCTCTGCCAGAAGCTACAGCAAAGGAATGTGCTACTACTCTTGTGGAGGAGGTATTCTTGAGGTATGGCATACCTCGTCGTATAATCAGCGACAACGGAACCCAATTTGTCTCTGCAGTAATGCAGCAACTCTGCTTTCTGTTAGACATAAAACAGTCCCTTACACCAGTTTACCACCCACAAGCTAATCCTGTTGAAAGAAAGAATCGCGATCTAAAACCTCGCCTTGCGATCTTGGTAGAAGACAAGCATGATTCCTGGTCACAGAAGCTTCCAGCCATACGTTTTGCCATGAATACCGCCAAGTGCCAATCAACTGGACAAACCGCAGCATTTTTCAATTTCGGTCGTGAACTTCGAACAGTCGACGATGTGACCAACGACTTAAGAAGCATTATAGAAAATGATAACTTCGTGCCCGAGATCACCCCATATCTCAAGAAATTCTCAAAATTCACGGCACAAATCAAAGAAGTCATCGAAACCCAACAAGATAAAAGAAAAATCTACGCAGACAAAAGGCGTAATCCGGTTCCACCATATGCTCCAGGTGATAAAGTGTATGTGACCCTGCATCCCGTCAGCAAAGCTGCCACTGGACGATCTAAAAAGTTCATGCCCAGAAGAGATGGACCCTATGTCATCCTTACACAAAGATCACCATCCACATTCGAAATTGCCAACCTGGACAATCCCCAAGTGCCCCTGGGCGTGTACCACACTTCTGCCCTGAAGGCCTACACCCAGGACCCCATCGAACGCCCTTGCAATCCGTTGCGAAAGCGAGGACGGCCACCAAACTCACCCAAAAGAACTGATTCTGGCCCCTCGTCGGGACGTCGTCGGAGCCAGAGGGGGAGGATGTAACAGATCATTTACTGGTTCCCGTCACACACCTTTAATGGTACCCCGTCACAGACCTGTTGCGAGTGCCCGTTAATTCTTAACTGTACCCGTAGCGATGCAGCGCCCTCTACGCGTATTCGTCTGTAAACAATCAGTTGTGCTCTTGCTCTGGTATGTGCGGTTGAACCGTCACAAACCCCGAGATCTGTAATTGTCGTTAAAATTGTAACCAATAAATATAGTGTTGTTTAATTCCTTATGGTTTTATTTAGAAAAGGAAACACGCCCTATACTAGACAATTAAAGATGATTCGATACTTTTTTTTTAAGAACTGATTACATTACAATTTATTTTTAATCTAATACGTAACTATATAGGAACCTGTATCGTTTTCCTATTAGTGTAGTCCAATTTTCTACATCAAATCCTGTAACAAATATAACAAATCCTGTAACAATGAAATCACACTAAAACGTAAAATAAATATACTTCCTAAATTGCAAAAGCCTTTGTGTAGCATTGATTGAAGAGATTTTTAATAACAATAAGATATGCTCTAATTTTTTTATATTTTTACCAAATAGTCGGTAACTGGAACGTGATACGTAAGTGGTGGTGCATTCACCATGTTTGCTGATGGAATTTGTCTGGGCAAGTTTGACTCAAACACAACTAATACATTACATTATCTTTGAGAATCACTTAAAGCTGACAAATGCATCGGTCAGGATAAAATACTATCAGAAGTAAACACAATTTCTATAAATAAATTTTGGATAACGACATTTGGCATTTGGCAACAGTATTTACCCTGTTTATTTCCATATATCAAAAGATTTTTTAAATAAAATTTCGAAAATCTTTAATATATAACGGAAATATTTTACTTTTTGGAGAGCGGAAATAAGTCATACGAGTAATAGATTTTCAGCTTTATTGGAATTTCTGTACAGGAAAAGTGAGCAGAAAAAGTGAGTTTCGCGCTAAAAAAGTGTTTCCTAGATAGACTTCCGGAACTCTACACAAACAACGAAAGATGGCATACTATTACTACTACTATGGAGAGGAAATGATTTTAATTAAAATAGATAATATATAGGAACGTCCTTTGTTAGACGAAAAATACCGTGTCGTTTGTAATTATTATACACAAATTTCAATTAGAAGGTGAATTTTTTATTTTTATTAGATTATAAAAGCTACCTTTATAATAACTGATATAGTGTGTGTGTGTTTTATACTAATTTGAAAGCATATATTTCACTTTAAAACTTTATGTTATCAAAATTTCTGTTATACCTATACATTATACAAGTTTTTGTTTAGAAGATTTTATAAGTTTAAATCAATTAAAGACATCAATTTTACATTTGTTGGTAAGTAGGTTTTTCCACCAAAACCTAAATAAAAGACTAATTAAATAGAAGTGTAATGTAAATGAAAAAATGTGTGTGTGTTGATTTAAAGTATATTCATTATATTGACGTTTATAGAAACTAAACAGTCTACTTGATATTACATTTAGATCAATAAGGCATACTGTAAAAAAATGTATATTATCAATTTAAAAAAAAAAAACTGTACAGTCAAAAATATTTTATTTACATCCATAAATCCTAAATAACATACACATAATAGCATTATTTTTTATCTGAAACCAGCTAACTATTTTTCTATTGCACTTTGAAGACACTTCAAATAGTCAAATTGCCGCTTGAAAAAAAAATCCAAAGACATCAAATATCTCAAACATTTATGTGAACACATCAGAATTCGAATGTTTCAACAACAGACACGAAAAAGTCAACCATATGAAACGAAATGTGACCATTGAAGTGTTGATACAGCGAAGGAATGCATCAACGAAAATACGAAGCCGACATCTTGAATGCGAATGGCAGAAATCCCTTCAGGGTAGTGTTTACACTAGAGGACAATACGTCATGCATTTGCGTGTTGTATGCTTTGATAGAGCTAGACATAAAGTATCAAACCAGCAATATATCAGACTCAGTAGTCAAAATAAATAATATTACGAAGAGCCTCAATATGTATGCTTTTAGGTATTTTGGCTCAGTATGTCTATTCTTGTATTGATATTTAGTGACAAGTTATTATATTTTGTAGTTACGATATTAGTAAACATACATGAAATTATTGATCATAAAGATAAGATATTAAATATAAATTAAGCAACATTTCTCATGAAAATGTATTTCAAAACCGAATGGATTTATGATATTTAAAGTTAATATTAATTTTAAAGGAACTACTCGTAATTAAATGAGATGATTTGAAAATGCTTGAAGAATACCGATGGTAAAAAAAAATACTAAATCTGTATTTATTTAAAAAAAATTCTTATGTAACGTGATTAAAGTAAAATGATAATTTTTTATATATTTCTTAATCTTATCACCAAAATAGAAACAAAACAGCCCTATTAAATTTAAAATATCACCCTTTACTTAAATTTTGGATAACGACATTTGGCATTTGGCAACAGTATTTACCCTGTTTATTTCCATATATCAAAAGATTTTTTAAATAAAATTTCGAAAATCTTTAATATATAACGGAAATATTTTACTTTTTGGAGAGCGGAAATAAGTCATACGAGTAATAGATTTTCAGCTTTATTGGAATTTCTGTACAGGAAAAGTGAGCAGAAAAAGTGAGTTTCGCGCTAAAAAAGTGTTTCCTAGATAGACTTCCGGAACTCTACACAAACAACGAAAGATGGCATACTATTACTACTACTATGGAGAGGAAATGATTTTAATTAAAATAGATAATATATAGGAACGTCCTTTGTTAGACGAAAAATACCGTGTCGTTTGTAATTATTATACACAAATTTCAATTAGAAGGTGAATTTTTTATTTTTATTAGATTATAAAAGCTACCTTTATAATAACTGATATAGTGTGTGTGTGTTTTATACTAATTTGAAAGCATATATTTCACTTTAAAACTTTATGTTATCAAAATTTCTGTTATACCTATACATTATACAAGTTTTTGTTTAGAAGATTTTATAAGTTTAAATCAATTAAAGACATCAATTTTACATTTGTTGGTAAGTAGGTTTTTCCACCAAAACCTAAATAAAAGACTAATTAAATAGAAGTGTAATGTAAATGAAAAAATGTGTGTGTGTTGATTTAAAGTATATTCATTATATTGACGTTTATAGAAACTAAACAGTCTACTTGATATTACATTTAGATCAATAAGGCATACTGTAAAAAAATGTATATTATCAATTTAAAAAAAAAAAACTGTACAGTCAAAAATATTTTATTTACATCCATAAATCCTAAATAACATACACATAATAGCATTATTTTTTATCTGAAACCAGCTAACTATTTTTCTATTGCACTTTGAAGACACTTCAAATAGTCAAATTGCCGCTTGAAAAAAAAATCCAAAGACATCAAATATCTCAAACATTTATGTGAACACATCAGAATTCGAATGTTTCAACAACAGACACGAAAAAGTCAACCATATGAAACGAAATGTGACCATTGAAGTGTTGATACAGCGAAGGAATGCATCAACGAAAATACGAAGCCGACATCTTGAATGCGAATGGCAGAAATCCCTTCAGGGTAGTGTTTACACTAGAGGACAATACGTCATGCATTTGCGTGTTGTATGCTTTGATAGAGCTAGACATAAAGTATCAAACCAGCAATATATCAGACTCAGTAGTCAAAATAAATAATATTACGAAGAGCCTCAATATGTATGCTTTTAGGTATTTTGGCTCAGTATGTCTATTCTTGTATTGATATTTAGTGACAAGTTATTATATTTTGTAGTTACGATATTAGTAAACATACATGAAATTATTGATCATAAAGATAAGATATTAAATATAAATTAAGCAACATTTCTCATGAAAATGTATTTCAAAACCGAATGGATTTATGATATTTAAAGTTAATATTAATTTTAAAGGAACTACTCGTAATTAAATGAGATGATTTGAAAATGCTTGAAGAATACCGATGGTAAAAAAAAATACTAAATCTGTATTTATTTAAAAAAAATTCTTATGTAACGTGATTAAAGTAAAATGATAATTTTTTATATATTTCTTAATCTTATCACCAAAATAGAAACAAAACAGCCCTATTAAATTTAAAATATCACCCTTTACGTTGCTGTCTGTAAAAATTCATTAATATAAATTGACAAAAAATAATGATAATGTTCTAATCAAATATATTACAAATTTATCCTAAATAAAATATAACCATATTTTTATCATATCTCTCTACGCACTTTAATTCTTTTCAACATAATTTCTACACTTTTTCTCATTACATTTTTACTGTATAAATGCGTTTACATTAAAACTTTTACCCGCAAACAATACACAATTTAATGACCCAAATTACCTAGAAAGATAACACATAATATATTAAGTGTTAGCGACAAACAAGTAAGAACAGTATGAGATTCGTTATTGTTTTATTCAACCAATTGCTTTTCCATACGTGTGCTAGAAAAAATCACGCAAGGCATAGTTTACAACTTTGACCGAATCTCGGGAAGTTTTAGCAGCATAAAATGCAAAGAATGAGTAATGAACTCTTAGATATGCAGTAATATGTTTACTCCGTGGCACCACGTAGAAATGCAGACGCATTTTTGCGTTCTCTAATTCGTTTAAGTTTCCTTATCTCTTTTAGCATAGTTGAATTATTTATTGTTTTTAAGATATATTTCATTTCACTTTATCAGTTCCATCAATTTTATAAAAATCGAAACAGTTTGTGGATGTTGGAAATGTACAAGATAATCCAAATTAAATAATACTATGAGGTTTAATGATAACAATATGCAATACATATAATTGTATTTATCTTTTTTTCCCAAAATGTGCTAACAAGTGTTGTAAAAATCCGAAAATGAATGAAAACCATCTGACGCTCATGGACGTGATATCACGTACATGGATCTCCAGTTTTTCCAGAAATGCACGCAATTTTTAAATTCATAAAATACACTATACTCCATTTTCAATATATTTTTTTTAATTTAAAGGTTTTAGGTACAATGTGCAGGTTTTCAACAATAACAACAATATGTAATATATATAATAGTATGTATCTTTTCCCAAAAAGTTTGATACAAAAATCCGAAAATAAATTAAACCTCTGTGACGCTCATGGACGTGATATCACGTACAAGGATCTCCAGTTTTTCCAGAAATGCACGCAATTTTTAAATTCATAAAATATACTATACTTCATTTTCAATATTTTTTTAATATAAAGGTTTTAGGTACAATGTGTAGGTTATCAACAATAATATGTAATATAAATAATAGTATTTATCTTTTTTCTCAAAAATGTGTTACAAAAATCAGAAAATAAATTAAATCTCTGTGATGCTCATGGACGTGATATTACGTCTAAGGATCTCCAGTTTTTACAGTAATTCAAGCAATTCTTAAATTCATAAAATTTACTATACTTCATTTTATAATATTTTTTTAATTTAAATGTTTTAAGTACAATGTACAGGTTATCTATTTACAAAAAATTACATATTTAAAAAAAGAATATAACATATTACGCTAAAGAAAAATTAACTTCTGATAATTGAAAACAACTTTACAATTAACCATTTGGGGTTAACACCAATTTCCATTACTAGATTCGCAGCTAGATATATTATTTGGAAAAATGGTGTGAATATAAATCAATGGATTTTTCAATGAGGGGGGGAATGTCATTCCACTGATTATTATAGCAAAAGCGACACATTTTAAATACTTAACGTTTAGGTTTTGCTTATACCACTTAGCTGCAAACCATACCAGATATCTGTTATATACTACAATTTTTTGTTAAAATAATCAAAGTTACCAAATGGAAATGTTAACGTATTCATTTCTCATCAGAAATTAACCCAAATTTTAAATTGATAAAGTAGCGGGTGCTAATTTTTTTTAAAATTTATTCATATGAGAAATATTGATACATGCACATTTTATGTATCTCCATATATGTCAATACTACGATAATTTTGGAAACTACAGATTTAATAAAAATAAACTATACTAAAACATACATATAAAAAACAAAATTTTGTAGTACCTTTTAACATGTATATCTAGTAAAATACTTTTAGAAGCAGAGTTGTGATATGAAAAATAAATTAAACTCTAAAATTAGAAGTTCGATATTTTTCTAAATCCTGAAAGGAATAGCAGTTAAAGTAAAATTTAAAATAAAATATTGAAATATAATACTTTTTTTAAAAAATTGTAAAGCTTATGTTATTAAAAATAAGTATACAATGTATTTCAAATTCCAAAATAACTTTACTATTATGATTCTTTAGAACAATAAATGTGTGTATATGTCCCTAATTTGAAAATTATTGTTAAAACGTTAAATTCTCTGATTATATAATTATTGTTATTGAAATTATGTTAATATATTTAACTTTTGCGCCCTGATTTCAAAGTATTTTTAAATCTTAATTACAAATTGTATTTGAAATGTTTCTAAGGTTATATTAAAATAAATATGGTATATATATATATTTAGAATAAATTAATGGATTTTGTAAATCTTCCAAAGTTTTATCACGGTTTAATTAAACTATTCCTTTCATGATATGAATAAGTCCTGTTTACATATATACATACAAAGAACAATTTACGATGAAAATATTTGCTATATTACATGAGCATGTTCTAAATAAAATAAGTGCAAAATATTAAAAGATTCATCGCATTAAAATAACACAGGAATGATTTGATATATATATATATATATATATATATATATATATATATATATATATATATAATGTTTGGAATTTATAAGTTCTTCAACTTCATATTTAACTAATTTATATTTATATTAAAGCAAGATGAAAAGAACATAAATGTAATATTCAAAGTTTGTGTTTAAAGTATAAAGGTTTAATTTGCTTTATATTCAATGAATGCAAGCAACGTATTCAAAAGAGTTCAAATAAGTCTAATTAATTCTATTTCACTTATCATTCCATAAGCAACCCTAATATGAACGTACATAATTTCTTGGTACTTAAATTTAATATCTGCTTTTAAATAACAGAATGCAGTTGCATTCAATTTGCATAAACTGCTTTTGCAGTTCTAAGTTAATAATTTGATTGAATTTTAAATTTAAGCAAATGTCTCGAAGTGAGGTAAATATTGTATAAGATCTAACAAGAGAAGAAAAAAAACCTGGGAAAATATTTCGTACCAAAAATATATTTCTAAATTTTCAGATACTCTTTATGAGACAATGAATTGAATATTTTCATTTGAATAATAAATTTCGTCTCAATAAGTTGGACAATTATTCTAATTACATTTCAATTTAAAAATTTATTTTTTGTATTCTAATTTAGAATTGATAAATACTAAAATATTGAATAATATTCTAATATTGATTAGTGTAGTCTAATGATGATTTAGTATTCTAATAATGATTTAGTATTTTAATAACAATTTAGTATTCTAAATATGATTTAGTATTCTAATAACGATTTAGTATTCTAATAATGATTTAGTATTCTAATAATGATTTAGTATTCTAATAATGATTTACTATTATTGTACTTATTACTATTTCAATATTAGTAAGTATTCTAATATTTATTAATATTATAATATTTATTAGTATTATATTATTGATTAGTTTCGAAAATTAATTAGTATTCTAATATTGATTAGTGTTGATAATTGATAAGTATTTTAAGAATAATTAGTACTACTAAGTATATCCAATTAATACATTTACTTAATGTAAACAAATAACGAAAAAATGCTCATAAAAGATAATACAGAATAATAAAATAATAAAAAAAAATCAACAAAAATTTATTAAATCTTATATTTTAATAATATTAATATACATAATTAAAATTTTTAAACAAAGGTAAAAAAGAATATATAGAGTGTATTTAAAATTTATTTCTAAAAAATAGACAATATTTCAAGATTAAACATTTATAAAGAATTTATTATTTTTAATACTGTCATATTTTGTAAAAAAAAAAAAATTATTTGCAAAATAAAACTTTTTAAGTAACAATCTAGATTTTATCGTTGATATAATAAAATAAAGAGAAAATGACATTTCTCCACTGAAAGAAATTCGTATAGCTTTTTTTATGATTTCCTTGATGAAACTAATTTCTTTTTTAAAAGCACAATATTGTGTAAGATTCTATAATGCATGGTATTTGATACTTACTATTTACTGAGTTTTTTTATTTTATAACTACGCAACGTTTTTTTAGTTATAATAGGTTTATCGATTAAAATATAATCATTATGCAATTTTTTATAAAGTTTTTTTTTTCCATTAAAGCGAAATATTTTATCTTGTTTAGTATTTAATTTGAAAAAGGAAGTTGTTTTTATGTTTATATATATAATTTGTGTTCTTCATCATAAATAAAATATTCTGATATTTAATCTGGTATTTTCTTGACATTTATTTTGTCTATATTTTCTCCAGAGGATAGCACGTGTTTTAAATTGTGGTATAACGTACATTGCGTAATACAAATGCAGATCCTTTTTTTTTTTATCTCATTTGATTAAGTGTACTTAAAATCACCATAACGTCGCTTTTTATATTAAAATAACTTTTATTATTCTACATCGTATACATACTATATTTTATCTGCTGTGCCGTAATTCAGATTAAAGTCACGAACTTGTTAGTTGATACATATATGTTAATTTAACGTAATAAACAAGAAAAAATTAATGGATGCAATATCTTTAGTCGTATTAAATCATGAAACAATATACGCAGCTGATAAAAATGTTGCACTTATTTTTTTATATAATTGCTAATTAAATTATATGTAAAGGAATGTTTTACTGTCCTTTTCAAGATTTTGACGTGAAACGTCTTTCAAATCAGATCAGTTCCCCATAAAAGAAAAAACGTAGTCAAAAATATATAACGGGAAAATGTTTAGAAAAAAATATTACGAATTTGAAATGCTAATTATCTTACTTACCATAAACTCAAAAAAGATGAAATGGAACAGTCTGATTCCTAGTACATTAAATAAAAAAAAACGATTTTCGAGAACTTCTACCTAAAATACAACTTTTGCAAGCGGTGTTAAGGGGAGAGAGTAGTTTTGAACTTTCAAAAAAAACGATTTTTTAAAATTCTTTTTAAAAAATAATATGATTTATTAGGATTTATTTAAGCCAAACCGCATTAAAATTGGACAAAAATTAAACACACAGCTATTAGTTACATTTGTATAGAAATATATACAATTCTATCTTTAAACATCTTTTTCTCAGTTTCACATTTTTATGTCGATCCGCATGATTACAAAAAAAGTTTTCTTTCAATTCACTTTAAATTTATTATACATGTTTAACTATCAAATATGCATGCACTAAACCTAAAAAAAGGTTTTTTAACACAATATTTTTTAATAAAAAAAATATTTTTATATCATTAAAAAACAAATTTTAA
The DNA here is from genome assembly GCA_963932185.1 of Troglohyphantes excavatus. Taxonomy (NCBI): domain Eukaryota; kingdom Metazoa; phylum Arthropoda; class Arachnida; order Araneae; family Linyphiidae; genus Troglohyphantes; species Troglohyphantes excavatus. The sequence continues at coordinate 57,925,161 of OZ010667.1, read as the reverse complement.
AAAATTATAATTTTGATTTTTTTTAAATACTTTTCATTAAATATTTAATTTTTTTTTGGTTTGGAGTATAGAAGCATTATATAGCTTCACTTTTCAAAAAATAAATTTGTTTCTAGTGTGTTTAATTAATAAGTAATCTTGCGGACGGTGAACTCTATTTTAAAATTTTTTAGCAATGACTTGCATTTCAAAATATTTTTTAAAAAACAACCAAGCAATAGATTTAATTTATAATAATATTTTAATAAAGCCAACATTCAATAGTTTAAGTTCCAAAAATTTTAATTAAAAATATGCAAAACCTTTTTTTTTTATTCAAGTTCGAAATAAATGTCAAATACCAGCCAATTTCACCTTTGAAAACTACTATCTCCCCTTAAATTAAAATTCCTATTCATACCTGATTTTCCCACTTCCCGTATACCCAGAAAGTAAAAATTTGGCAAGGGGATTTTTTATACCTCAAGTAGAAAAAAACGCTATTTCCGAACTGCTAGAAAAAATACTCGTTCTGCGAACAGGGTTTAAATAAATGTCAATCATCATTGATTGTCCTACTTCGGTATACCCAGGAAAATTTTATTACACAGAGTGGCTCGTTAAACCTTCAATTGTGAAAAATACATTGTAAATACTTGACTCAATACATTTGCACCCGAATACACTGTTGAGTTTGACGTTACACACCTTAAAACCGGCAGCCGTATCGATAGAAACATCTGTATTTTCCATATTTACTATTTTTAATATATAAATTATGCAAAATTAATGTTAGAACTAATTAAGTTAATTAAACTGTGAAGAAACTGATAAAACAATTTGTATGTTTCCTAAAAGGACAAAAACTAAATGTACTCGAGCATGTGGTCCTTTAATATGTAGCCTTGGTCACATAGTCGTAGCAGTTTATACAGTTGTAACGGTTTCTCGTCGACTCTCAGTTTAGCAAATAACCATACAGGGATGCCACATTGGATAGCTATATGAGGATCATAGCAATATAAGGGATATCCATATAGGGAAACTGCTACTCATTTGAAATTATATCCATATAGGGATCATCTTATTTTATATTATTTCCGTAGACGCGAAATCACATAATAGTCCACTCCAAAGAATATAGTGAAAATTTTAAATGGCGAACCAACTTCGATATTCCTACGCGAGGCAGCAATGACGATTTTCCAATTACTGTCTTTAAGCCACAATTCACCGCGTATATCCACAAATAAAAATAATCGTCTGTCAATTTTTTTTATCAGAATTTTAACGTATCTACTGTAACGCTTCTTGAAAACGTCGTCTTTAAGTTATTCTTAATTGGCATATATTTGAAGAGCAAATATTAAGTTGGCACATTATACGTTGTTTTCATATTCTCTTCTTTTGATTCAATGACGTTCATACAATACAATTGAAACACTCATTTCTAAACTCAGAATATGCCAAGTGTTTTTAACTTTTGGAAAGAAGTGTACATAAAAAATATATTTACTTAATTTGGAAATGTATGTCCTACAAACTCGAATAAAATGAACTGTAAGTAATTCTTTTTAATAACTACTTAAGATGAGAATAGTGTTATATGCTTCTGACGTACAGAACCGTACTTGAAATGACATGAAATGAAATGTTTTATTCTAATTAACTGGGAAAACTATATTTAATGATTTATTTAATTTCTAATTTTTAATACAATAATGATATTAATTATTTTTTTCGCCATTAATAAATTAAAACTACTATTTCTGGAATTGAATTTTTGTGACATATTAAAGGACACGTGTATTACACAGTTTAAGAAATAGTATTTTTTATACTTCGGAAAAACTACAAAAGGAAAATGGCTTTTAGTTCCTTAATGGAGAAGCAACACACAATAGAAATGTTTGAAGCTATGAAAGCTCTAACAATACACTTCAATCTTTTCTACCGTTTTTAGTTGAGTGCTTTTTGAGTTAAAGATCGTTGTAAAAGTAAGAAAAGGTTGTTGTATAAAATATATTTTAGAGCAGAACTACATTTATAATAATATTGTTGAATTCTACATTGGTTTAATAAATTACTATTGAAAATAGAGTTTTATGTGTGCTTATAGCATATTAATCATACGCTGTAAAAACAAATGAACTTAAAAAATGAGTACCTGAATCTACTTATTTTCCCTTGAGTAGAATTGCATCTTAAATGAGCTATGACATACTCAAATGTAAGTAACCGTACTTTCTCAAAAATGAGCAGTGTGATTTGATATTGCTCATATCAGCTTATGTCCAAGCCATCTTAACAAAGCGATTCGGCAAACTTAAAATTGGTGTTCAGAATATGGTTTTCAACCTTATTTGATGTCGATTGCTTAAATAGAAACTGAGTCAGTACAATACAATTATTTTACTTCACATTCTTTTGGCACATCTTTTTAATATTTCTTCTGTTTATAGTTTCTTTAATAATAGTAGTAGAACGGATAAGGCATTGGGCTGCAATCCCTGAGGGTGTGGGTTCGATTACCGGCAAGTCTTAGTTTTAATTGTCGATATTTATTGAATGTGATGTATGAAGTCAGTCTATGTAGGTTAGCATCTGCTCTTTTTATCCATTTTTACCATTGTACTTATCTTTCAGTACATGTCTTTTTCAAAATTGAAACTTATGTAATCCGATCTATGATAAGAATCGAATATACTCAAAACTAAGTAAATTTTACTTATTTTTGAGAAACTATTTTTAACAGTGTATTAATATAAAATACTGGTGTTGTTCAATATTTAATCTAAAACAGTACTTTTTTAGATAAAATAGAATGTTAAAATACAAATACAACGTTAAAAACGCAAAAAAAAATCCATCAAATCTGGAAATGTTTCGGGAGATACGTCTCCCTTCATCAGCAGAGAATGAAAAAGCATGTGTAATAAAATATAAATAAACCCAGAAATTGAAAGTGTTGCGAAAGAAAAAAAAACAAAAAGACTATTACAATCGGTTGGAGTTAACTATTGTGTGCCAAAAAACGGGAAATACTGGGACTGCAAAATGTTTCGTTCTTCCGTTCTGGGTTTATTTATATTTTATTACACAGACTTTTTCATTCTCTGCTGATGAAGGGAGACGTATCTCCCGAAACATGTCCAGATTTGATGGATTTTTATTGCGTATTTAACGTTGTATTTGTATTTTAAAATTCTATAACGCAATGTTCTATAAGACGAGTTTTTATCTTAAAATAGAATGGTTATGATTATAAGGAAAACAATTAATTATATGTTAACTTGATTTCACACAAATAATTCTGCATATAATTTTAATTAAATTGTGAGGAGAACTTATATTTCGATTAATTGGTAAGTAGACAGGTCCCTGTCTAGCAATACAGTAATTCGCACGCCAATTTGAAATCTGAAAACTACGCTCATCAATCCATCCTATTCATAAACCCGTGAGCTCGGAAGACACTCGAATATCAATCACGAAACCGAAACCAAACGACTATTTATCTGAGCAAACTTCCAACGCATTCCATTCCGCCAAGCATTCTATAACGGTGGGTCAGGGGAATGATGAATTTGCTGCAAGTTAACGGACTCATCGTCGGAACTATTCGATTTATTCGGCAACTTTTCCCCGAGTGATGAAAAATGGCGTCGGCTCTTTTGTTGGACAATAATCGATGTCAGCTGTCGTGGGCTTCCCACGAATTGCGTCGCTTCTTCAAGAAAAGGGTTGTTTCTATTCCCTATGGAAGATGGCGGAAGAGCTCCCAGTGGGTTCATGCAATATTTATCAATGGCATTTGTGTGCTGAGTCATTTCTCAGATTTTTTGTGTGACACCTGCTGCGACTCCTGGGGGGAAAGGTGGGATATTGTCTATGTAGACTGTAATTTTGCATTGTTATTCGACGGGGTTATAATAACTGTTTATAAAAGTAGTTCATACAACTATGTTAAACCAGCAAAAAATATCGAGCTTAATTAATTAGACAAATTTTTTTTCAGATTTTACTCTGACATTTGATGCTATTATACTACATTACTTCTGAAAAGATTTACAACAGCTGTGATAATAGAGATGGTTGGGGGAATTAAGGATTATGGTTACAACTATTGTGTTACAACAACTTTGGTAATATAGTTACCCCTAACTAACTATATTAACGCAGTTATAACAACTGTGATAATAGAGATGGTTGGGGAAATTAAGGATTATAGTTACAACAACTGCGGCAAAAGAGGTCCCCGTAACTAACTCTATTAACACAGTTACAACAACTGTGTTAATAGAGATGGTTGGTGGAATTAAGCATTATGGTTACAACTACTATGTAACAATAACTGTCCCAACGAAGGGGTTGGGAGGAGTTTTCTTTCATACTGAACTGATGCAGCCCGTAACGAAAGGTAACACTGACCCGGCTCTTTTGAGACAATTGGCCCTTGAGATCATTAACGAAATCTATGTGGATGATATTCAAATTTATACTGACGGCAGCAAAAACGAAGACAACCAATCCGGGAGTGGAGTCTATATTAAAACTCCTAGAGAAATTAAAAGGATTAAAACAAGAAACTCGAATAATTGTTTAGTATTTAGAAGTGAGCTGCTGGCTATTGAGGCCGGACTTGAGGCCATTTTGGAGGAGAACAATTTCAGAGCTATCTGGATTTTATCGGATAGTAGAAGTTCTATACAACACTTGCGAGACTGGAACAACGTCGGTGATCGCACTGGCATCTCCATTTTGAACATGTTGGGTCTCCTCAGTCCGGCCCATGAGGTGCACCTCCAATGGATTCCATCCCATATCGATATCTTTGGAAATGAGATTGCAGACGACTTGGCGAAGAGAGGCTCGGCGGAACCATTTCGCTCTGACTCCTCCCTCACATTTAATGAACTTTTCTCCATCAGGAAAATCAAGGACTTAAAGATGTGGAGGGTCCCTCCACCCCATGGATGGTATAGGCGGGACAGCCCTGGTGGATCTATTGGCCTCTCTTGTGATAGAGCCGATCAGTCGGCATTGTCTAAATTTGCTATCGACCACTTGCGAGGTTGTTTTTATGAAAACGGCGTTAAGCAGTTGCTGGTATGCTCCAAGTGTGGAGTGGAGAGTGCGACCCCGGAACACATTCTGTCTTGTCTTCGGCTCACCAGGGACTTTTTTGAGACGGATCCTTTGCAGGCCCTGGATTTTTTTGAGGGTGTGGGGACTCATGGAAGTTGTCTAGCTGCCGCTAGGCAGCGAAGGACAACAACAATAACTGTGGTAATAGAGGTTCCCCTAACCAATTTTATTAACACAGTTACAACAACTGTGTTAATAGAAATGGTTGGGGATAATATTAAGGGTTATGGTTACAACCACTGTGTTAATTAGGTCCCTATAGAACTAAGTTCATAATATGTGTTGATATTGGACAATGCTAACCAGTTAGAAATTCAGTTTTATTTCTTAACCGTATTCGTTCAGATTACATTCTGTGTCACCTACTACGATTTTTAAGAAAGGTAGAACGTAGTAAAAGTGTTTATGTAATATGTGTTTAAGTGTGTATTCTTTTCCATGGAAACAATGAAGCAGCATTCTAGGTATTCTATGAAAAAACTGAATTCTAAACTTTAACGTACCATTATATATATATATATATATATATATATATATAAACCCCATAAAACTCTAGACATCAAAAGTACTGTGTATCGTTCCTTTCTGCTGCAGGTATTTATATATTTTCAAAAATATCAATTATACTAACATAAATATTTACAATGAACACTTTTTTTTAAAAATATTTTTTGCTGTAAACATATACCAAATTTTGATACAAAAGCGTTATTACCAGAACTGTACATGTTTGTTGCATTTTCAGTTTTCCACACAGTTCATGATTTTTTTAAATTTGGTTTTTCAACTGTACAATGCATATCAGTATATTCTTAGATATATGTTTTTAAATCTAGATGCACCGCGATTTTGCATAATCTACAGTAAAGTCTCTTTTAACAAGCAGACCTTGCCAAATATATACGGACTCATGGAGTCCACGTACAACATAGTTTTGCTACGGAACATAAATTGTTTTGCCCCAAAGGAAATACCCTAGTTTGAAATAAAAGTTGTTGAAATCCGTACTTTTTTTTTTAACATGGTTCCGTTTACATGCGAAACAAATAAATTCAGAATATGACAGTCATGAAACTTTGTTTACCCAACATCGCAATAAAAAATGCGCTTTATACATGACATTTTCATTCACTGTAAAAAAGATAAAATACTATTTCAATAAAACTGCGGTAAATTTTCTCTATTGTTAACCTTTAGAAGGCGCGTGTTTCGTTTGAACATGAGATTATGGTTGAAATATTAACAACCCTTCAGTGAAGGTTAATAATATATAATATTTATTATTCACAAAAAACGAAACCAACCATATATTTTCCGCACACTGATTTTAATAAAAATAGTTTCATTCTGTTGCTTTCTTAAACATGTTTAACTCCCAAAAGCATTTTTAACACCCTAATGAACAAGATATTTTTGCAATTGAAGTAAAAACGTATTAAACATCGTACGAGACTAAAGTACAGCTTCTTTTATTTGATATCTCTATAGACATTGATTATAGTTGCCTGGTTATTGCACTAATGGACACAATAGTTTTTCTTTATAGTAAAAAGTATGAAACAGAAAAAAAAAGTGGAGCTGCCTGGTTCTTGCACCCACGTCCTCAATTGTAGTCACTATTCAGAAGTATAAAAAGTTTTCCTGTGTATGCTTTATTATATAACTTTTCAAAAATTTAATTAATTAAAAAACAGTTTTATCTCAAACTTTTATATTTAAAAAAATACTCTACAATGGGGTATCTTAAAGCATTTTAAAACTTAGTGGAATCCTGGTAAAAGAGAAGAAATCTGGTTATTATATAACAGCCATAACTGTCAGTGGGTTCGGTTAATTTTCGATGATCCATATATCGATAGAATCTATAGAAAATTTTTAAGTATTAGTAAAGAATTCTTAATCAGACCACAGTTGAAGAAAGAAAAAAAAAGTTGTCAAAAAAATGCTAAATCCTCATGGAATGGATTTCAAGAATGGACAAACGAAAAATAAACCTTAGCGAAAGATCTGAATAAAGAAGAAAATTTGAAGTGACCAGAATACATCGGAAAAAAGAATGACCCAAAACAAAAATAGTTCCAAATGGATCGATAGGGGATGGTGCTGCTAATAGTATCTGGCTAACACAACATTTTAAGGTAATAATCTAAGGATAATCTATTCAGGTTGTAGATAAGGTTTCAAAATAATTTAATTTCAATAGACAACGTCTGAAAAAAGCATAAAAACCATTTTCTGCATATACATAAATCGCATAGAGAGCAAAACATAAGTTTAAAATAAACTAACAATAACCTATTTTGCATATATATGTTCCGGGTGTCTTCGAATCATATCTAACACAACCCGATTCATGTACTGAATACAAAGTATTTCGATCATTCAACTATTTGAATACTGTTCGTACAGAACAAATAAAAGGTTATTTGAAAACTGAAAAAAACATAGTAAACGTCAGCAGTTCCACATTGTTTTATATTCAAATTTTGGGCTGGTTCCAGATACAAAATATGTAGGCATTACAATACGTATACATTTTAAAGAGTTTTATTTTTTCTTAAATAATATATTTTGGCATTACCATTTTTATAAAAGGAAAAATTTTATTACAAAAAAATTATAGTCCTTTATATTAATCTATTTTAGTTTATTTAATATTGAAGTCTATATATTTGACATTTAAAGGGGACCCAAGCCCCAAAATCCGGAAAAATTGCTAAATATTTTTCTTCATAAAACGATGCTAAACGTACTTAAGAAGGTGTCTACAAAATTTCAAAACAGTAAAAAAAACAGAACATATGTTTTTTTAGATGTTTACATACCATTTATCATCTTTCTGCATACTTTTCGTCTGCAACAATCGTCATTTACTCACAATATTTTTTAAAAATTTTGGTCACGTTTAAAATGCTATGGCTTTGTAAATAATTAACCTAAAACTTAACTGTTAATAGTTTTTGAAGCTCTAATATTTGTTTTATAAACGTTTGTACAGTTTTTTTTAAAATTAAGTTATAAATTATTATTTTACAGATTATTAAACTTAAAATATTGAATATTTTTTGGGTTTTGAACTTAAAATAAGTTTTTGAAGACAATTAAAACACAAATCTGCAAAACTCTATTCATACGTTTGTAGTAAGCACTTTGATGTTATTTAATCAATTAAAAAAATTTAAAAACAATAAAAATTGAAAGATGAGTAGTGTTTTTAAAAAAAAGTCTTTTTAAGGTTAAAAAATGCAAAAAACAACAAAAATATTTTTTTTAAATATTTTTTTGTTTTTGATTATGGTTTAGAAAAAGATGTTTTAATAATCTAAAAAAGTGGTATTTCTGAATTCATCAATAAACAAATTAGGATTTGGAGCTCGGGTTTCCCTTAAGTAACATAAATGTATATATTGCTATAAAATAATATTAATGCATATAATGTCATTTTATCGTATCTCTCTATCGTTTTATACGTTTTAAGGATAACTTAACTATTATGTATTTATTCTAGTTTGAGTTTTGTTTAAATAAAATATGCTTATAGTCGGTAACGGTAAAAAAAAACGGTATATATCATCATACAACACTTCATACAATTTACAGAGCAATATAGAAAAATGTTAAATTATATTTGTAGAAATTCCTAAACCGATTGAAAATGTAATATATACATCAAATTCTTCAGTATTTGAGTCTACTAAACAGGAAAAAAAACAGTTCCGATCTGGAAAATTCAACAATTACCATAAATAAATGTGGTTCACAACAAAAAAATAACCTTACGGAAAATATCCCAAACACGCTTAGAATTTTTTATATACAAAACAAACTTTAAAATTCGGAAAAAATTTCATTATAGCATTTTGTGTTGAGGGTTTTATGAATTTTCATGAAGTTTCGGGATTGAATCTTCAACGTGGATAAAAGAGAAATAAACTTTTTGGGCTATTCTATTGCATTTTACGAGCCTCGAACTTTCTTAAAATATTCTATTATATTTTTCCCTTGTGAGCTTTTAAAGAATTTTGGATAATATCCAAAATATTTAAAGATTAAAATAGATTGCATTTAGGATTAATTTTAAAGTTGCACTTTACAGCGCTTTTATTCAAATTTATATTACATGGGGGAATACAGTACAATGGGAAATCGAAATATGTGTATATTTATTATTCGAAATATGTACATTGCTTTACACTACCAAGTATTTTTGAATTAGATGTAATCATTAAAAAAGAAAGATTATTTTAAATGAATAAAATAATTTTAATTACAAGAAAAATAATAAAATGTTGCAATTGTGAGGCAAGTATAAGCATTTAAATAAGGCAAGCAAGGTATAAGCAAGGCAATTAAACTCCTTTTTAAATGATTCTGCAATTTAAAAGAATTGTAAAACATATTACTTTTAATAGTAGATTTGAAATTCTTATCAGCTTGATCCTTTAATTATTAGACTCTTTCTTGGTATATTTAGCATTAGCAGTTACCAGCGGTTTCACACACGTTCAATAAACGCTCCTCGAACCATTTCCACATTCATTCATTGTCATTTATTTTCTTGAAGGCAAAATAACTGGTCTATTGTTCAGGCATATCACTACATCTCCGAATAATAGCTTTTTCATGTTCGTTTTTCTCTTGAAACATAATTTTCAGAAATAGTTATTTCGCCAAAGAAATTTTTGTTCGACAACTTTCAATTGCTTAAAACAATAAATACATATTAAATTATTTGAAATAATATTTCATTCTTGTGAATATCTTATGATTTTATAAGTTAAAAAACTTTCTTAAACCATTAAAATAATATTAAAACCTATTACAAAAATTCTAAAACCTTTTTTAAAGGAAAACGAAATTTAAAATTTTTTAAAACTTACGAGCACATTAAAATATTGAATAGTATTCATATATCTACTTTCAGGCATCACCGAGCAGAGAAATACATTGTTTTGCGTGCCCCATACAAACACAAACCGATTGATTATTTTATTGCTATATATTTTTATCTAATATATGGAATTAGAAATATTAAACGTTCAAATTATCCAAATACATTTGAAATGGCACAGTTCGAAGCGAATGAACTGTTTTGTCATTTTGTACAAATTCATAATTTAACAACAATCACATTATGAAAATATTTATATTGAACGATAATATACATATAAAACATTTAAGCAATTGTAAACAAAACTATGTTACATGAATGTACTTACTAAACGCATGTTTCTACTAAACTCCATGCAATTGAAATAAAAGTGTACAATGTACATATATGGCAATAAATATAAGACACTAATTAAAACCATAGATTATAGATTAATGAATATATATATATATATATATATATATATATATATATATATATATATATATATATATATATATATATATATATATATATATATATATATATATATATATATATATATATATATATATATATATATATATAATAGATAGATATATAGATATATATAGATATTTATTATTTACCATGTGTTATTTAAATTTCATATAAATTTCTATATAAATGTAGCTAGTAATAAACTTTTTAAGATATTCTGAAACATAAGATGATGTCAGGCGTATCAAAAACTTGCCATCGAAAGCATAATTAAATTGTCAAATATTTTGCCAGATATCTGTATTGTGTGATAGTGAAAACATTTTTTTTTTTTTCAAAAAAAGTATGACATATAATTAAGTATCATTCTGAATGATAGAAATTTCATTGGCAGAATAAGGTTTAAAGTTACTATCGAGTTTGACATCCAATTACAAAATGAAACAGTACGCATTTTGCTGTTCCAATATATAAATGGATATCATGTTATAAACCGGAATGCTGAAAAGTTTCGACGAATGGATTAGATTACCGGTACAGGTTTCTTTGACAGGTTTGAATTTAGCTGAAACGCATTTTCAGATTTTTTTTCTTTTCTAACGTCAAAATGTTAAAGGATTTATAACAAAAGAAAAGCACCTTCATATAAGTTTACATGTATCTTCTCAGTTTAAACGAAATATTTAAATTTCATTTATTATTTCTAAGTTTTTTTTTTTAAATATATTAAATTGTTGGTGAATTGCGACTAATTTATTGATATTGTACTGTCAATTAATTCAAATAAAACCGAATTACAATTCTTGCCTTATTAAAATATCATAAATCATAATATATTTGGTTTTATCGCAATAAGTTTTAAATAAAATACAAGATCGGTAATTAGTTTGAAAATATAAATTTTGATATATTTTAAAAACAAATCTTACTTGAAACAATCATTTTTTTAAATTAGACAATTTGTATTTATAACAACTCTTTTTAATCATTAAACTGTATTTTGAAAGTTGTGAAATCTAAAATTTCGGATGCACAGATATGAAATGCACAGATATAAATCGTAAATAAACTTTTATTAGTAAAAATACATACAATGTTGTATGTATTTTTAAGAACAAGTTGAAAAAATATAATTATTTATCTAATTAATTGTACACTTATTTTAACGTTTTGAAATCGATGCAAAATTTAGGTATGAATTTTGTAAATTGACTCCAACTTCAAAAATTAAAATTAAATAATCCAACTTGTTCGTAAAATTAAAATTTACTTTTTACTTTTTATTGAATTTTTTTTAAAACTTTTTTTTTTTTTAAGTTTCTAATTTTCGAATCGTTTTTTTTAATTAAGTTATAAATTATTTTCTTACAAGGTAATGAACATAAAAATGTGAATATTTTAAAGGTATAAAATTAAAATAAGTTTTGGAAAATAAATAAAAAATAAATCACCCAAAATATTTTCATACGTCTGCAGTATATACTTTGATGTTATTTAATCGATTTATACTTCTTTAATATTAAAATTGGAAAGAGGAGTAGTGTTTTTTGAAAAAAAAGTATATTCAGACTAAGAAACGTCAAAATATTTTTTTAATGATTATTGCTTAGATAAAGATCTTCTGATGTTGAAAAACAAAATGGTATTTCTGAATCCATTAATAAAAAAAAATAGTATTTGGATATCTGGTCCCCTAATTAGTATTCACAATAAACCAATGGCACGAAATTTTAATATTTAAAATAAATAAACCAAAAGCAATTCAGTACTTGTAATGCAATAATACGACCCGAAAAGGCACTACACTATTACATCTGAATTCGCCATAAATTTAAATTTAAAGTATGGTTTCCAAAACGAGAACATAAGTGTATCAAATGAATAATGGAGATAAATGCTTTTGCAAGTACTTCAGACGTGACTATAAATGCGTTTATGATCCAACTTCCCAGTGTTAATTTTAGGATACATGAGTGGATGTACCATTAGAGTATCGAAACGACCCTTTTGGCGACACTCGAAATGTATATTTCGCCAATTAGGGCGGACATATTATGATAGTATCGACGTTCCCGATGATCTAATAGTCAATTAGTACGCAAAAATAATAAAAATTATTCGTTAGTTATTCGACTTTAGCTAAAATATATCACAGCGTTTTATACTTAGCTGGGATATAAAATATTTAAAAAAAATCTTATCAGGATTTATTATTTTGGGAAAGTGTAGAAAAAGCAAACTTTCCAAATAAAAAAAATCGATTAATCTATTAACTCTAGCATATAATATTGAGGTTTTTTTTATTGATGTATTTGGGCAATATCTGTCTAAAATAACGTTTTATTAAGAATTTATCGACGAAAATATTTTGTTTTAAAAGGGTGTGTTTATGTTGAGGGTATCTAAAGCTTATTGTATTACACCTTGAATTCATCCTGTTTTCATACTCAAAATTCAAATATGATATTAATTAAGTATACTTAATTAGCTATATATTTTTTAATTAAATATAAATAAACTATATATGTGTACAGTAAAGGCTTTATACATTTCTGAGAAGTAATTAAATGTTATATTTACGCATTAAACACTAACCAATGAAAATATAAAAATGAAAATGTTAAAATATTGTTTTACTACACATGTCAAATAGTTAAGTATGTAGAACTAACTGATGGTGTTACTAGGGAAACTTATCAAATTTTATTAGCTAAAATATTATAGTTTCAGAATATTTTTTTATATAAATTTAATTTAATTAAACAACTTTAATATTTATTACAATGTTTTTTTTAATTACTTTGGTATTTTCTGTCATCTTAGGAATACCTATGATTCTTATCCCAAAGGAACTGAAACTAATTAACTGGGATTTAAAAACACACTTTTTGAACGGAAAGTTACATGCCAAGGTCGCTTTTTTTTCTCTTACTTGCATTGCACCTGGTAAATCAATATTTAATTATATTTCTTAATTGATTAATTATTCATTCCTTCGATAAAAAACAGTTAAGTCTTTTGAATAAACTATTTCGAAATACAGGTGTTGAAGGAATCTTCCACCAATCAGATACGAAAACATTGGAAACTCAATTAAATAGTATTTAATTAATGTCGCAAAAAGACATTACTGTAATTAATTATTAACAGCCTTCTTAAGAGAATAAAATGAGATTTCAATCTCGCATCTTTCAAAGATTATAGAACTTTTTTCACGCCTTACATATTACAATTTACTAACTGTACCATTACCTTAGCAGGGACGTAATTAATTCTTCTGTTTACCCGTCTTAAAAAGAAAAGAAGTAATTGGCAGCCACCTAAATCTTTTTCATTCCTGAAGAATTCCTTTGCTTTGAGTGGCAACGGTATATTTCCCATGAGATGTCATCAAGCTGTGTGGAGATAAGTGTGCTGAAAGGAGAAGTAAAAGGGTGGAATACGTCACATTTACCGTGACAAGTTAATTAGTTGTGTATCTAAGGAAATTGTTTGATCTATACTCCAAGGAACACTGGACATTTTCATATAGGAAAAGGTAACCGCCGATTATAAAAAAATAATAAGACGTGGATATATTCAATTGGTTGTGTACCCTGCGAGTTTTACTATGTAATTTAGAAATTAGGGTGTTATAGCGACGGTGTTAATTATAAAGTTTATATTTATATGTTTACTAAAATATAATTTGTAAATAGTGTATGTTTTTTTATCACACGGTGACAAAATGGTGGGATAATTGTAATATAAATTGTTCCAATATATTACCGAGCCATTATAATCAATTATGAATAGTATATATTAATTGTTTTTCATATATTGTTATATATATATTATCATATATTTTTATACATAATTAGTAAATACTAATTAATAGTTAATTTAGTTTTATATATAAACAGCATTACGGTATATTTCAAATATACACTACTAGCAAAAATATGTGACATGTATTCTATAAATGAACATACTGTGTCAGCTTTCTTTCAAATTTCACGAGTTGCTCTAGGACAACATGTGTCACGTAGATTATATTGATCTAGTGGTGGGCTTGAAACACTTTCAAACCATGGTATGGGGAAGAATTTTTAAAACGCGTATGGTATGAATCATGCTGTTGGGGGAATAACAGGTAATTACACCTGTTTGGAAAGTTAGCAATTCGTCAATGGTTTCTACATATCGTCTTCGTTTACGCTTTTCAGTATTTTGACACATGAATGGCCCTATTTCGAAACCCATGTGAAAAGTTTAATCAAAATAAGGTAATTTAAAAGTACCTTTTTCCAAGCAAACAGATTTATTTTGCATTTTAATTTAAGTACCAGGTTGGTGAAAAAGTTTTTTCTGAAGTCAAAATGCATGCACGGGTTTAACTGTTGCAATGGAACGGCTGGCCGTCGAAAGTTTTCGTAGCAAGTTTTATATTGTACACATTTGTATGTAACCAGTACATGAAATGGAGCTATCACATGAAAAATGTCGTTGTATTATTTTATAAGAGCAACAATGCAATGCTTCTGCTACTAAATGTCATTGGATATTATGTGATCGTTTAGTATCCAGAACAGAAGAATGGTTCCGCAAGTACCGGAGCGAATATTTTGTGTTTAAAGATTCAATTTGCTGCGGTAGACCTCTCAGTGGGATTGTCGTGGTATTATCTACAAAGATAATCTAAAATCACTTCAGGCAATCGACAGTGACACGTATTTTGAGATGCTTAATAATGTTCAGATTGCAATAAACGAAAAAAAGACCATCAAAGAAAGACAGTTCTCTTTCATCAGGAATTTTTTTTAACTTCACTACAACTACATAATCAGATGGCAGCTGTACCGGATAGAGTGGGTGACTATGGTACATCAACCATATAGCCCAGCCAGGCCCCTTCAGATGTTTATCTATTTTCGTATCGACAGATTAATCTTCTTCCAGGTTTAATCTTCAATTCAACAGAACATGCCACTTCCAAGGTCGATGCATTTCTTGAGTCGTCATCATCACAGCTCTTGAAGGAGGGATTTGAAAAGCTACTAAAACGTTGGCAGAGGATGTTATAACTAAATGGAGATTACTATTATCAATAAGTTTGTGTTTGTATAACCTTTTTTTAATTTTAAAATAATATTTTGATTACGGACATAACTTTTCGCCAACCTGATAATAAAAGAAAATTGTTTTTTATTAAAAACGTATTTCTAAAATATAAATTCAAATTTTCTAAATATCTGCATTATATTTTTATCATAAGGAATACCAGATTATAAATATCAAAGTTATATTTGAAATAAATTTATGTTTACTGCCCCAACATAAAAAGCAAGTAATATGTTTTATTAGGGCATTTTATTTTCTATTTTCGAAGGGAACAAAAATTAGATTTATTAATATCGAATAATTTCTCTGTGTAATTCGTATTTCGTTGATATTATTTTTAAATACTTGTAAAATACATAGAAAATTCATCACCAAATGTATTAGAAATACTTTTGCCTCCATCCTTGATATTCCTAAAGTTCAATTTCCAATGTTACGTTTTTCGGATGTTTAGTTCAAATATTAATAATGTCAATTGGCATCTTATAAATGTTTACATATTGTAAATATTTCATGATTTCATCTTAAACTTGTTTTGCTATGTCAAATTTTCTGCAATGTGTGTTTATCAGTGAATGACTTTGCACAAATTTAACTGCTAAAATTTCGCACATTGTATCAACATATATAATGAAAATACTTATTTTTAAAGACAATAATCGAAAGTTTAGTAAATATAAGCAAAGTTGTTTTCTGGCTCTAGTATTAAATACAAATAAGAAATACAAACATATATAAGTAAATAAGAGCAACTTTTGTACATATTATTAAACTATGTCAAATTATCTAAATGAGTAAACTAAACATATATATATACACATAAATAATATGTCATATGAGATAAAGACTACAATGATTCATTCATTTTTAATTGATCAGAAAGGTAAAATGCAAATGCATGTAAATACAAGTTGCAAACATTCATCCAATTAATAAATGCTAGATGTAGAAATTCAACCAATTGTTTATTGTTTATTTAACTAGAGTTCAAATAATGCTTTCTTAAAACTTTCAAAACTGAGCATATATGTATTGTTTATAGAACGAAAATTTATAAAACACATGAAATTAATAGCGACTGCAAATCGGAATGATTTATTAAGCATTGGATAAATGATAAGTAATATGTCATATGAAATGAAGGCTACAATGATTTATTCATTAGTAATTGATAAGAAATGTAAAAGTGTAAAAAACTGAATAAGATGATCACCTTTGACGTTGATTGATTGAAATGAACAATTCGGTTCATACTCCATATATCGGCTTGTTGAAAGCCCGTGGAAAGTTTAAGTAGCTGGTTAATTAACAGAGATTGATCAGGGTGTCCCATTCAAGCTTAAAGATTGATGACGCATAGACACTATTACTAGGCTTTAGTCATTACTCATATAGAAGACGGTTTGAAGTAACTTAAGGATTGTGTAATTAATATTTTGGCGAAGTAGCGTTCTTTTAATAGCAAAAAAATTATTACTCCTTAGTAGGAACATGTCTTGATTTTGCTGGAAACATATTGAACATATCATATTTTTATATATCTTTTTTGAATTATTCCCTTTTTTGAAACTTTTTAAAGTAACTTGTATATATTTGAGTATATAGTAACTTGTATATTGAGTATATTGTAACTTGTATATATTTGACAAGATACATGTCTTGATTTTGCTGGAAACATGTTGAACATATCATATTTTCATATATCTTTTTGGAATTATTCCCTTTTTTGAAATATTTTAAAGTAACTTGTATATATTTGGATAACTTGTATATACGTGTGTAACTTGTATATATGTCTGCTTTAGTCATTACTCATATAGAAGACGGTTTGAAGTAACTTAAGGATTGTGTAATTAATATTTTTGGGAAAGTAGCGTTCTTTTGTTAGCAAAAAAACAATTACTTCTTAGTAGGAACATGTCTTGATTTTTCTGCAAACATATTGAACATATCGTATTTTCATACATCTTTTTTGAATTATTCACTTATGTGAAATTGTTTAAAGTAACTTGTATCGATTTTTGTTCATTTGAGTGCAAAATAAGATTTTTTTATTATTATATATTATAGTAAAATTGCAAGGGGGTCTGTGCTTTGTTAACCATATCTCGGGAAATAATTTTCAAAATTTTATCAGATTTTGGAAAATTATAATTTTTACTATGAATAATAGTTGAGTTTTTTTTATGACTTAAATAGACAAAAAAATATTTCTATAAATATGTGTTTCATATATTAACTTATTATATTAAAAAATACAATATATGTTTGCTCTAATCTTAGCTTCTTTTCAACCGATCTCAATGAAACTGGTAAAATAAAAATTACTTCAGTAATTCACTTTAGTGAATGTCGATCGCTTAAAAAGAAACCGAGTTAATACTACTACAATTATTTTACTTTAAACTCTTTGATGCACCTTTTAACATTTCTTCTTGTCATAACATTTGAATGTCGGTCCGGCATTGTATAGCGGTTAGGGCATTGGAATTCTACGAAGAGGGTATGGGTTCAATTTTCAGAAAATGATTGTAAATGTCGATGAATTTGTTATGCCTCTCTTAAAAACGTTCATGAAAAGAAAACGTAACTTCTTAAAGTAGGAGACATTTATAATATTTTCAAATTAATGAAGGATGATCCCTTGCCATAATTTTTTTCATGAAAACCTAGAGTTTTCAGAAAGCAAAATTAAACTTCAAGAAAGGGCTAAAATACTATTATTTGTTCTTCTCCAATCTGATGAGGGTATTTGCTTCAAATTATTTTATATTTTTGCATTCTATAAGAAATTGTTGGAGAAAGGAAATAAACATAAATAGAATAAAATAAAGAAATATAATGTCCTGTAAATTGTTAAATAAATTATTATTTTTTTTTGGTTTCGCATTAAATTATAAGAAACATCCGCGATTTATACCACACTCAACAGCTGCTAAAACCGAGTAAAAAGTGTTATGTTGTTGATCGAAAGGATTAAAATTCCATTCGTTGGTTGATAAAACTTCGTTCTAAACCTACACAATCGAAAATTGGTGACGGTTCGCTATAAATCTCGCAGGAAACACAAGACATCCAATCATAAAGTTATTTTTAAAAATCGGATGTTGCATATTAGCGTTGCAATAAAGGTACGTAATGGGTTACTAAAATTGGAAGTCTATACCACAGGAACACTTACACTATGGGTGTAAAGATTTGACGATGCAAGGGAAAAATTTATACCACCAGTACTCAAAAGGCCGGAAGTCAAAAATACCCGTGACAGGGCATGGATAATTGGCCACGTTGCGTAGGATCTTTAGCTAAGGAGATTCGTGTAGTAAGTTTAAATCATTGTCAGATAACGAGAACTACACCTGAGCTGTTCTTTTTTTTGTGACCAACGCTAGGAGAATAGAAGTTCTGAAAGGTTTTTGCTCCAAATTATTTCATAAAAATTAATTAAAATTTCCTTTTAAACTTTTTTCTGGTTGATTTTTTTTTCTGGGAGACCATGACAGTTTTAAGTGCAATCAAAATGAAATGTTATTAAGTAATGAACTCAAAAGGATGACATGTATTCTCTACAGAGTAAAATATGAACCAGGTAAAAAATATTGTTGATGCCCCATGATGCATATTTGGTCATATTAATACTCTCAAAACTATTGGGCGAATTGCGTTTGTAGGCTCTACGTCATGGATTGCTGCAACGTTATTACCTAAAATAAATGGTGCATACGTTATTCAAATAATTAATTTATTTTATTATCAGGAATTGTACAGTCTGCATTACTTCTAGAAACAGTGACTGAACAAACTATATATATTATAGTATATCTATTTTATCTAATATTCTCATATTACAAGACTAATATATCATTGTTTGGGATAAATGGACCATGGCTTATAAAAAATCAATATACATCGAATTATTTTCGCTAGAAAAATCTAGTATTTTTGACCTTGTTTTGAAGGTACTCGTTTTTTTTTATGTTAGTAGTTTTGGTCTTCTTTAAACGATTACCATTCGTCGAAAAAGTTTCAAGCAATGTACGTGACATTTCTGCGTCAACATTAACAATGGGTCATTTAACAGTGAACACAGCTTTTGAAAGTTTCATCCATTGATTTATGAAATGTAGGTTTGTACTTCAATCTGTTAACTTTATGACATAGTGGGACAACTTTGACAAACAACCTGCCAAGTTTCTAAATCCATCAAAAATGGTTTGATAATAAGACTGGAATGATTGGTGGTTCCTCAGTTAATCTTATGTCTCTAAAATAACTAATGAAAAGTTGAATATTAAAATGTTAAACAGTTACAGGCGAGAGTAGTGTTGTTAAAAAAGTTCCAAAGTAACTTTCTGAGGTACGGCTGGCTTCCAAAATGGAATTCAGAGATGTCTACAAATTCTTATCCTCATTTTCTATGGGATTCAATTTGGAAAAATAACTTGCCAAAACTCGAATCGTTTCGGAATTTACTTTTATTCAAAAGTGGACAAGTCTAAATAAACTACAAATAACTTTTAATTTTAGAAAAAATACCTACATTTTAAAAAACAATTTTGACGTTCTTAAATTAAATTTTTTAATTAGGATACCACATAAAAAAACTGTTTTAGTTTTAGAGGGAATACTAATTTGTTGAATACCGTGAGATTGGACAACTTTGCCATAGTGGGACAACTTTGACAAACGCCCTTCCAAGTTTCTAAATCCATCAAAAGTGTTTTGATTGATTGGTGGTTCCTTAGTTAATCAGTTAACTTTATGTCTCTAAAAGAAATATGAAAAGTTGATTTTTAAAATGTTAAAGTTGTAAGGGAGAATAATATTGTTAAAAAAGTTCCAAATTAACTTTATGTGGTACAGTGGCCTTACAAAATCGAATTCAAAGGCATCTACAATTTCGTATTCTCATATTAAATGCGATTTAATTTCGTTAACATAACTTACCAAAACTTAATTTACCAAACCTTACCTTAACCAAATTTACTTTTATTCAAAAGTAGACAAGGCTGAGTAGACTACAAATAACTTTAACTTTTACAAAAAAAAATCTACATTCTTAATTGAATTTTTTAATTAGGACACCACATAAAATAAAAAACTGTTTTAATTTTAGAGGGAATATTAATTTATTGAATACCGTAAGATGGAACAATTTTTCTATTGTGGGGCAACTCCGACAACCTTCTTGCAAAGTTTCTAAATCCATCAAAAGTGGCTTGAATATAAGGCCGGAATTATTGGCTGTTTCGTGAACTTCGCATGGTGGTTTGACAGAGTATTTCATACTAGCTAAATTATTCAACGTTGATTGAAAGATTGTCCGTCATTTATTGTTCTGTCATTTATTTCTGCTAGACATCTTGACTTTTTCCTTGAAGTTATTAAACCACTTCCATTATTATTTTTTTCAATTATAGCCAATGTACCATTTAAATCCATGCGCTTTTTAAAGATTTAATTAGACGCATTTCTGCCTTATTCAAATTATAATTTAAAACAACACATAAATAGTACAACTACTAATACAAATTTTAGTATATTTCTTCTAATTTTCTTTTTTTATTATTTAAGATATGTACATTTTTTTTACAAAATATGTTCATCACTTTACACATTACATTGTTTTAAAACATTATATCACATTTTGAAATGTTATAGTTGTTTGGAGTGTTTATTAATTGACCTTAATTATTCAACGTTGATTGAAAGATTGTCCGTCATTTATTGTTCTGTCATTTATTTCTGCTAGACATCTTGGCTTTTTCCTTGAAGTTATTAAACCACTTCCATTATTATTTTTTTCAATTATAGCCAATGTACCATTTAAATCCATGCGCTTTTTAAAGATTTAATTAGACGCATTTCTGCCTTATTCAAATTATAATTTAAAACAACACATAAATAGTACAACTACTAATACAAATTTTAGTATATTTCTTCTAATTTTCTTTTTTTATTATTTAAGATATGTACATTTTTTTTTTACAAAATATGTTCATCACTTTACACCTTACATTGTTTTAAAACATTATATCACATTTTGAAATGTTATAGTTGTTTGGAGTGTTTATTAATTGACCTTAATTTTTTTTGTTTACTGTTTCGTAAACAAGAATAGAGGAAACGATTATATTAAAAAATAATTATATGGGAATTTATAATGAGATTGTAAGATTTTACTTTTTAAAATTCTTAAAATGTTTGGAAGTGTATGTTGTAAACCTAATATATAGATTGTATAAACCTCAGGTTTAACTCTTTTTTTGCACCTAAGAAACTACCACAACACATTTAATATCCATTTGAGATAAAGCTTACTTTAAACTTCCAAACCAGGCTTTTATACAATATTTTTATTAAAGTTTTTATTAAATAAAACAATGTGCACGAAGTTGTATTATTTACTTTTTAGGGGATAACTCTGGGAAAATTCAGTATTTTCTTGCACTATAGTAAAAAATTGAGAATATTTTAAAAATATATTCCTCTGAAAAAAGAGTTTACCGTCAAAAATTCGGGATAAATGTTATGCATGGAAACTTATATTTTTACCGTTATATATTGTTACGATATTTGTGATATCTGATATAATTTCATAATCATTCTTCCCAACACCATTTGAAAAAGTCACATAAATCATAAGACACAAAACGACACATCCTTTATTCAGTTTTCAATATGGAGCATAAAAGAATAGAAACGAAAACAGACATACAAAGAGAGATCTCCGACTTTACTTCAGAAAATCCGTCTTTTTTTATTTTATTCCATTCTAGTCAGAATAGCATGAAGAAATGAAGAACCTCATTAGCAGCGGAGAGACCATTAAGGCTCCACTAACAACATAAGTTGCTTCAGCATTAATGATAAAAGTAGTGGACATTAATGTGGTGCACTTGCATGAAATGAGTTGCGTTGCAGTGAACAAAGTTGGTGCACTATGTTAACAGTGTAAAACGAACGTTAATTATTTGTATGCTTATTTTAATTAATTTCGTGCTCATAATAATCATATATATTATGTATGAAGAGAAGATTCCTTTCACACCGCTTTTAGATGCAACGTATCTTAACACAAGATGTGCAAAATAAAAAGAATTTCATAGACCAGGGACTTCACAATGTACTCATCAAAGTTTTTTAAATTTGTTTAAAATTCATTTAAACAGTTATTTTAAACAAGCGTTGATAATGCTATCATCTATGAACAGACCGTTAAACTTTTTTGATTTTTTGGCCATAAAAGATTCACTCATATATGGTGTGTGTGTGTGGGGGGGGGGGGGGCATGATGTAATTTTTGTAAGGACATACTAGTTTATTGTAATATTTTAAGCACTATATTCATGTTTTAACGTGCACACAGGGCCTTTGTGCGACCAAGTTTGGGCAGGCACAATTACCACTGTACAGTACAGACAGGTTTGGTCTGTGAAGAGTTTGCTCAGCCTGCTTCCTTTTAAGTTTTGACCTAAACCAATACAACATGATACTTATTTGGTATCATGTTGTTCGTCTTGAACTGAGTGGAATTACTCTTTTCACCTGTTTAAATTTCCATATGCCAAAATTGAACTTTAGGGTGATAATTTGTCATAATCCGTCTGTTATAACTGAAGTTACAAGTGTTATACAGTCCAGAATATGCCAAAAATACCAATCCTTTCCACGAACTTGTAACAAAAATCATTTGCTACAATTGAACTTTGATGTGATAACATGCCACGAGCTCTTGGTTATAACTGATTTTATAGCGGTTAAACAATCCAAAATATGTCAGAAATTCCAATCATTTCCCAGAACGTGTGACAAAGATTATATGCCATAATTGAACTTTAATGTGATAACTTGCCACGATCCATCTGTTATAACTGAAGTTACAGCGATTAAACAGTCCAAAAGATGCTAAAAATGTCAAACATTTCCCGGTAATGTAATAAAGATCATATGCTATAACTGAACTTTGGCGTGATATTTTGCCACGATCCGTCGGTTATAAGTGTAGTTGTAGCTGTTAAACTGTCTAGAATATGCCCGAAATTTGAATCATTTGCCCGCACGTATAACAAAGATCAGAGGACGTAGTAGATTAATGGTCAACCTGGAGCATGAACAAAAAAAAAAGAAGGCGAAATTTTTATCGTATAATGTAGACAAAAATAAAAATAATATGTTTGTCCATATTTTCGTACTGTCGTCAACAGCTGGTTTGTGCATTTTTATTGCAAAGATAATTTACAGAAAAAGGCAAGAGTCAAATCGAGTCCTGAATAATTTTAACCAAAGTTTTGCTATAAATAGCAAATACGAAACTAGCGTCTAAAAACTGCTTACAAGCCTCTGAAACTTTGTTAGTTGTATGGTGAAGGTGGTAAGATTTGTGAAATGTGTTTAACAGAAAATAAAATGCAAACAAAATATTTATTTTACAATTGTTTTAATCCATGTAGGGTTATGCTTGGTCATGCATATGTGACGCATAACATGCGTTCAAAAGGGTGAGACAACGAGCAGTATATAATAGACAGATGATTTTCAGTATAGAACATGAACATATAAGGAAATAAGTCTACGAAAATTAAAATACAGGATAGAAAATGCAATATTTTTAAGGAATGAAAAAAAAATCTTTGCTTTAAAGAAAATTCGAAAATAAATCCAACTAAAATTTTTTTTTTTTATTTAAGTACATTTTATTAAGTGAATTTTCTTGCTAGTTTAATTTTGTAAATGTAACATAAAAGAAAATGATACAGCTGCAGCAGAAAACAATTTGGAACCGCCAGAGAACATTTACGAAGGTACGTTTCTAGGTTTTTATATTATCAAATTAAATTTATTTATTAGAAGTAGGGTATTGGGCGGATATAAATCAGAAAAGTTATACCGTCAATCATTCAGTAAATGCCACAATTATTCTTAGACAAAACATTCATGCCATCAATCACATCATTTTAATCTATATTCTGTTTGGGTATGGTTTATTTTATCTAAATTTTAAAAATATATTCCCAGGTCATTTTTTAATTAGGAATTATATATTTATTAAAATATATATCTTATTCAGTATATTTTGGGAAAAAACGTTTGCAGTTTGTTGAAATGAAACAATAACCTCCCATTCTTTGGAGCAATATGGAAATATATGTTAGCAAAATACTCACATGGGTGGCATCGGCATATAAATCGCCTAGATTAGAATATTCACGTAACTTCATATCTTTTCTAAACCACATGCAACACAAATTTCCTCGGGTATAAAACAGTCAATAAGAAAACAATGAATATGTATTTCCCTCATTCAACTTTAACTTCATTTTGAAACATGAGTCCACCATAAAAAAATTATTTGTATCCAACGTTTATATACGGTTAAAAAATATGACGACCTTGCACCAAACTTTGGTGCAAGGTCGTAATATTTTTAACCCATTTAGATACAATCAACTTTTGGTGCTTAGTTTCAGCATTTTACGGTGCTATCACGAATGGTTTAGTAGTGAAACGTTGTACCAAAACTCATAAAGTTGCTTAGAACTCAAAATTCGATTTTTCTTAGTATTGTAGTAGTTTTTTTCTAGCAGAGCTGGAAACTCTCTGATCGTAAATGACAACTCGTCGCCGACCGTGCTCGAACTAGGAATCATCTGATTCATAGCCGAATGCCTTTATCCATTGGGCAACGGAGACCCTCTTTTGTCGTTGTCTTTCCTGGAGGTTCTTTATGAAGTAGCGACAGTGAAAATTGTGGTTGCAGTAAAAGAGGTTGAACCAATTATCGGTGAAACCTTCGTTATTTTATAAGGGATTTTTGATTAAACCTAGATTCCACCATAATATGGCGTAGACCACTGTTTTGCACCAATATTTTATATTTTGTTGAACTGAAATTTTTAACAGTGTAATGAAGTATAGTAAAATTTTATAAACAATATTTTTAAATGCTCAATATTTAAATTTGCATGTTTTTAGTAATTTATAATTAGTTAAAATTTTATTAACATTATATTTTAAAAAAATGAATAAAAAAAGTGAATGAATAAACTTTAGTTTTTCTTTAAATGTTTATTTTTTCAGGAATATTTATTTGGCATATTTCCAAATTTGATAAACTGCTACAATTATAATTTATGAATAGTATTTATTCGCTCACAGCTTAAATCTTAACATTGTCAGTAGTGTTAATTTTCATTGTTTTGTAGAAGCTTTTTAATAATTTGAAATAAATCATTCATAAACAAGTTGTTTTTTTTTCATTTTTAAAAACAATTTGTTTGTTTATTATAAAAAAAAATTCTCTTAAAAGCAGTTCATTCGAATTCTTAAAAGACTCAACAATTATTTTTTTACTTTTGTAATATTCCTCACTTAAACCAAAGTTTTATATAAATATAATTTAAAACTAACTTATGCATATTTTAGTTCTGGATGAAAATATATTACATACTTACAAAGTGTTGAATCCATATTTAAGGTAATAAAGATATGAAATTTAAATATAATTCTGTATTATTATTTATTTTTTACCGGCAAAAATAAATTTAATATAGTATTCCAGATTTTGTAAATTCCACACACACAGTACATTTATACATTCACTGTGATAGGATATACACTAGAGGGTCCACTTTAGTTTTGCGGTATATGCATTAGAGTATCCGGTAAATTATACGAGCCAACTTGCAAGGTTAAAAATATCCGATTACCTAAATTTACCGACACATATTTTCCCTTCAAATACTCAGTCCTAATTGATTTTTTAGTTCATTTTGCAAACGATTTTATTTTTAAACATTCATTTTATTCTTCCATCTGAATTCTTCCTTTTGTCTTTTATTCTTCCATTTATTCATAAAAATTTCCATAAGCTAACACTACGTAAATCAGTCGTTTTCATTTATTTAATTCACACGAGAATTGAGAAATTGCTTTCAGTCTCCAAATTTCCACTATATATTCATACGTGATCTGTTTTTCCTGTAACATTTGGATTACTTTTATAAATTATCCCTACATGTTTATAGCAACTAGATGTGACACGTCCATTATCTGAAATTTGTTTGATTCCCCGAAATTTGGGAATGTTTGTTTTTGTGACTATATTTTCGGGACCTGTAAATTTTGAAATTTTTATTTATCTGCTCTGTAATTCTATTTATCACAAGTTCCTATTTTTATACGTTTTTACGTTTGTTTATTTATTACATATTGTTAGTATAAATAGTAACGAAATTTTTATTTTTTTCGTTAAAGAGTTATTCTTGTCGATTAAACTTTTGTGGATTACTGTATTTTATTTTGTACGTTTTCAAATTGTGAAATTACCACACTTGAATTCCATAGAAATATAACAAACCAATATATATATATATATTATATATATATATATATATATATTATATATATATATATATATATATATATATATATATATATATATATATATATATATATATATATATATATATATATATATATATATATATATATATATATATATATATATATATATATATATATATATATATATATATATATATATATATTATATATATATATATATATATATATATATATATATATATATATATATATATATATATATTATATATATATAATATATATATATATATAATATATATATATATATATATATATATATATATATATATATTCTATATATATATATATATAATATATATATATATTATATATATATATATATATATATATATATATTATATATATATATATATATATATATATATATAATATATATATATATATATATATATATAATATATATATATATATAATATATATATATATATATATATTATATATATATATATAATATATATATATATATATATATAATATATATATATATATATATATATATATATATATATATATATATATATATATATATATATATATATATATACAACATATAATTATTTACTAAATAAAATATAAGCTTTTAATAAGTCAAACTCTCTGAAGAAAAAAACGTTTTATGAGCATTAATATTAATATATTAAAACGTATTTGTATGCATGTTACGTAAATTTTCGATGTGAAAGTTACCGCTATATCCTGTTTAAATATATATCGTGTTTGTTTTTTATATTCTCTTCCTTTGTCAAAGTTATCTAGATAGGATGTTTACAAGAAATCAGCATAATTTTATTTACTTGTATGTTAAACTACGAATGCAGCTGTAGAGTTTACCTGATCTATATCTAAAATTATAATAATAACTCCTCATTCGAATAATTTTTACTGTAAAAAGGCTGTTAATAATAAATACTGTTTTAGTTGCTATATCCACTCTTTTTTAACGTAATGAGAGGTGAAATTATATATTTCGTGTTTAACAAAATTATAAATAAAACAAATGTTTGAGTAGTAACTGTTTCTTTATGTCATGCATTAACAAGTTGAATCTTAATTTCTTGTTTTCCATAATTGTTAATTATTTTTTCCCACAATTGTTAAATTCTTATTGTCTATAATTTCGAATCCCCCATAATCCTACAGGTAGCACGAAATAGGAAACAATGATCACAACCAGAAGTTTGCAATTTATAGGAATTTTACAATATAATTTATAGAAAAAAGTTCCACAATTTCAAATATCCCACTCACAATACATATAATTTACCATAACATAACATTTATAACATAAAGCACCATATACCCATATATAAACCAGTTACAAGACCCCTGAAACATCTTCATCTAAATCAACCTGAACTCGCTTCTCTGATATTGATAATAAATGCGGGACTGCAGTCGCCATAACAACGAAGTATTAGCGAGCAGAGAGATGCTGAAGGAAAGAGTATGAAAAGAAAAAGAAGCGAAACAAATTTGTCTATTTAATCCGTAAAGACGTCCGCACCTCATTGGTCAAGGAGTTCCTGCTGTGCAGCGCCATCTGGTGGAACGCGGCTACCGGTGGAATGCTCGAGCTGAATCAGTACTTCCTAACTGGAACCGCAACGTGAAAGGATGTTGCCAAACGCACGTGATAAATGACTGCTTCTCCAGATTTTTTAGGGACCTGTTAGTTAGCGTGCATGAAAAGTTTTGATTTGGAAAAGTGTCATTTTAGTTATGGATGAGAATAAACGAAATATTTATTATTAATTAATAAAAGTTTATTTTAATATTTTTTTATTAAAATAATTAGATTTTTAAATTTCGGCTGCTTTTACTTTAAATGTAATTTATTGTTTTTCATAATTATTACATAATTGTTTAAAGTACTTATATAAACTTTCGAAACAAGTAATCTTATCATACATTTAAAGAATTTAAAAATGGCAAATAGTTAATTCTGCTGATATAGAACAATTGATACATAAAAAGGAACTTTTCAATTTGAAAGCTGAAGTATCGGGCCTCTAAAAATTGCGCAAAGTTTAATCGGTAAGTATACTATAAATTTGATATTAATAAAAGTTTTCGCAAATAATTTAAGTTATAAAAATTTCATTTAACCTAAAAACTCACTCACAAATTCTAACTGTGCAATGAAATTAGTAATTCATTTCTTTTACGGTTAACTATTCCTCACGCAATAAATGTTGTTTTGAGGAAATACAATTTAAAATTTTAAAGAAATATTGCATTTTATATTTGACTTTGCTTTGTTTTAAAGTTTCTTGAAATCAATTGATTATTAATTCCGTCAAAATTATTTTAACGTGACATTATTTTTATTTAAGTAATTATAAAACTATCAATAATTGTTATTATTGGTGAATGTATATGTTTTACTAAACATAATCTCTATTCTTTTTTATTGTTATAGTTTTTAGTTTTCATTTCTTTTACATGAACATTAATATATACGATATTTTGTACTTATTTTATAGATTAAAAATACTTTATTTAAAGTTTTAAAAAGAAACTTCTATAATGGAATT
The DNA here is from genome assembly GCA_963932185.1 of Troglohyphantes excavatus. Taxonomy (NCBI): domain Eukaryota; kingdom Metazoa; phylum Arthropoda; class Arachnida; order Araneae; family Linyphiidae; genus Troglohyphantes; species Troglohyphantes excavatus. Next base: position 57,895,644 of record OZ010667.1, on the reverse strand, counting down.
TAATTTTAAAATATTATTATTTTATATAATTTATTATGATTATTATTTTAAGATTTTATTAACTAATTTATATAATTATAATGTTTTTTTTTATTATCATTATTTTTATGGTTTTTTCATTGTCATTTCTTCATTATTATTATTATCGTGTCATCATTTTTAATAAAAATCATCAGTATTGTTTATTAAACATCGGCAAGCAACAATTGGCAATCAAATTATTTTCATTTTAGTAGTGCATTTGTAGCTTCAATTACCTTCATGGTATATGCTCATTGGTGGTGCAATTAAAATCAAAGAACCATTGTGACACAATATACTCAAAGTTTGTTAAATTGTAGATGATTAGGTATTTTAAAACAACTTGTTGTCATTTCTTCATTATTATTATTATCGTTTCATAATTTTTAATAAAAATCATCAGTATTGTTTATTAAACATCGGCAAGCAACAATTGGCAATCAAATTATTTTCATTTTAGTAGTGCATTTGTAGATTCAATTACCTTCATGATATATGCTCATTGGAGATGTAATTAAAATCAAAGAACCATTGTGACACAATATATTCAAAGTGTGTTAAATTGTAGAGGATTAGGTATTTTAAATCAACTTTTTGTCATTTCTTTATTATTATTATTATTATCGTTTCATCATTTTTAATAAAAATCATCAGTATTGTTTATTAAACATCGGCAAGCAACAATTGGCAATCAAATTACTTTCATTTTAGTAGTGCATTTGTAGCTTCAATTACCTTCATGGTATATGCTCATTGATGGTGCAATTAAAATCAAAGAACCATTGTGACACAATATATTCAAAGTTTGTAAAAATTGTAGATGATTAAGTATTTTAAAACAACTACATTTTTAACATCCAATCTAGTTTATTTATATATTACTTTGATCGGGAGAATTTTATGGATATTAATGAGTATAATAAATGATTTAAATAAAAAGTGGATTAGTAGTAAAAAAAATGGGAAATCGAGAACATTTATCCATTCCAAAGGTTTAATTCTCATAACTAAATATCAGTTTTGAGTTAAGTATTTAATATTTAACTTAAACTTTCGCCAATGCGCTGTTTCTGAGGTTTGTGTATGGTGTGCTACTCAAAGCCCCATTAGGTGTTAATATATGAAACGATTAGAGCTAAAATGGACCGAGTCCAAAAGTATAAAAAAAAATGTTTGTTACGAATTAATGCTTGCTAATGGTGTATATTTTTAAATTATGACCCATATTTAATTTAGTTTTCCTACTACAACGATAAAAAGAAAAGTGTCCTCTAAATCCCTTTAGGATTCAACTGGTGTTATAAACTTTAACTTTGATTATCTCAAAACCATAATTTATGAACTTGATTCACTTTAGCTCTGAACGCTTCATATAATGTATGGTTGTTGCTACTCTTCATGTGTCGTTATAAGGTAATCACGTATAGTAAGGAAGAAAAAGTAAAAAAAAACGAAAAATTAAATGACAACAATCACACACTTACATATACACTTATAAAAAACAATTAAAGTTGTATATAATTCGGGTTAAAATTCCACTAAATGTGTTTGATAAATAGTATAAGAAGTTTACTAACTAAGAAAACAGCAATATATCTCAATTATTTCAGAAATGTGTTATTATTTTCTTTCAGAAAGCTGTGAGTTAAATATTTATTATTTCAATGAGATATTCTTAAAAAATATATAGTTACTCTAATCGCATGGACATTTTCTATTAATTTTGTGAAATCAGAGAACACAGTGCATAAGCTTTTCCTAAGCACACATATAATTATTGAATACTAAAATATAATGTTGCTGAGATTAAGAAAACATTATCTCCGAGACAACTGGTTGCAAGACACTTTATTAAATTTTAGTCAGTTAAAAATACCTTAAAAATACATTTACTATATAATAAATGAGACACAAAAATGCATGAAATAAATTTTCTATCTCAAATTAAATTATTAACGCGTCTGTCAGAGTACCTGTTTTATAAAATATTTATCGTTCTTGAAGTTTTTAAAAAATATTTTCTTGTGTTAAATTTGTAATAATATTTTTAAACAGTACGTTTAAAATATGAATCTTGGTGAATGCACATTTAAAAATTCACTTTTTAAATAAGAATATTTTATTCATTCTGTTTATAAGAGAAATAGCGCGCGTTAGTAAATTTATTTTATGTATTTCAAATTGGGAAAAAATTACTTTTACAAGATTTCCTTGTCACATTTTTCTATGTCAAATAAAAGATGCATAACACGTTTTACTAACCTCTAGGAAGACAAAATCACTCTATCTTAGTTTATCCCCAAGTGAAATGGAATTGTTCTATTCTTATAAACTAAATAAACTTACTAAGGTTTACATGTACTGCATGCATAATAAGTTTTGAATATATAAATCATTGATATATTTCTGAATAATTCAAAAACAGATACACGCTAATCGTTTAAAAATTTCAATTTTTACAGAATATTTTCAAAATATTATATTTTTCTTAAGTTAATGCTGATATGTATTTCTTATCGGTAACAGTATAGTATAGCCCCCAGTAGAGATAGGATTTTGGATTGCAGAAAAAAATGGAGTAGTTTTGATTTTCAGGTATGTTGTATGTATCGACCCCCTTGTAAAATATCCAAGTTTTCGACCTCCCACCCCTTGTGCGTTTTCCGCCATTTTGAAAAAAAAAACGTTAAAAAAAGGCTTTTTTTAAGTGTTTCTTTAATAACTCTCTTCCAGTGCATTTTAGGCTAAAAGTTACTATTACAATAGTAAAGAAAGTTAAATTGAAAAATTATTCAAGTAAAACTAATGACATACATGACTTTTTTCATTTTATAGATTTTCACGGCCCTATATCTCAGTGCCCTATATCTCAGTACATGTTCCGAATTTTTAAATATTTTATACATGAAATTTGTAGTAAATTTAATGCTCTTTAAAATTGTAATCCTAAGTTTTAACTTAAAATGTACTGGAAGCCAGTTATTGAGGAAAAACTTTAAAAAGTGCCTTTTTTTAGCGTTTTTTTCAAGATTGCGGAAAACGCACAAGGGGTGGGAGGTCGAAAACATGGATTTTCACGAAGGGGTTGATATATACAACATACCCGAAAATCAAAATTACTCCATTTTTTGCAACCCAACCCCCTTTTTTTTAGCTATCTCTACTGGGCTAGTAATATTATATTTCTTTTAAAAATTGCAACCACGATATCTGAAAACATTATCTTAAATCATTATTTAGATTTTTTTTAAATAATAAGATTATAATATTTTTTATTTATAATAGAATAGAATTTATTTAACTTCTTAGTATTATAAAACAAAAACTATAGAAACAATAATATGTACAAAACAGGATTTCGATTGCATTTGCATCAAAATTTAAAATACGTAATATTATATATATATATATACATATATATATATATATATATATATATATATATATATATATATATATATATATATATATATATATATACAAACAACAAAAATAACGGACTGAAAGATCAATAAGAGAGGGGAGGACGCATAAAGCTGATAAATCCAAAAAGATCTCCTGAAATAACAAAAAAAAACACAAAAAAAGAAAGATAATTAAGTAAATATACAAAAACGAGAACCATAATGCATGACAAAGTTACTGTCTTCTTCATAAGTGGGCAAATACCAGTAACAGTTTTGAAGTAGCACATTTTTCAGAAAAATTACTGATTTTGAAAAATTATACACTTAATAAGCAATTTGAATTATTAAAATATTATAAGTATTTGCAGCTCTGTGAAATATTGCTCCAACTAACCAATAGTTAAACTGATTAACCAAAAGATAATAACCCTTTCGTAAAGGTAAGAGTATCCTTTGGCTGTATTCCAACAAACAGTTCACAAATTACCTAATTTTACACTAGTATGCTAATCTAATAGTTCACATTCTTAACAAGATTTAAATTACTGATTCGGAATTAAGTTATTACAACAAGTCCCCTAAGTACATATATAATGGATCTCTTGTTTCGAAATGTTTATTTTGTAAAATAAATGTGGTCTAAGTTTTGCTTTGTAAATTAAACTGAATGTCTTTTATATAATGGCAAGTGCCATGTGGTTAAGCCCTAATTATCATTAAGTTACTATTGAATATTTAAATTTATTTTGTAATAGCTTTATTTCCTGCTTTGATGTGTATGTCCATTGAATTAGGATATCCATTGAATTATTTCATGGAACAAATAATTTAAATATATTGCATTGATGCCAAAGATTGAGAAATTGGTAATCTTCAAAACTCTGATCATCTGTACTTGCTTCAGAAACAACAAATAAACAATGAGTGGTCTTTAATTTAAGATTTTATGTATTTACTGAATCTCATACAGTGTAAATAAAGTTATCGTATCGCATAACAAGATACAAACACAATGAATAACTTTGTGTTTGTATCTCGTTATACCTGTAGCGAAGTACGATCTACTGGGATTGACTCCTGGTCCTTTCGCTTACTACGCCGATACTCTATCCGTTAAGCTAAACTAATTACTGTACACAGATGGATATTATGGGGTATATGAAGTGACCACCATAGTACCCCCTATTTGAGTGAGTCGGACGAAGGTACGAACGATGCCTGCAATGAGTCGCAAATGAAGTTGGAAGTTGTAGTGGTCGAATGATGTCGCCACAAGTTGGTGGTGGAAGGTTACGATTGTTTTTATTCCAGATTCGCCATTATAGCAAAGTGTGGTCTATTTCGATTAAACCGAGACCTTTTGCTTGCTAGGCCAGTACTCTATCCGTTAGGTAAAAGTAATCACAATATACGGGGGATGGTATCAAGTATCTAAAGCGACCAACACATATCCAGCAACGTGTGTGTGTGCCAATCTAAATAAAACGTTGCTGGTGACGTAATAGTGACATTCAAACAAAATCACACTGATAAGAAATATCTTTACCTGAGTATAAACAAGCATACAAATGTGGTTAAAGTTAAGTGAAATACCCCTTATTGGCCAGGTGTGCCTCAATTTGTCGGACTATACTTATATTGTTTAAAAAAGTTAAATGAAAGTTTCTATGTTTAACAAGCCTAAAATACTTAACAAGAGCTATAGAAAGGGACACCCTTTGCGACCTCTTTCCACCAAATCTTAATACAATGACAACTGTTTCACTATTCAAAGATTTATTTCTTTGGTCGTGGACAAATATTTCATCTAGTGAGTTGGCCTTTTTTAAAGCAACTCCAGGCGGCATGGACAAGGAGCATTTATTTAATTTTAGGACAACTTTTTTCAAACTCTATGAACACTTTTTCATAATGAATATTGAAAATAAATATTTCTTGTTAATTTGATTTGAATTTTTTAATCAATGAGTATGCAAATAGCGTACTCATTTTGTGATTTAAAATATATTATTTAAACTTATACTTTTCAAACAGACGAGAGTTATTTTACCATAAAACCCCTATTTTAAACATAACGACGAGTAGATTATCTGATTTGGACTCGTCAATATTTTTTAAATAATAACGTTGAAAAAATATATAAGATAGTTTATTATGCATATTTTTTCTTATATACAATTTCTGAAAATAGTCTAATGTAATATTTTATAAATAGTTATAAACGTAATTTGTAACTAATATAGGCATTATTGATGTTCTTACGTTTCAATTATAACTATATTTTTTAACTGCGATCTGTATGATAGATACAGTTTAACTATATAAATTTTGTTATATATATATATATATATATATATATATATATATATATATATATATATATATATATATATATATATATATATATATATATATATATATATATATATATATATATATATATATATATATATATATATATATATATATATATATATATATATATATATATATATATATATATATATATATATATATATATATATATATATATATATATATATATATATATATATATATATATATATATATATATATATATATATATATTTATATATAAATAAATATATATATATATATATAATTATATATATATATATATATATATAGATATAGATATATATATATATATATATATATATATATATTTCTTTAGAATAATAATTGTAATTTGATATTCTAACTATATAGTTATACCGAAGATATCGAAATGTTTACAACAGCTATAATAACCATATAACTCATGGTTACAGCACAATAAACTTTTTGGATATTAGAGAAATCTCGTACTTTTTCCATACACCATAAACAGTAACGACCTACCTTAATGACGACAAAGCAAAATCCTTGAGATACCTTAAATAACAAAAGCTTATTGTAATATCCCACTGTAAAGTGTTTTTCTTATCTAAACATTGCGCCCCAAAAAAATTGTCTGTAAAAGGACCTTCCGTTTATTTAGCTTTATTGCAAAAACTCTCATCCGTATTTTCCAACGAATTGTGATATGATCCTAACTACCACCATTATATATTTCCTATCTCGGTTGATATAGAATAAGTTGAACCTTTTTTCCAAACTTTCAGCTCGTTTTTCCCTTCGCATTTGTTTGGAAACTTTTCTACAGACATTTTTCCGGTTACCCTTTGCTTGCTTGTTGTTGTTCTTCTTTTTAAATGTCTTGTTTCCTCCGAACAAAACTTCGCCCTTTGTTAACGCTCGTCTAATCCCATCTCCGAGGAAGCATGTGATTTTGGAAGCAATTTGTTCCTACCCCGTAAAAATAATTAAGAATTTCAATAGGGAAACTTATTTTATATGGGGTCCATTTTATATGCCACGTGGATATTCTAAGCAATAGCGGAAATTCGTAAAAACAGGGAAAATGAAAAATCTCTAATAATTTATGTAACCGAAAAATAAATAATAACATAAGTATAAATAATCTCTCTATTTTAAAAAAAAGTAAGCCCTAGGGGGAAAAAGTCGGCCCTAGGGGGAATTTTCAGTTCTTTCAATGTTATTCAGATCGTATCTCAAAATGTTAAAGTCCTAAAATTACGAAATTAAGTGAATTTGTTAAGAAATGTTTGATAAATAAGAAGAATATATTTTTGTTTCAATACTGTTATTAGTTTATAAGTTATTTAATATTAAAGTCGTCGTTGATAAAATTTCCCTTACAAGTAATTTTGTCCGTCGAGTTTCTGAAACACTATTAAGAGGAGAGATCCAATTTTTTTAGGGAGTGTACAAATAGGTTTGAACTGGAAATCCAAGTAAGCATTTTTTAAAATTCGAATTAGTTTTGGATTTATAAATTTTTTAAACCTTTGAACACGCTCCACTTTTTGAAGTTTTTTCACCCTCATTTTTGAAACGTGATTTCTAAATTACTATATCTCTCTATTTTAAAAAAAAGTAAGCCCTAGGGGGAAAAAGTCGGCCCTAGGGGGAATTTTCAGTTCTTTCAATGTTATTCAGATCGTATCTCAAAATGTTAAAGTCCTAAAATTACGAAATTAGGTGAATTTGTTAAGAAATGTTTGATAAATAAGAAGAATATATTTTTGTTTCAATACTGTTATTAGTTTATAAGTTATTTAATATTAAAGTCGTCGTTGATAAAATTTCCCTTACAAGTAATTTTGTCCGTCGAGTTTCTGAAACACTATTAAGAGGAGAGATCCAATTTTTTTAGGGAGTGTACAAATAGGTTTGAACTGGAAATCCAAGTAAGCATTTTTTAAAATTCGAATTAGTTTTGGATTTATAAATTTTTTAAACCTTTGAACACGCTCCACTTTTTGAAGTTTTTTCACCCTCATTTTTGAAACGTGATTTCTAAATTACTATAAGTCATTTAAAATTATATATTTTCTTATTAAAAAAAATATATTAATGTTCGTTAAAACTTCATCTTTCCGATGTTATAAAGATTATAGTTCTATCTTTACAATTAAATTAGATGTGGTCAATTAAGATAGGTATAAAAAAAAGTGAAGAAATGAAAAATGTCGGATATTTCGAGAAAATTTTAATTTGCGAATTTTTGTCTCATTGTTCCGCTTGCATCTCAAAAAGTAAATTTCCTAAAATTATGAAATTATGCCAGTTTATTAAGAAATGTTTGGGTAATAAGATGAATATTTTTGTTTTTGAATACGATCAGTATATTAGACGTTATTTTATGTTAAATTCATGATTTTAGAACATTTTGAAAATAATTCATACATTTTTGTATACTTGTCTTCCAATTTTTAACAAAAAAATAAATAAAAAATTAGAGGTATAGATTAAACTATTGGCGACAAATGATCCAGAGCGTTTGTTAAATTTCGATTTAGTTTTGTAGTTATAAATTTTTAAATAATTGACGAAATGTCTGAAATAATCGTCAATTTTACGCGTAAAATTTTAAGGGATAAATTAAAACTGCTCTAAGTAGTTCAAAAATATACTTTTTTTCCGTTAAAAAAATATAGTTATATTCGTAAAATCTTCCTTTCTTGAATGGTATCAATACTGAAATTCTATCTTAAAAAATAAATTAGATGTAACTATTTATGTGAAGTACTATAATTATTATTATAAGATATTTCGGAGCAAAATGCCAACGTTGGCAAAATGCCAACATGTATGTAAATCTAAATCCTGTAGCTTATTAAATATTTTAACGGGAAATTATTATTAACGCCAATTCTCAATAATCTTACTTTATATAAATAAAAGTTGGCGAATTAGATTTATTTAAGATTGGCGCGTTTATGCTACTGTTTGTTTACACATGTTTCGCTTTTCAATGAGTAGAAACAATTGCGTTGAAGCAGTTGAGATTTTCCAGTTATCCAGGGGGGGGGGGGGGCTGTAAACTTTTATACCTTAAAAGTTGGGAATTTCGAGTTTTAAAAATCCCTGAGTTGGGAAAATTTATGCCTCAGGAAAGTTAATATTATTAGCAAATGAAAGCGATGGAAGACTAGAAATTGCCCAGCTTGTATTAAGATGAAACTTAAATTAGACCTCAAAACAGAACACTGCATTGGAACATGCGTGCAATAAATCAATACTTTCGAGATAACTGTTTAATATTACCTATAAAAAAGCTGACAAATGTCTATAAGTTGGAACTGGGAATTTTTTAGCACTGTTGCGTTTTGAATTTCGAATCGTTAAGTGTGGTCTGGTTAATTAACGTCGCACTAGAGCTGCACATTGAACTACTGGCGTTGGTTCGAACAAAGCGTCCTTGATTGGTTATTGGTACGTATTTACTTACTACATCAAGGACGCTTTGGTTCGAGGCCTTTCTTGAAGAATAGACCCGGGAACGATGTCTCATATTTTTAACAATGGTCAGATAACGAGGACAACACTAGAGTTGGTACCTGACGTCCTTAAGTTGGGAATTTTGAATCGTTCACTTTCGGAATTTCGGATCGTTAAGTTGGGAAATTTCTTGTCTCAACATCCCAAAAATAAATTTGTGTGACGGCACTGCCAGTAATAATTTATATAACTAAAAAAAGTATTGTTGTTAGGACACATTGTCATTGTCTACAGTGTATGAAGCCGGTATTGTTTGCGAAGCAAACTAAAGAGGATTGCGTAGCAATCCTCCGGGGGTTGGCGAAGCGTTAGCGGAGCAGGGGGCGGAGCCCCCTAGTAATATAAATAATAACATAAGTATAAATAATAATATAGATAATAACATAAGTATAAATAATATAAATAATAACATAAGTATAAATAATATAAATAATAACATAAGTATAAATAATATAAATAATAACATAAGTATAAATAATATAAATAATAACATAAGTATAAATAATAACATAAGTATAAATAATAACATAAGTATAAATAATAACATAAGTATAAATAATAACATAAGTATAAATAATATTGATATAAATAATAACATAAGTATAAATAATATAAATAATAACATAATTATAAATAATATAAATAATAACATAAGTATAAATAATATAAATAATAACATAATTATAAATAATATAAATAATAACATAAGTATAAATAATATAAATAATAACATAAGTATAAATAATAATATAAATAATAATATAAATAATAACATAAGTATAAATAATATATATAATAACATAAGTATAAATAATAACATAAGTATAAATAATATAAATAATAACATAAGTATAAATAATATAAATAATAACATAAGTATAAATAATATAAATATTAACATAAGTATAAATAATATAAATATTAACATAAGTATAAATAATAACATAAGTATAAATAATAACATAAGCATAAATAATAACAAAAGTATAAATAATAACATAAGTATAAATAATAACATATGTATAAATAATAACACAGAAGTATATTTAAAACTTTTTATGGTTTAATATGTTTGAATATTAAATCTTGTATATATTAAATCTTGTTAAATTAAATCTTGTTATATTAAATCTTGAATATCCGTTCCCAAAGTGAATTCATATATTAACTAGTTCTCGCATTTCAACAATATATTTTAACACTATGTTATATTTTAATGTTTTATATTTATAAAACTAATTACCGAAACAAACATAAAAAGGCAACATTGAATTAAAAATATCTATAAATTTTAAAATATATATATTGACTTTGGATAGAGTCCAAATCTTAATTTCTTTTATTAGACAAAATGTTGATTGAAAATAAATGATAAGATTATATACCACTTATACCACTACCACTAAATATGTTTTAATAATGACAGGAATAATATTATTTATAATTATGTTATTATTTATATTATTTATACTTATGTTATTATTTATATTATTTATAATTATGTTATTATTTATATTATTTATACTTATGTTATTATTTATATCAATATTATTTATACTTATGTTATTATTTATATTATTTATACTTATGTTATACCAATATACCACTTATAACAATATTCAAATGGTTTTGTTTTTGATATCATATACATTAAAATATAAAAAATAATTTATGGAAAGATAAAATCTCAAATACATACTGACGAAGAAGTTTTACACATATGTGATATGCCTGACACAGTGGAGATTACTTGTTATATCCTTTATTAATAACAAATGGTAATTGAAGTTGAAAAAGAAATAACACAGATAACATAAAATGAAAGTAATGAAATAATTTTTCTTATATAATACTTTACTATGATTTCCCAGAATGTTTATTTAAAATTTATTTATTTTAAAATAAATTGCCGTTGACAATAAGGTTTATTTTAAATTCCATCTAATCTTTAGAATTAGAATGTTTTAATCCCTTGTTTTTTTGTTATTGTTCCTACATATTAAGTAAATATGTTTTAATAATGACAGGAATTTATAACAGTCTTTGTATTTTTACTAAACTAAATTTTTAAGGAATTAATTTTAATGAATAATGAAACATTTCTTAAAATGATTATTTAACACACAAATTGTGATTTTTTTGCTATAAACTAGTGCGTAATAATGTATCCAGCATGGAATTGTTTTGTAGTTTTACAGTGTAAAATACAAATATAAAAATTATATGTAGTAACTCTCAGAACATATTTGTTTGATTTAGTATATGAAAAGAAAATATCAAATGTTAAGAAGATATTTTTAAAAAAAAAATTCTAATAAATAAATAAATAATGTAAGACATACTAAGTATGTTTCAACAAGTTATTTTTTTTACCGCATACGGCACAAAATATATAACTTTTAATATAGTGACGATTTTTTTGCAATTAGTAAGAAAATATTCTCAGAAAACCAGTTTTTATTACTATTGTTTTTAAATAAGAAACGCTCTATGCTTTCTGGATATTCATATTAATACACTATAAATAAAACATGATACAGTAGTAAACATGATACGGTTCGGCTGTAAGCTCAAAGTGAGTTCTAACCAAAATTTCATATATATTATGCAATGTAAACTATATCTTTGAACAACATAGGATCTCAATTTGTTTAGTTAATACGGCCACACGTGATAAAACTGTACACCTATAGGGTAAGCTCGTGTGGCTTGGGTATTCAGACATGAACGATTGGTGATGGTTTTAAATTGAAGAGGATGATAGTTGGAAATCGGTTACATAAATATTAATCTAAATTTAGGTTTGTCATTTGAACAAATGGTGCAAAAGCAGGAATATTTATCACCACGAGTGTGACTTGTGTTATCAACTTTTTGCCTGATATTTTACCACGAATATTAATCGATGTCGTATGCGAAGGGGTTAATGAAAATATATTGTAAAAATATATTTGAATTTTGTGTGTTATTTATTGCTGATTTCAAGTCACAAACGTAATTTATTACGTTAATAACACTAAACCCAAAAATATTCCCAAACGTAATTTACCAAACTACAATCTTTATATATAATTCTCTTACGCGGTGATTGAAAAACGCTGTTTTTTTATACGCGGATTGGAAACAGTTAGTTTGTCTACAAAATTCTGTTGCGTCCGCATTCTTGTTTTGCCATTATGTAAGCCATTTTGACGATTAACCTCTTCAATCCATTGGTAATTAATTATTTTGATGATGTCAGCTTAAATGAGGAAGAATATAAGCCTCATTGTATTAAAAAAAAATAGAAGTTTGTAAAAAATTATCCAAACTTTAAAGAAACGGAAAATTGAGATGGCGCTATCTGTTGACAATTTTAAAAACTAGATTCCCATTAACTTCCTCGATTTGACGTATTAACTCAGTAAATTACACACTGGTAGGCAAGATTATGGTACCTTCTGGTAGGCAAGATTATGGAACCTTCTGGTAGGCAAGATTATGGTACCTTCTGGTAGGCTACATTATGATACCTTCTGGTAGGCAAGATTATGGTACCTTCTGGTATGCAACATTATAGTACCTTCTGGTAGGCAAGATTATTGTAAGCTTAACGTCAATTATGGCTAAAACAAACTACCAATAATGTTAGAAATTGAACTAAAACGCAGGAAATGTATGAAAATAACATGGGAACTAATAAATAACATTATTCTTGCCAATGGTACCATTGTTTAACATTTGTAGTTAAAAATAAATTAGTTTAAAGGAATTTATATTGATTTACATGGCGAAAAAATTTATTGATGACAAGATGAATTATAATTTACAGTTTAAACTTTTAAAGTTTTGCATAAAAGAATTAAAAAAAAATTGTTATTAGGACACATTGTTATTGTGTCCTACCGTTTAACGAGAGAAGCGGGAATTGGTTTGCTTTGCAAACCTATGAGGATGGATTCCGTAGCAATCCTCCGGGGGTTGGCGAAGCGTCAGCAGAGCAGGGGACGGAGCCTACTAGTAATATATATTTGGCCTACAAAAAGTTTACATCTTCAAAGATATAAACATATACTAAGGCATTTTGTCTTAGAATCGTCACAAAGTTACATATACCCTTTGTAATCAACGATAACTGAAAAAAATCATTGAATCTTATTCATTGTTAGCTTAATTATTGTTTACTCATATTAAGGCCAACATTTTGCAGTATTCCGAAACAGAGCTCTTCTACAACTGCATTTTCATTATGTTTATTTCCAAACCGACGAATCAAAGATGCTTTATTTAACTTCCCAACCAATCCCCATCAAGAACACCGCTTCCGAAAACACAATTCGCTTCCCCAACAATAATTGGAAAATCAATTTGTCGTTCCTCTCATAACTCCAAACCCTTCACGGACTCTCAGTTTAAGTGAAACCGATATCAGAGCAATCCACCATCGAACCGGGCAATTTCCATTGCGAGGCAGTTCCAAAAAGATTTGTTTAATTTGGAATCTATTAATCTTGATGAAACTTTCCTTCAAATCCCATCCCAAAAGTTTGAAACCTAGGTTTGGGTATATTGATCCTTTAGGGAGAAAACCCAATTTGAATCAGAATCGAAATGGAATTAAAATAAGTCCTTGGGGATTTCGTCTAATTGACAACACCCAGTGCGAATTGTAGGTGGGGTATCAAGAGATTATATGGGAATTAACTAATTAGCATAATCTTAAAAGTCACATATATCTTTGGGTAATAGTTTAATCTCTTAATGAATGGTAATTTGGAAATTAAGTAATGTATAAAACTCTTGGCAATGTAATTTTCTCAACTTGAAAAAGGAATTGAAATTCTGCTGAATTGAATTGAAAAGCTATTCAAATAATGCATTGGCAACTAGAAGTTAGTTTTATTTGAAATACTTTATGTGTTTTATTAAATCATTTCAAAGCGGTAAATTGATTTTTTTTGCATCGTAATCCACTTGATTCGTTTAAACAAATTTTGAATTCATACATATATTTTAGCAAAATCTTTTATTCCTATACAATAGTAAGAAATTCTATTCAATTTAAATTAATCCTATTTTCCTTTTATTTGAGTTCAATAAACGATTTGAATTACAATTCTTTTGAATGCACATAAACTATTCTACCTACTATTTTCAATACAATAATTCGATTTCCCAGTTCGTTATCAATCAAAGAATAAGAATGTCAATAAAATATTTTACTTTTTATGATATACTTGAATTGAAAAATTATATATATATATATATATATATATATATATATATATATATATATATATATATATATATATATATATATATATATATATATATATATATATATATATATATATATATATATATATATATATATATATATATAGTATTTTAATAAAAAGTATCCTGGTTTATTTGAAAACTTGCATATGGTACGGTTTTAATATAATTTCATCATTCAGAAATTACATTATAATCAGATCTTATGTTAAAAAAATGAGTCATACTATAATATTAAAAAGAAAACTATATTAAATAAATTTAAATTTAATAAAATAAAACACGGAATTCTATATTTTAAATTAAAAATATTTTTTTTATGTTTTTATTTTAAAAAAATACGTTTTAAAAGTCGCGAATATCTCAACTATCAGCATAAAACCTCTATCAAAAATTGTAAAATTAAATGTTTTTGAAAGTTTTATAGAATTCTTTAATACTGTATTTTTGCAAAGTTTTTAATTTTCCTGAATTAAATTAAATTTTGTTTGAATTGATCAAGAATTTAAAATATATATGTATTTTTTTTAACAATTTTAATATTTAAAAGTTGAAGGTTTTTTCATAGAATTTGGAATTAAAAAATAATAATTTAGTTCATCGTAAAAAAAAAACTGCATTTATCTTGCATAAAAAATTTAATTTCAGAATATTGATTACATTTTTACGGTGAGTTGTTATTTAGGTATTTAGTGTAATGCTTATTTCTATCAAACTCTTATACTTTTTAAAAACTTAACGATTAAAATCAATTTTATATTTAAGCTTTTGAAGTTTTAGAATTTTAGACCATTTTATTCGAAATAAATTTTTAAATGTATATAAATTAAAAAGTTTGAACTGAAATGCATTTTAATCAAAATGTAATACTTAACACATGTGAAACGTTAAGGAGGTCCGATACCTTCGACATTTTTTTTTTTTATTTTTATACTTGTACAATACAATTTTTTTTCTCTTTCTAAATATGCATAAAAAACCATTTTAAGACGCTCAATTTTTTTTTAAATTGCACATTTATTTTTAAATTAAAATTTTAGTAAATTTTTTAACAATTTTAAAATTCCTACTCCTTTTTTGTTTTTCAATATTTTGAAGCAATTTTTTTTTATTTAAGATCTTGAATAATATGTAAATAGATGTATGCATTCAAATTTTGATTCAGATACATCACTTTAAAAAAATATATATATTAGAAATTTTGGAAAAAAAATTGACGAAAAAAATAAAATTCCATTTTAAGAGGTTTTAAAAAACAAATTATGGTAAAAATAGGAAATCTGAATGCATACATCTATTTAAAATATATTTATCTTGCTATACACACAAATTTTATGATTTTAAGTATAATAGTAAAAAAGCCTTAGCATTTTTAGTGTTCATTAAATTTCAAAACCACGAACAGAGATATTTGCTTTTAAAGTTTACATATAGTGATACAACTATGTTATAAGAACACATCATTAAAACATTCATAACTAAAAAAGTAATAGGAATTTTTTGAAGCAGTTTTTTGTGAGTTATTAAGATAAGTTTGAATATTATTTTTTAAATATAAAAAAAAATGACTTTTTTTGCGAATTTCGGGTATCGGACCCCCTTAAAGTAAAATACTTCAAACGTATGATGCTATATAAAACAACGTAGTGTACTTTCCAATGTCATATTTATTTAAGTTTAACTGAAGCTTTTAAATTAAAATGAAAATAATAATTTAATTATTTACAGAATGATATCAAATCCTCTGAGCTGGACGACATAAGGTGTCCATGGATTTCCAAATTCATAGAAATGTTGGATGTAGAGATATTTTTCATATCTAAAGTGTTAAGTTGTTTCTTGGAAGCTATATCTATTACAATCTTATAAATTAAAAAAAATTATATATAATATGCATGCATCGAATATACAAGGTAAACTGTTTAAAATAGAAAACAACTTAAAAAAATGTCGCTCTTTTTCTAACCTTTTTGAGGGTTAAAAAAAGAACATTTGGTATGGATATGAGTAGATTTTGTTCATTTACATGTAATGATTTCTAAAAAAAAAAGAAATTTCTTTCAATCAGGGATATCAATTTCGGTATTTTTTTGGAAGAAAAAACTATGAGAAAACGGATAAATGAAAGGGAAAAGTAACTTACTGAACGTCTTTATTACTTTCAAAGGTGTGTGATTACTTTATTTCGGAAAACAAACCATAATAAAAGCCAAGATTTTAGTCATTTTAAATGCAGGTAATTGCTCTAACAATTAAAAGTATCAGTATAGATAATTATATATTTAAAATATCGCTTCAACTCAAAAATAAATAATATATAAAACTATATAATTGACACACAATTGTGAAATATACAGCACTGTTAGCTGCAAAACACTTTTTCAATGAACATATAAAACAACTAATTACGAGGAAAAATTTATAAATGAAATAATTACAAAATAATTATAATCATATAATACATAACCCTTATAAAACATAAAATAATTAATATTTTATAAATATATCCACCATATTTTATATACATATATTTTTGAAATGTTTAGTTAAATTATATTCAATGTTTAATTAAATTATATTCAATGTTTAATTAAATTATATTCAATGTTTATTTAAATTATATTCAATGTTTAATTAAATTATATTCAATGTTTAATTAAATTATATACAATGTTTACTAACGTTATATACTCTATTTAATTAAGTTTTATACAATATTTAATTGTTTGAACAGACTTACGATAAAGCAATGTAAATTAGCTTATAACGCAAATTTAACAAACCGTTTTCATTTAGAAAAACACTGCATCACTTACCTTTCTTTAAGAAACTCTTTTATGGTTTATTCACATTCTAAAAATGGCAATATTTTTGCTCACTAATACATTTATGCATATTTATTCTTACACTGTAATCCTATCTTCCGAATGCAATCAAACAAATTGTCTCGTATTATATTTATTAGCAGTTTCAATATGAAAACTCTTTTAGTGACAGAAATGAGTTCCACCCTCTCTCTCTCTCTGTCGGTGAATTCAATGTATAATAGTGAATGTTTCTTCCTTTATTTAATCATAAACATGCAAAAGTAAACATGCGTATAATTATGTTAATAGGTTTTCTTCCCATTACAATAATTGTTTTGGTTATTGAAATTGTATCTTTATTCTTTACACGTTTCACATATTTATTACATTTGCGTGAAGGAATTTGAATATTTTTTTAAGTTTGTATTTAAAGGAAATATGCATGTATTTCAGTTATTATAACTTCGACATCATTCTTCAGTTAAGCTTATAAAATTAATTCTTTGTTTTATAATTTTATGAATTACTTTCTTTAAATTTTAAATTGATGTTATTTACTTACAACTCCATTGTTTCTTTCTATTAGTTATTATTAGAATATTTACAAAATTTTGACAAAAGGATAATATGAGTTTATAGATTGTTACTTTATTTGTGTTTACAAGCATTTGTATTGTGTTTACAATTGACAAATTTAAATACGCAGTTTTTAATATGATCATATTATCATCATGAAAAGAAAATATTTTAAATATAACCTGAAAGTGATTTTAATTTTATTTTAATACGCACGAAAATCAGTATTTTTTATCTAAAGAACTGTAAAGATATGTTGTAATTTAGTCTAGTTGTAACGCAATGATTCGACTTTGAAATTAAAATTTTATTTTACTTATATAGAAAGTAAAAGCAAAGTTAAACATTTATTTAAAAATAATTTTAAACCGCAAAAATAGAAAATACAACTTCTTTAAGCATTTGAATAAAAATAATCATCTTGGTTTTTTTGGAAAATGGAAATTTCAACTGCCTTATTCTTTTTCTAATGTATGAAGTGTCTTATTTATATTTTTTTATTTGAATTTGAAACTTTCTACAAACGTTACAAAAAAATGATAAAACATTTTAAATCGTTTTTAAGACTGCAAATAAAAAGATAAATTAGCTTTGTATCTCTTAACCAGTTCCACTTTCTAAAAAGTAATTGAAATTTGAAACTAGTTCCAAAAAGTACAAAATATAAGAACATAATTTTTTTCTATTATTTTTAAAATTGTAAATAAAAAAAAGATAAATTCGATTTATACATTTCAAAGCATTTCATTTTCTAAAAAAGTAATAATGGAAGACCGTGAATATAGATTTAATAAAATATAAGTAAACGTTTCAGTAAACTTATTTTGTCTTTATTTTACTAATTTAAAAATGTAACCATACTAAATATGACATATTTGTATTTTTCCTTTATTTCAATATGAAGAAAACCTATTTCTATTGTGATTTAGTATTCTTTAGAAAAATATAACATAAATCAAAATTTTATATCGAATATCTATTTTATATTTATAATAGTTGTATGTGTCTTTTTTAACAATAGTTCATTTTTTCCAATAAAAAATATAGTGTTTAGAATGAATTTTTTTATTAACCAAATGAATAAATTATACTAAGATTAAGATATCCAAACTCCTTCAATACAAAAAAATAATTGTTTAAAAATGAGGGCCATAATCAATTTCACTGATATATCGATTTATTTATGTTCAAAAATACTTTTTTTGAAAAGTAGAATAAGTTTCGAAGACAAATATATTAAAATTTTTGACATTCTTAAAGTTGTTATTGGAAATTCCAAGAAAACTAATGGTATACTGATGGAAGTAAAGCACAATTTCAGCTATTTTTACAAAATTGAGTTTTTTAGAACAATGAATAATGCAATTGTTTTGTCTTAAACTTACTAATACCTTAATTTAAAAAAATCATAACGCACTAACATATCTAACTTAATCGGTCATTTTGAAAAGGGTCCACTCCACTTTTTCCATTTTTTCAGGAGAAACAAAAAACGTAACGCCGCCCTTTTTTAATTTTTTTTTTTAACTTTTACTGTTTTAAAGAGAAATAAAATGTATTTTAAATTGTCACGATTCCGCAATTTTGCTTTAATAGTTGTTTTATCAAGAGATGACTCGTTTTAAAAAATAACACAAATTTTTCAACAAGATAAACAACAATACTTCTTAAATAACAATTCTTTTTTTTAAACAAAGTAATGTATAAAAGTACTGCATAACGTGTGAACAGAAACAGGAAAACTAAGAATTTCAATGACAAAACAAAACATAAAATTGTTTATCAACTTTTTCAGTAGACGAGGTGAGCATGTCATAATCTACATGATAAAAATTTTGATAAAGATCTGGGATGTATTAATGTATTTTTTTATATCCATATTTTTCTTTAATTTATTGGAATTTTCCCTTGGTAGGTCGTTTGATGGATCTGAGATGAATAATGGCGTTTCACCAGAAAATGATCTAAATATTCGAAGCCGTTCATTTACAATTTTGACCCGTTCTGATATTGAACCGAAGTGTGGAAGTTATATACGGATATAAAAGCGCCAAAAAAAGTTATATAAAAATTAAGTTGACCCCTTTTTAAAATAACAAAATCCGATTATGTGGGCGTCAGTGTCTTACGCTGACACTCACGCTATTTTAGCAATTGTAAAGTTGCTTTGACCTTTTGGAAATTTAAATATTTTTTATTACACTTTTTTTATTTACACTTATATATTTTTACCAAAATTATTTTTCATTGTAAAGAGAGTTCAACCTTTCAAGTTAAACCTAAAAAAAATTAGATTTAAAAAATATTGTAAACTTGCATATTTTTATGAGTTTAAAAACTGGATGATTTGACGGAAAACTGAAGATTTCTGGACGTGATATCACGCCCATGAGCATCAAGGAGTTAAATCTGTGATTTCGTACTTGAGACTTGTAATTTAAAAATTCCATTTAATTTTCCGTTTATAACGGTTTTAGGGGATATTTTTCAAATCGCCAATTTTTTTTTAAAGTAGTATCTACATTATTATAAAATCATAAGATCACCACGACAATGAGTTACTTTAAAATAAGTTAATATATATTTATTTATTTAAACAATTGAAACACAATTAACAATTATGCTTCAACGAGAAAACTAATGGGAAGGCTAAACTTCTGAAAATATACTGCCCGGAGATAACTGAACAATAAGATCAGTTACTTTGCCTTCAAGAAAATAATAGAGAAGAAATGCATGTTTAGAACGAATGGGTTATAAAAAATTAACGCGTCTGAAATCACGGGTAACAGCTATCTATTATAATGAATGGAATAGAATGTGCGTCTGTCATAAAGAAACACTATTTCCACTGCAAGAAAATATCTGAAATTTTAAACATATGTACCATTCAACCTCTGTACACCTGAGTACACTAACCTCTGTACAACTGTACACCTGAGAGGCGAATTAAATTTTTTTAGTTAGTTAATTTTAATTAATATTTAAAATTTCCTTCTAATATGAATCGTAGAGCTGTATGGAGAACTTCACATGATTCACATTATCTTAATCGGTGAGACGTGGGACTTAATAACAACTAAATTATTTTTAATGATTAAACCTTAACCGTAATGTGTAAACTTTAAATCATATAAAATATTCAAAAATGTCAAAATATTTTTAAAAAATCAGCTAAAATATTAATAAAACGTTTATGTATTCTAATAAATATTACATAATAATGTGACATTATACAAAATTTATTTTTTTTTGCATTAAAATGGCGATAGCGACATTACCTTCCATAAATCAGCAAGTTCTTGCTGAAGTTTCATCGATTGATAAAAGTGTACCTGCTTCAAAAACTAAAGTTCTCACAAAAGAAGCCTTCTCTTTACTGCTATTTTATTTATTGATCAAAATCCATTAAGATGTCAAACATAAATCTTTCGTTCAGATTTATTTTTTAATGGAGTTCCTTTTCCGAATGTAAAGATGCATACGTTTGTTTTAGACTGGAGAATTTAAATACTTATATCCGACAACACAGTAAAGTAAGTTCAATATTCCAGTAATAGTATAAAAGGAATGGGAAGGATCGAATTTAAAACAGGTAAAAAATAAATAATATGATCTTTATTCTTCTTCTTTCGATATTTTATTTAAGAAACGTAATTTAATACGAGTTGAATATTTTATCTTGTATTAGCATTTTAGGGAAACCAAAAAAATCATAAAATGGATTGGTGCTTGTAATTATAGATATTATTTCTATAATACAGATCGCATTTACGCATCTTAAACGCGATGGATCTCTACAAGTGAGATATAAAATAATAAATAATATCCCAGAACACTGAATAATCGTACGTTTGTCTGATAGATATCAACAGTTTGTTTAAAAAATTATTTCTTAAAAAAATATCTTTAATAATTTTTTTTCGAATATCTAGCTAGAAAGTGTTGTAGCGTAGTCGATAGCGCTCGGGACTTAAGGGGACACGGTACCCTTTCACATTTTTTTTTTATTTTCAATATTTATTTTTATTTTTTGAATGCAAAATACTTTAATATATAATTAGTGACAAAATTGTTAAAAAAAATTCATAAAAGTTTTTTAATAAATTCAAAATTAAATTTTTTAATTTTTTTTTGCTGTTTTTTAAATTTCCTACTACTTTTTTAGTTTTTAATTTTTTATCACTAAATTTTGTTTTTGTATTTCTTGAAATATAATAAACAAAACTGGGTATTGAATATTAAATAGTACTAAAATTAGATTTTATATATGTTTTTTTCTTCTCAAAAGCCAAAAAAATCTGAAAAATCTAAAATTTTCTGTTTGAATTATTTTTAAAAATAAAACTATGTATCCTAGGGCTTATTCCATACCCAATTATGTCAAACACATATCTGATAATATTCATTAAAAACATTGAATCTCTATCTCTATTACAAAAAAAGCCTTAGCATTTCATATGCAGTAAAATGCGTTAAAAATGAAAACTGAGAAAAAGTGATTTAAAGTTTTCAAATGTAAAAAAAAGGTATTTGTGGTAAATGTATCATACTGTTATCAAAATATATCATACTTTGCATCAATATAAGTATATTTATTAACAAATACTTTTATACTTGGTCATTTTTTTAATTTTGAAAGAACTGTCTTTCAACTTAAATTTCAATGCATTTTTCAATATAACATTAAAATATATATAACTCCATAAGTACAAGCTCTTTCTGTTTAATTTTGGAGTTCTCTATTCATTTACATGAAAGTACATTTAAGAACTCACCATTTAAAAGTAAAAAAAAAAAAAGTAAAAAAATTTAAATCCTTCAGCTTTGTAAGCACATTTAGCCTGCTGTCACCCAATATAAATGCAAATAACTTGTTAAATATTTTAAATTAAACACTGAAAATTTTCATACATCTTTAGAAATATTGGAAAGGTAATTTAAGCTAATAAAAAAAAATCGATGTTTTGATAATTTTTAGGGTACTGTGTCCCCTTAAACAATAGGTCACCCGAAGGTCACACAAACTTTTCGTCACGGGTGCCCCAGCAACGAGGGTATATATTACATACATCTGGTATCTTTATATATAATTCTCTTACGCGGTGATTGAAAAACGCTGTTTTCTCTACGCGGAATGGCAACAGTTAGATTGTTTACAAATTTCTGTGGCGCTCGCATTTTTATTTTGCCATTATGTAAGCCATTTTGACGATTAACCCCTTCAATTCATAGGTAAATAATTATTTGGATGATGTCAGCTTAAATTAGAAAGAATATAAGCCTTATTAAATTAAAAAATATAAGTTTTAAAAAACGCTTTTCCAAACTTCAAATGAAGGAAAATTGAGGTGGCGCCATCTGGTGGCAATTTTGAAAACTAGATTTCTATGAGCTTCTTTTTTATGACGTATAAACTCAGTAAATTACACACTTCTGGTATGCAAGATTTATGGTAATCTTAACGTCAATTATAGCCAAAACAAACTACCAATAATGTTAGAAATTTAACTGAAGCGCGGGTAGGGTGTGTAAATAACATCTTCAGCTAAATATAAATTAGTTTAAATGATTTTATATTGACTTAAATAGCGAAAAAATGTAGTGATACCAAGTTGAATATTAATTTAAATTTACAATTTCAACTTTTAAAGTTTTTAGTAATATCATTAAAAAAGTATTGTTACTAGGACACATTGTAATTGTGTCCTACCTGTTAGCGAGCGAAGCGAGAAGTGGTTGGCGACGCAAACCTATGAGGATTGCGTAGCAATCCTCCGGGGGTTGGCGGAGCCTCTAAGTATTATTGATTACGTATAATTTTAGCAAAAAGTTATACGAGCTAATATATTTTAACTCTTAATTGGAGACGTGCGGTCTCAGAGACCGACAACATGTAGCATTTACGCCTCTACTTGAAAGGAGAGGGTTAAATACAAAAATTTTAATCAATTGAAATAAATGTGTAATGATTGGACAACAATTCAATTCTTCAAATATATTGTTAATGGGGATGGCATGTTTTTTTTATTAATTTATTTTGCAATATTGGACAACCATTCAACTAAAAAATAAACTAAAATGACTTTCTTTTACAATAAAATATACTTTTTAAGTTTAAATTAGTGAAATATTTTTACTGCAAGCAAATACTGTTATATGTTTTTTTATATTGAAGCGGTATAAAAAATGTAGCTTATTAACTATTAATATTTTAATTTAGAATTAGAAAATACAAAAAAATATTATTTATTTTTATTTAAAAAAATATTTAATTTTTACAACTTAATATGCATAATTCTCATTTTCACTTCTTTTATTTAAAAAATTGCTTAAAATTTAAAAGTATAAATTAAAGAAGTAGCGTAAGTAGTAGTAACTTAAAAGCTAACATCAAAAATATAACATTGCAAATTTGTTTTGTTCCAAATTTCTATAAATGAGATTAATACATTACAGAATTTTCTTTCGTATTTTCTGCAGAAAATATGAAATATATTTATAAAAAATACCTATTTTTCCGATAAATTTAACTTGAAAATATTGAAATCTGTAACAGAAATCAATGTACTCAGGAAAAGTTATTTGCGTTTTTCTACGATTTTTTAAAATGTGACGTTTAAGACACGTTATCACAGACGTTTAAACACGAATTCAAAAAGTAAAAGATTTTTCGTCTATTTTTCGAAAGTATATGACAAGAGGTTTATTGTAAATACCACTGCTAAAAAGTACATTTATTTTTATAGCTATTTAGACATTTAAATAATGAATAACGAATTCTTATTTATAACTTTAAAATATGCTTTGTATGGGATTTCTATATTAAAAAAATAAATATTTTCTCACGTTTGTATGCACAAGTTTTTAATGTTTCTCCATAAATCAGCAAAAGTTGTGTATGTTTACATTAAATGTAATCTGCATTGTAATAATAAAAAACCAAAATGGCATGAATCTCAAAAACTTATAACAAACTAGTTACATTAAAACATACATTCATGATTATCATTTAAACATCACCGCATTATCTAAAATTCATCTGACCATTTACACGAAATTACAAAACATATTACTTAATGCATAAACATTTTCTTTATTTTTCCCACAGATCTTTATAATTAAACTGTTATGTGTCTAAAAAAATAACAATTTAATGACTATCATTTAAATAACACCGCATTACCTAAAATTCTTCTAACCATTTACACGAAATTCCAAAACATATTACTTAATGCATAAACGTTTTCTTTAATTTCCGGCAAATCTTTATAATTAAATTATGATGTGTCTAAAAGAATAATCATTTAATAATTTTCATTTAAATAACACCGCATTACCTAAAATTCATCTAACCATTTACACGAAATTACAAAACATATTACTTAATGCATAAACGTTTTCTTTAATTTCCCGCAAAATTTTATAATTAAATTGTTATGTGTCTAAAAGAATAATCATTTAATAATTTTCATTTAAATAACACCGTATTACCTTAAATTCATCTAATTATTTACACAAAATTACAAAACATATTACTTAATGCATAAATGTTTCCTTTATTTTCCCACAAATCTTTATAATTAAATTGTTATGTGTCTAAAAGAATAATCATTTAAATAACACTGCATTACCTAAAATTCACCTAACCACTTACACGAAATTACAAACAGAGTATTTAATGCCTAAATGTTTCCTTTATTCCCCTACACCTCTTTCTAATTATATTGTTATGTGTCTAAAAGAATAAAAAAAGAAGCTAAAAACACATTCCTTACATGTCAACAACAGCCAATTACTTTCAGCATACTCCTCTTCCAGCAGCAAAAACCCAAGTTGTAAAACAAAACCGATCAAAAACAACATCGATTTTTCAGCTAAGAACATTATTTTTGTTCTGTTAGCGCCGCCGGATCCAATTCGGTGAGCGCGTTTACTCCAAACAACAGTCTTTTAACAGAAGGGGATGCGACCATTCTCCCTGCGTGTAGCGCACTGAAAGGCAGATTGAGTTATCTTTATTTTCGGTCTCGAATTTCCACTTGACGCTTCTGGTTAGGCTTAGAGGAGAAAACGAGCGTTAAATAAGATTAACGCATTTTGCATCTTTAAATTTTCAAAAATATTGCATTGTTATAGGGGATTGGGTTTCGTAGTCTGATGCTTTTTTTTGTTTTTGAAGGATTGAGAACTAATATTTTCCTCATAAATAAATCTCTAATGGTATAAATATATATGATGGGTGTATGGCAGAGACATATGCAAATAGTATGAGTTCTTCTTTTCTTTGATATATGAAAGAAAATATGTGTTTTTCTGTGTATTGCATCCATAACTAGTGCGATAATGCACTGTTTTATCATTTTTGTGACTGCAGTCTATTCACAAATATCAATTCGTACGTTGAATATATGTGTGTATTGAGAAATCCTGTTTGGGTTGCTTTTGTACATTTAAATTGAAAAGTTTAGTGCCGAAGCTGTGTAAAAACACATTTAAATGCATTTAGCTTGAGAATATAAATTTTATTTTTTTAATATAGGAATCCAAGTGAAGCATATTTTAAAGTTATAAATAATAATTAAGTCGTTATTTATTCTTTAAATGTCCACATAACTATGAAATTAAGTATATATGTTTTAACAGTGGTATTCGCAATAAATCTCATGGCATATACTTTCGAAAAAAATAGACGATACCTCTTATACTTTTTATTATTGAAACCCATGATATATATCACGGATGACAGTGTCTCTTGTGACGATAGGTAGTCGTACCAAGGGACGTATGGAAAGTGTTTTTATTTAAATTTACACGGTAAAACTACCTGTTTTTATCTTTTTGGTAACAGTAGAAAAAAATGTATTTTGGAAGTTTTAGAACATGACATTCTTCTTCAATTTGATATAAAATAAAAAATAAAAGAGTATTAAAAAAAAAACTTTTGTCTCTAGGTGCGTCAATATTTTCTATATACTTTTAAATACTCGGATTCGCCTTGTATTTACAAGTTTCTTAAAGATGTATTTAAAAAATACTATTATTTTCTAATTTAAATGTAAGGAAATAAATATCCGCACACAGTCAAATTTATTTGTTAAATATATTTAGCACATATATTCAAATGTTCGGATATCCTAGTTTTAAACGTGTTATTTTAAGCAGTATCTTTTAAGGTAGCTAGCTAACTATTAATAAAGATGTATTTGATTTGTAATTATACCATGACATATTTTAATATTTAATTTTTTTACACTTATTAAAAAGAAATAAGATTTAATGATTTTCTTTGCAATTATGTACTTTATACATGTACCTTATATTAAAAAAAAATTTAATATTCATATACTTCCATTTTCTTAAAGTTCGAGCTATGAAATCCGGTTTTATTTTATATTATCTTGAAAGTTAAGCATATGCTTATAAATTTATTTTTAAAAGGAAAGTATAAGTTTTAAAAAGGAACATATATCCTCATTACAGAAATTCCTTTTGAAACTGTAAATGTATTCAGTGAAACGTACTTTTTAAATCCCAAATGATTTAAGCACTCTTTTATCGTTTTATCGGTATTCTCGGATAAAGTAGAACCGTGTTTTTCGAAATAGTTCTTTTATGTAAGATTAAATTACTCTCTTTCAGTGAATTTCTTTGATTTACTGTCAAATTAATCTTCATAGAATCATTTATTTCAGCGTTTCGTCTCTCAACGGTATAACGAATGGTGAAATAGTTAAATATTTTTGAGTGAGAGTTAAAAGTTTGAAAAACTAAATTGACATTAAAATAATATTATATTTAAACGCTGATGTGAATTAAATTTTACTAATTTTTAAAAAATATATTTTAGAAAAATATTTATGAAAATATTTTATAAAGATTTTAAAACTTTTTACAATTCCTTATCGAGCAATACTTAATAAATAATTGTTACGAGTAATGACTGAAGAACTGGAAAGTACAAAAATGAATAATATATAAATGTTTTACTAAAATAATGTTTTTATTGTTATGTTCATTTTGCTCATATGTTAATTTTATTAGGAACAAATCTATAGACAATATATTTTTCAATAAAATAATAGTTGATAAGTAAAAAAAAATTTAAAAAATAGTAGTGTAATTTTGAATTTTTTTTTCAGATATATAAATATAATTCTTTACCGAATATAGGCCTTCAAACTATATTGATTAAAATATTTTATAATGATTTTATTACTTTTTACAATCCCTTAGCAAGCAATAATGTATGAATAATTATTACGAGTAATGACTGAAGAGCTGAAAAGTAAAAAAATAAATAATATATAAATGTTTTAATGAAATTTTTTTTTTTTTGTTATGTTCATTTTGTTCATTTTGCTCATTTGCTCATATGTTCATTTTATTAAGAACACATCTTTAGACAATATATTTTTCAATAAAATAATAGTTGATAAATAAAATAATAAAAAAATAGTAGGGTAATTTCGAAATTTTTTTCCAGATATATAGTTATAATTATTTACCGAAAATAGGCCTCAAATCTCGTTTAAATAAAACTAGTATTTTGACTTACTCTAAACAAAAAGAGGTAAATATTCACTTACTCGTTAAACATTTTTTGTCAAGTATAATTATGATTATTCTACATTTTTTAAGAAAAATATTTTAATTTTTATAACATCAAAATCAAAATGATGTAACCCAGATGCAAAAAAAATTAAACATAATTTTTGCTAATATATTAATATTTTTTGGTAAAAATTAAGAAATATACTACACATTTTCACATAAATTAGCAAGTTCTTAGATAACTTAATAAATTATAATCTAAATTTAAACTTGTACACCTTGTTTAGCAACACGAATATGGATTTAATTATATTTTCATATATGGGCACCGCCATTTTTTTTCAAGAAACAAATTCACATTCGAACACATCAAAAAACATGTTTGCTGACGCTCATAATCAACTTCGTTTGACATAACTACTTTTTCATCTGCATAATGCATTGATAATGTTGATTGGATATAGATATTTTGACATAACTACTTTTTCATCTGCATAATGCATTGATAATGTTGATTGGATATAGATATTTTGACATAACTACTTTTACATCTGCATAATGCATTGATAATGTTGATTGGATATAGATATTTTGACATAACTACTTTTTCATCTGCATAATGCATTGATAATGTTGATTGGATATAGATATTTTGACATAACTACTTTTTCATCTGCATAATGCATTGATAATGTTGATTGGATATAGATATTTTGGCTCCTGAGGGACTTCTGTTTTAATTTTTTTATTATTAAATAACGGATATTGCTTTTTTATTGTACATTGACATCGAAGCCAAAGTTATAAACTACCTATTGATACCACAAAATCATTTGTCGAATTTTTGAATATACATATAAATACAAATAATGTCGACCAACTACAGGCTCTAGGCCCAGCAAGGTTGGTCCTGTCAATCCATCATCCTCACGATTCCCCAATGCCGATCCAATTGTTTTTTAAAACCACTCACCCCTGAAGAATTAACAACATACTCAGGCAAACCATTCCATTTGTCAATAACCCGATTAAAAAAATAATGCTTTCTAACATCCCGATTAAGCTGTGACTTGTATAATTTAAATCCGTGACCTCTAGTCACATTGGCAATATTAAATTCCAATCCCGCCCAATTGCTTTCGCATTTGTGCTTACTCATTACTAATATTTTTACTGCAGATTAAACAAAATTTTATTTTCCCCAGTCGTAGTACACTGCTACGAACTGCATTTTTTAAATGTATATACATCCGTGCAGTAGAGAGATATTACATTATCCCCTTGGGTAAAATAAAACTCAATCTGGACAACTTAAGGAGCGACGAGTATTGCCATAGAAAGGCGAGCCTCCCTAATCTGCAGTTCCCGAATCCATTTTCAGCGTGGAGTCAGGGGTTTACGGGCTGGGATTGGAAGGAAATGGAAAAATTCTCCGCAAACAAACAAAATAAACGTTTGAAATATGGAAGGGCGTCCCATAAAAGCTTAGATTGAAAAAGATTCTACGTATTTTGAAGCGTTGAGCTTGTTGTTTTTCACTACTTAAAATTCCTACAGAATTATACAAGTAGAGTGAGTATTACTGTTTCATGTGTTCCGTTTCTCGTTTTATAAAAAAAAAACGGAATATACTAATATGAATTATATGATAAAAAATGTAGTAATTGATATACATATATTAAAATTAGTTTTATGTACGCAATGTAACTCTCATTCACCCTCTGAGCGGTTATAAAAAAGACAACATTGGAAAGTTTTTTACCCTTAGAAATAGTTTACATTATATAATTCCAATACATGTATATTATATTTACTTTTAATTTTTATTATTTTAATAGATACAGCTTCCGAAAAACACCCCCAAAAGCTTTAAATTTTAAACATATTTCAACAATATATGACAGAATATTATTATATATTATAATTAAATATAATTAAATATATATATATAACAAATTATAATATATATATATATATATATATATATATATATATATATATATATAACAAATTATAATATATATATATATATATATATATATAACAAATTATAATATATATATATATATATATATATATATAACAAATTATAATATATATATATATATATATATATATATCCAATACTTTTATGATTTTAAAGTTTGTGTGTATTGCTAGAAAAACTGGAACTCCATGGACGACTTAAGTCGTTCAGCTACGTGTGATGACGATGCTTATGACGTCACTGCATATGACGATGTCATAATATAGTCCAGGATCGCGCTTTAATACAATTGCTTAAAGATTTTTATGTAATACATTTTTTTTTTCACAATGGCCGTCCGTTACGTCATCCATCTCATATTTGACCCCACTTTACCATGAGTCAACCCATTTAAATTCAATGAATGTTGAGTTTCGCACTTCATTTCTTTTTTAAAAAAAACAACTATTCCCTGAATAAACTACAATATTTTTATTATTGATACACATTTCATATATAAACATTTCCAACAATTTATCTAACAATACAGAAAATGAGATCGAACAGGCGGAGATCTCCCCCAATACACTCCCTGGACTTCATACCACAGTTATTTATAAAGCAAATAGAGCTAAAAGGATTATCCTCGCTTCTCTTTGTGTATAAAAGTTGCGAGGAAGATCCCAACGGGTTTTCTGCGATATTTCTTACACCCACTTTCTTGACGTTCCTTGGAGGTTTCAAGCTCTGTATAATATTAGGATGTATGGGTAATTCTTGCCAATGCCTTTCACATTGTTGCCTCTTAAACATTGCAACAATGTATTTAGGCTGTACTGCATTGTAACTTGACCCCTTCTGCAATTGGGTATAAGCTGTGGCATTATACAAATAGTATTTTCTACCATAATAAGCGGTAATACAGAAACTGATTTCTCATATTTGAAAAATGTTAATAATTTTCAGTAATGTATTTGCTAATCATGCTTTGGATTAATGTCAATAAAAATTATATTTAAAATATATAAATTAAAATAATATTGTTATCGGTAATTTAAGATATTACTGTATATATTAATATCTGATTTATTTTGCTATTGAAACATATTTTTCAAATTAAGCGTTGAATATATATATATATATATATATATATATATATATATATATATATATATATGTTTAACATAAAAGTTCAAAAAACTAAACATAACGAAAAAATATCTTGATTTTATAATGAGTGATGAGATCGTTAAAGCATACTTTAATATGGATATCAAATACTATTTCAAACTCATTACTATATTTTGTACTTAGCGCTTAATTGAAACGAGTTTACTAAAGTGGAAAATAAATTTAAACGGCGTTCATATTTAATGAAATAGTTTCTGACTTTTCAATAAGAAGTAATTCTAGCATAGTTGCACAAAATGCCTTTCAACTTTAAGTAAAATGCTTGCGATACATGAGTAATTCCGGTATTTCCAAATTTGAATAGTTTGTTGGTCCATAAAAATTTAAAATACTTTACAATTAAATATTTTAAGAATGTATACCGGGGCGGATGTAGCATTAACATATAGGAATACTAGCATTAACATATAGGAATACTAGCATTAACATATAGGAATACTACAATTAACATATAGGAATACTAGCATTAACATATAGGAATACTACAATTAACATATAGGAATACTAGCATTAACATATAGGAATACTAGCATTAACATATAGGAATACTAGCATTAACATATAGGAATACTAGCCTTAACATATAGGAATACTAGCATTAACATATAGGAATACTAGCATTGACATATAGGAATACTAGCATTAACATATAGGAATACTAGCATTAACATATAGGAATACTAGCATTAACATATAGGAATACTAGCATTAACATATAGGAATAATAGCATTAACATATAGGAATACTAGCATTAACATATAGGAATACTAGCATTAACATATAGGAATACTAGCATTAACATATAGGAATACTAGCATTAACATATAGGAATACTAGCATTAACATATAGGAATACTAGCATTAACATATAGGAATACTAGCATTAATATATAGGAATACTAGCATTAACATATAGGAATACTAGCATTAACATATAGGAAAACTAGCATTAACATATAGGAATACTAGCATTAACATATAGGAATACTAGCATTAACATATAGGAATACTAGCATTAACATATAGGAATACTAGCATTGACATATAGGAATACTAGCATTAACATATAGGAATACTAGCATTAACATATAGGAATACTAGCATTAACATATAGGAATACTAGCATTAACATATAGGAATACTAGCATTAACATATAGGAATACTAGCATTAACATATAGGAATACTAGCATTAACATATAGGAATACTAGCATTAACATATAGGAATACTAGCATTAACATATAGGAATACTAGCATTAACATATAGGAATACTAGCCTTAACATGTAGGAATACTAGCATTAACATGTAGGAATACTAGCATTGACATATAGGAATACTTGCATTGACATATAGGAATACTGGCATTAACATATAGGAATACTAGCATTAACATATAGGAATACTAGCATTAACATATAGGAATACTAGCATTAACATATAGGAATACTAGCATTAACATATAGGAATACTAGCATTAACATATAGGAATACTAGCATTAACATATAGGAATACTAGCATTAACATATAGGAATACTAGCATTAACATATAGGAATACTAGCATTAACATATAGGAATACTAGCATTAACATATAGGAATACTAGCATTAACATATAGGAATACTAGCATTAACATATAGGAATACTAGCATTAACATATAGGAATACTAGCATTAACATATAGGAATACTAGCATTAACATATAGGAATACTAGCATTAACATATAGGAATACTAGCATTAACATATAGGAATACTAGAATTAACATATAGGAATACTAGCATTAACATATAGGAATACTAGCATTAACATATAGGAATACTAGCATTAACATATAGGAATACTAGCATTAACATATAGGAATACTAGCATTAACATATAGGAATACTAGCATTAATATATAGGAATACTAGCATTAACATATAGGAATACTAGCATTAACATATAGGAATACTAGCATTAACATATAGGAATACTAGCATTCCCGTGCGATAATTATCCCATGAATAACTCCTACATCCACAAATATTAACGAATATATTATAACCAAAATATAAAAAAGTTTAACGAGTCTACTACTCATAGATGATAACATTACCAATTTCTCGTTTTATAAATGCTTGGAAACTAATTATTTCTAAACGCTTTAAAAAAAACGTCAATATTCATTTGATAAAAATTTAATTCGTCCGAGCTACGGAAATTTTCTTTTTTATACCTCATATGTTAAGATTCGTCGCATGTGAGACCCGCAAAATCGATCTTTACTACTGAAAAATTTCTAATTTTTATAACTTTTAGTAGTCTATCATGTACTACCCTTTTACTCTTTTAATTTGTGGATACAACGTGGCATAACAATAACATGTCTCATTGTTGATATTATAAATACGTTCTTCTCTTTGAATTCCAAAAATAAAAATGTTATTATTTTTTTTGGTTTGCTTATTTTAACTGTGCTTTTTCTTCATAAATGTGAAATCAATTATATTGTAAAAAAACAATATGAAGTACAATGGTTTACACAATAAAAATACATATATGTTAATTGTTGTTTTATTATGGTAAAAATAAATATTATTACTTAATAACGAAATCTTAGATATTTGATTCAAATTTTGTATTTTTGACGGATATTTTGACAAAAAAGAACTATTGTTAATGCTTATTTCTCCGATTCGTAAATACACAATGCGAACAATTATGAGTGTTTAATATAATATTAATTTAAAAAGTATGAATTGAACGTATGTGTCCTATGTTATATTTCAACCCAAGCCGTAATTAGTTCTTGCGTTAGTTTTACCAATCTGTAGTCCGTAATTTTTCATTATTTTGTACATTTAGATAGTAATAATTTTGTATAAGTTATAAACAATCGCATAAAAAAACGTCATGTGAGTTTTTATTTCCATGTCTCTCATTGGTGTAACCTATAGTAAAATAGCTACATCCACTTGTTTACGTGGAATCGATATCGGTATTGGAAATGGTTATCCTATGCAATTTACGCCAACGTTGTCGATTCAAATTAATTTGGCGGAGTATTTCTTTATTCTTTACTTTTACCCTCCATATTATTTAAGTTTAATAAAATGGGTGTTAAACCTAGCAAAATAAGTCAGCATAAAACCTTCATCAACATTTTGAAATTGAAGGTTTTATGCAGGAAAACTGCAGTTTTTTTGAAGATCTATAAAATTAAAGGTTTTTGTTTCAATGTCCTTCATAAAAACCTGCAAAAAACCTTCAATTTTTAATCATGAAGGGAAAATGCAGATAATTTAAAGGTTTTATGCAGGAAAATTAAAAACTTCAAAAAAAAGTGCAGTTTCTTGTTTCAATATCGTTTATAAAACCTTCAAAAAACCTTAAATTTGAACAATTTTGATGAAGGTTTCATGCTGACGTTTTTTGCTGGGAAGTATGTTCTTTATAAACAAAATGCTACTTCAAAACATAATATTATCAAGGATAAACAATTTAACTGCGATAGTGGATTAAATAATAGATCCGTTTTATAATAAATGTAATACAAGAAGTATAATTTTTTTCAAATACCACTTTTAAAATTGAAACCCATCTCGATTATATTTACTAAGCTAGAAGGTTGGAAAAACACTTATATACTTTCCTCGGTGACAGTAAAAAAATCTTATCATTGCATTCCATCGGCTTCTATTTGAAGGCTATAAATCTGATCTCAGGATAGGAAACACATTTTATCCATGAAGGCAGTTTGTAAGCCCTTCACATATTCAAGCAATACACACGTCCTGCCTATAGAATACTGCTGCGATAGCCGTAGTCGTATCATTCACGTATACAATTTGATGGTTTTAGTTTTCACAATAAACAAAATTGAAAATCTATTGCTTTTTTCCAAGTTTTTCTTTGTCTTAAGTCGATGCTAGATGCAATTTTGTAGGAGTATTAGTCAAATAATGCAAAAAGAAGATAATATGTTTTTTTCTTCTTATGTCATGTCTTATGTCAAATCCAATCCATCCCTATAATCAATGTTATATAAAGGACACATTAAAAGTACATTTATAGACACTAATGATGTTCATAATAAAAAACATCATTTTTGATTATTATTAGTAGCCAAATGTTTTCGAAAAATAACAAAATACATTTATACGAGTTTCTTTGACAAATCTGTTTTTTAAGAATTCCTTATAAAATTATAGTTATATAATTATAATAGACATATATAATTATATTATATAATTATAAAGTGCTAATAATTCATGCCACACAGTAACAATGCAAATATTCAGTTGCAAAAAGTTTATTATTGATCACATAAATACGTTTCAGCTTTTATGGCTTGAATTTAAAATATTTTATACCACGATTTCAAAATTAACAATATTAGAGTTCAGTTTAAAAACGTCTCAAGTCATTACGTTATTTGACTTCAGGTAATGATATACAAATATGAAACTAATGATTTACGCAATTTTCCAAAATGCTCAGTAATTGAAATATAAAATATATACAATTAGTATTTTTGAATTTAAATTATATATTTAAAGTAGTAGTTCTATAGAAAATGCACGATGTTGCTTACTTTTAAGTAATATAATTCATTAAATAGAATTTAACAATATGCAAAATTTTATTTGACTACATATTAAAGTGTAGATAAAAATAACTTTAAGACAAAATATTTTTTAGCTTTTTTATGTGTGTTTTGTACATTAATATAAACTCTTACAGATGAATTCAAACACTTAAACTATTCTTAAAACAATATTACGAACCATTAAAATGACATGGTACTTAACAATAGTTTAGGACAAATGAAGACTAATGTAAGTGTTTCGTGATAAAATGCCAAGTGACTCAACAACCGCCCTTTGTGCTAGTATCAAAAAAAGGTTTTAAAACTTTTTTTTTTATTTATACTTAGTTTGTTTCAAAAGAAACTGAACGTCCTCCACATTAAATTTGATTAAAACTAACTTTAACTTTTAATCTGACTACGCTAAAATAAATTTTCATGAATTTTATCCGAAAAGTTGGAAGTCAAAACTTTTTTTTATTTTAACTTTTAAGCAATTTATTGAATTTGCAAAATTATGCACTTTTTATTTTCAAATTTAAATGTGTTTTTTGAGTATTTAAAGTGTATAGAAACACGTTAGTCCGCCATTAACGTTTATAAAATGTACAATGCATTGTCATTTTTATTTTACAATTTAATGTCCTTATTTTCCCATATTTAATTTTTTTTTTGATAGCTAAACTCTTAAAATTTTTAAATATAAAAGGAATATAGTCAAGGAGATTAAATACTTCTTCTTAAAAATAGTTTTGTAAGGAAATTGGAAATAAGAAGTTGAGTTGTAATATAAGTTAAAAAGCAAGTCATAAACACATTGTACAAAGTGATATAAATTTTGATTGTAATCATTCAATAAATGTAATTTGTATGTCATACAAACACACATTTAATACATTTGAAGTAAAAGTAGCAAAAGTAAGAGTATTATTTAAAACTACATGAATAATCTAAACCGTTGTATGA
The DNA here is from genome assembly GCA_963932185.1 of Troglohyphantes excavatus. Classification (NCBI taxonomy): domain Eukaryota; kingdom Metazoa; phylum Arthropoda; class Arachnida; order Araneae; family Linyphiidae; genus Troglohyphantes; species Troglohyphantes excavatus. The sequence goes on along the minus strand of OZ010667.1, from coordinate 57,858,459 downwards.
CGATGTGGTTAAAGGACAAAATGCTGTTTGCATGATGTGTCTAAATAAGTTTTCTTTGACAAAAATATCTAACAATTATGATATCTCTTAAATAAAAAATTAATACTATCATTTATTGTTTTTCAGAATCTTTGGAAACAGAACTCCCAAATATACAAATGCCAAGAAGTAATTTTGCAAAAGTGAATAAATATAGAACTTGCTAAAAATATGAATAAAGTAAAATGGTATTGCATTTACCAATAATTACATTTTTAGAATTCTATGTCACAAATTTTACAAATGCAAATGCAAGTACTTGATTTTTTTCTATATTAATTCAGTTACAAATAGATTTGAAACCTTATTAATACAGTATTGTAATTTGATTTATACTCGTCATTTCAATAACTATCAGTCTCAAACGTACAGCACTTAATAAAATTTGAGTATTTGACTTGCTATCACATTCAAACCTAAAAATGGAACCTATCGCGCACATTATGAATCACTCCAACCTATTCCTCAATGAAACTGCCGAATTTCTAGAGAAAAACTTCTCTTTTAGTAATTCTAGCAGCGTTGCCCTAGAATTACAAGAACCTTCGCCCTATTATGGTGAATACCTGAACCACTTTCGCAACAGCTACGGATCTGTCCACGGCTACCTGACATTTATAGTGTGCATCTTTGGAATAACCGCTAATGTTCTCAACATAATCGTTTTAACTCGCAAAAGCATGGTCTCGCCGACCAACGCCATTTTGACTGGACTAGCAGTGGCTGATATGCTCGTGATGTCTTCTTATCTACCGTTTACAGTTCACAACTACATTAGAAGAGACTTAACGGAGCAAGAAAAGTTTTCATACGGTTGGGGTATATTCACCCTTTGCCATGCTCACTTCACTGTAGTCAATCACACTATATCATCATGGCTAACCGTCACAGTTGCTATTTGGCGATTTATGGCAGTCAGCTTCCCCGCGAGTAACACAGTTCTGTGCTCGATGGCACGCGCCAAGTTCGCGATATTCGCCACCTACATCACGTGTACCATATTCTGCATTCCGGTCTATCTCACGTTCACGGTGTCGAAGTTCTTGGGGAACAACGGCGAGGTCATGTACCGAGTGGACTTCAGCGAGATCGCCCAGCGAGACGACAAACTCCTCGAGAAGATCAACTTCTGGCTCTTCAGCGTCTTGACGAAGCTCGTTCCGTGCGTCGCGCTGACCGTCCTGAGTCTGAGCCTGGTTCGAGTGCTGTACGAGGCCAACCTGAGGCGACAGAGGCTGAAGAACCGCGTCGAGAACGACAGAACGCACGACAGAACAACAAGAATGCTGCTCGCCGTTCTGCTCTTGTTTCTGCTCACTGAATTTCCCGCCGGATTGTTGGCTCTGCTAAGTGGCATACTAGGATCGGATTTCTTCAATAACGTGTATCTTAATTTCGGTGAAACCATGGATGCGTTGGCTCTTGTCAATAGTGCTATTAACTTTATAATTTATTGTACCATGAGTAGGCAATTTAGGGATACCTTCAAGTTGTTGTTTTTTCCTAAATGTGTTAAAGGGCATCAGACTCTCCCATCTACTGAACCGTCCCGCACTGTAGCAACATCAATTGTATAGATAATATTGAGAATACCTAAAGTCAATTATGTGTTTATAGAACAACACTTTTCATGGACGTTTTTAGAAACTGTGTGCTATTAAAAATCTAAATGCTGATCTTGCTCTCGGTAAGAAATGTAAACTACATTGATCTGTGACCTAACCTTTTAACATTAACAGTTTAATGTTATATTGATCTTTTAGTTTTAATTGTATGAACCTAGATGGATTAACACAACTGTTCAGGACACCAACAATATATTAGCCTTCACGTAAAGAAATGTAAGTTTCGTCACAAATGGCTTATGATTTTGAAGAAAAGGATATGGTGTGGAATATTTCTAACATAGAGTGACATAGACTGAAAAACATAGATTACAAAGGAATATATCATTTTAGTCTTCATGCAAATCAATCTCCATAAACTGTGAATAATCATTTATTTCGCACAGAAAAAATAAGCAGCATTTCGTAGTATACACTTATCGTAGCAGCACATTTTCCTAAAACACAAGCGGAACTAATTCAGCGGAACTATAACGTTGAATATAGTCCCATTTTTATGTATTGCTAAGAAAAAATCAAAATGGAAAATATTATGTTCCAGTATGCAGAACATACTAACTCTAGTCATGCACATTATACCATTTAACTGTTTTCTTTTTGTATTGATATACGAATAGATAAATTCTTTTATAGGTACTGTATATTTAAAAGTTAGTATTTATAATTAGGTGACATTTTATAATTATATATTATTTGTCGATAAATATTTAATTTTTTTACTATCTATTGAGTACATACTAAATATGTAACATGAGTATGCAATTTGTCGAAGACCTTTATTTTCATTTTGTGAAGTTTTTAAGCTAAATAGTAAAAAATATACAACATTTTTTAGTTTGCAAAATAAATGCAAATATTGAAAATGCATTATGTTTTACACAGCATGTATATTAAGTACAATGGTTTAATAATAATTGATTGTATATGTAATTAAATAATTATTACTTTATTCAAATTAAGTAATATGCACGTTCATGTAAATGACCTTTCAATACGACATATATACGTATTATTAATACAGTGCAAAAGACCGTATCTGAGTAATACCTACAACATTGATAATAAGCAGCGCACATACATTAATATGTCTAAATTAATTTCATTTATATGATTATTTTTTTTAAGTTTTAAATTTATCAAAGAATCTAAACAAAAAAAAACTGTAATTTCACAGGTGAGTTATTTCAAACGCTTATTGATACGAACAAATATTAAATATATTAACGAATTTTATTCGTTTCAGAATTATCTTAAAAATAGAAATATTTATGTTGATAACAAATGTAACTGGAAATTATACTTCAGATTTTTTTTTTGTTAGTTTTCAAAGGATATTTTTGGTAATCTTGATATATTTTCGTACATGTTACAAAGAAAAGTTTTTTGTAGTATAATATTCTCATAATTTATATGTGCATACATATAAAAAAATACATCGCTTTTAAAGCTTCCTTTTCAATTTGCATTAAATTTAGCTGTCAATACAATCTTTCACAGGCGAATTCCTTTTAAATAAATGTCACTTTTTACAGTAGGTATAAGACTATTTAGTGCAAAGAAATGCACATCTAAACTTTATGAAAGGCATGGAAAAGAAAATATTTAAATTTTGTATTAATTATATTGGTATTAATTAGTTATAAAAGCTGTATATTGGATACTTAAATAATTTAATCACGGTGCATTCAGAATTTCAAAGTTAAACTTATATACGATTAAAAATAAACAAGAAGTGAAATCACATTTTAGCCAAGCAGAATAATTGATACTAAATCATTTTTCACTTAACCGTATTGAAAAGTAAATAAAATATCTATTTTATGACTTGGAATGCATCGGGATTCAATTGGGGCTCATAAGTATCTTATATACGTTTTTAATTGTATAAAATGGGAAACTGATTTTAAAATATTGTTTGTTGTGGATTATTTACTAACAATGATGATGAATGATAATGATGTTGAAATAATAATGATGTTAAATGGTGTTGATAATAATGATGTTGAATGGTCAATTGTTTGTTAACATATTCAAGTATGCATTAACACGTTGTTGTTTGTATATAACCTTAATATTTGTAATTGTTGATAAGAATGCACCATTGAGAATATGTGTTGCACTAATTTTAAATCCATTAACTTGTTCAATCAAATATGGGAATTCTGAAAGGTAATGTGTGTTGTTGTTCGTCATGTATATGTTTTAGATATTGTAGAATATAAAATAAAACATGTGGCAAATTATTCTACTTTTTTTAATAAGAGAAATACTTTATGGCAAGTCACACGTTATTTCTAAAGATATAGTAATTTCTCTGATATTGACATCAAGTATATTTAAAATAAATTTACAATATTTTAAATAAAAATAAACATTGTAAATTTGTTTTAAAATTAAAATAAGTTTACAAAATTAAAAAATTATTTACGTAGATCGGAATCAAGTACATAACAAATACTTATTGAAAGTTTATCCTACATACTTACAATATTTTTTTATGATACAAATACTGCATCCACTGAGCATTTTTATTATTTATGATTTTTAATACAACTTTCAATCTTAGCATGGATACATGTATGTGTGTGTGCAGATACCGATGCCTGAAAATAATTTTCATATTTGAAACAACTTCAAATTTTTCTAGGAGGGAATAAAGATAATTTGTTTAGTTTTAATAAAGATTTTTTATTTAGTTAAAAATAGTTCTAAGGAATTTGCTAGAGATAATTAAGGTTAAAGAAAATACTTCAAACTTTTCTAGGAGGGAATAAAGATGTTTTGTTTAGTTTTAATAAAGATTTTGTATTTAGTTAAAAATAGTTTTGATGAATTTACTAGTGGTATAATTAAGTTTTATTAATTAAATAATTTAAACAAAAGAAAACATATATTTAATGCTTACATTAAGCGAAAATCATACTGCATTAAGCAAAACTTGGCCTTGTACTTTAGAAATAGTTGACAGGTGTAACCTCCCCTCCTCCTAACTCCTGACTCTTTTAAACAACGTGTAAGTTATTTTTCCAACAATAGGTAAGTTATCTTTTGTCCAGAAGCAAATAAACTATTGGAAAAGTTAGCACTGAAAAACTTGTAGGCTATGGAAATGAAGTTCTGGTAAATGTGTTATCCGTTGTCTTGCAATCCAGTAGCATCTATTGAATAAGTAATTAACTGCAATCAATGATTTACATATAGGGGACTATTGGGCTGTTGTTTCACAAAATGTTCCTTTATTTTATCCTTAAAGAAACAGTTGGGTATTAAAGTTTTTTTTTAAACAATTTACGTTATAAAAAATTAGTTTTTGAAGTAAATAATATTTATTTCATTCTAATTCAAGAATTCATTATCAACAAGATCTAAGAATTTTATTTGCAAGACAAAACAATACAAACATTTTTTTTTTAAATAAATATTTAATTCATTGAAATATTTAAACACATAAGTTACATATATACTTTGAATGTATTATGTATTTAAATGCAATTACGTTAATATACCTAGCTTATACCCTAAAAAGAACTTTTTAGTTTTTAAAAACTCTCAAATTTCTATCTACACTGAAAGTAAATTAATTATACAATTTTCAGTCAAGAATCACGTCGAGTCTCATACATTATTTTAATTTAAGCGAAGCCTCGGAGAGTAGATAATTAAGAAATCCTAATGCATATTAGCAAACACCCTTATGGTAATGAGGTAAAGTGCTTACGGGATAGCACTTTGTACATATCCGTAACATTAATTTTTTCTACCGCTGATCTCATCATATCTTCTTTTAAGAAGCTTTCAAGCTGTGATTTTAGATTAATTCGATATGAATGAATTAATAATAAAAATACCGCTGGCATTTCTTAATATGTATAGCCTGAAATGTATTAGTAAATAAAAACATTTTTGAAAGCATTTCGAGAGTATGCATTAGAGGATGTTGCGGATTTAAAACGTAATTATTCGATTATAAATATAAATCATATTTTAGTAATGCATGTGTACTTGTTTATTTTAATAAATGTGTTTTGTTTTAGCTTTTTAAGTAAGGACTGCTTTATGTTAATTGATTTTATGACTGGTTACTTAGTAAAGTTGCGTACTTGAAGAAAATGGGATTTTTCAATTCTGATAATCCTTGCTTAGGAAGTTTAAATTATAGTACATGGTTATACGTGGAAGGATAGTTTCATGTGTTATTGGTGTTAATATATCTGTAAATCCAATCTTTTAATTTTTATGTTTAGTCAAGTTGTGTTCATAAAAGAATTTCGCATATGTTTCCTTGTAAAATATATGCGTTTAGAATGTATCGCTCTAATTAAAGGGAAATTGGGCGTATAATTTTATAGGATTTATGATAAGTCTGCACCGGGCAAAATTTTATTTTTGCACTTGGTGAAAACATGTGCATGAAAGAACGTTTTGGCTGAATTCCACAGAAATACTTTGATTTAATTAGAAATTGATACTTAGAATTTGATTAGAAATACTTTGATTGAAAAGTGTGTACCCCTTATTATATAAAATATTATAAAAATTAAATATTATACTTCTTTATCATAAAAGTTTTTAATAAAAAAAATGTTTTTGTAAAAATATGAGGATTTAAATTTTGAATTTTATTTTATTGGCGAACATACTTCAACGAGATTCTCTTTTGCAAAAAATGTGTCAAAATGAAATTATGTAAGTGTTTAGTCAATCGTAAATAGTACACTGTTTTACCAGACAATATTTAACTATAATTACTTCAGTTTAATTGATATTGTTTTTTTTACACAAACATAAAATACATTATACGTACAGCACATTAAAATTATGCATGGTATTCAAAGTGTAATTATAAACATATTTATGTAAACGAGAGTGTCTTATTTTGTTGTTATGTGGCATGAATAATTTTTTATTGTATATTTCTATAACATTTTTGATCGAACAAAATCGTTGTTACTTAAAAATCCAACCTCAAATATTAAAATCATAAATATATCACTAAATATTGATTTTTATCAATCAATAGTAATATAAATGAGAAGATTATAATGATCAATGACCAACCTGGTAGATGTGGCTCACCTGCCTCTACACGATGGTTGATCATTAACTCAATATTCTGATACACTATGGTGTTATAAGGCTTTGGAATTTGTTTTTATATCGTGCGAGTGTTTGCCAATTTCCGCTGTATTCGGAGAGACTATAAAAACGCACTCACGTCTTTAAAGCGTACATACTATTGAGTATGTAGCTGAGTACATGCGATTGAGTATCTGCAAATTCACTAGTGAATTTGAAGATACACTGATTTGTTTAGTGAAAGTTCAGAATAATCTACAAAATAAAGATTTTTCTTACTTTTACGAGGGAATCTGCAGATTTGCATATTCCGAATAGGGAAAGTGCGAAAGTTTATGTTTTAAATACCGGAAAATAAATAAATTATACAGTAGTTCAATATATTACACAGCTGTGTTTGTTTGTTTTTACAATATGCCGTCATAATTACTGTTTAAAAAACAGCTGTAACCTCCCTTATCGTTTGAAGCTTCTCATACTCTCTGAGTATCTCACCACCAAACATTTCATGTTTTTTATTTAAAATGTTTAGCTATATAATATATTTATGTATACGTTGCATATATAATATATACTATATATACCAGCATTTAAAAAAAAGTAAGCCTTTCCAAGCAGTCCAATTTTGGTATCTCGTTATTTGGACAGTTGTTTTAAAAATATCGCATCTAAAAACATCTGGTACTCCCTAGAAGCGGTAGTTTGAGGCTTCTAATCCCCTTCAAGAAGTGAGTTTTGGAATCTCACCACCAAAAATCGTATGCCATTTTTTTTTAAAAACTTTTTTTTTGTAATGATAGCTTTAAGGATTGGGAAAGTGGTCTATCCTTGGACGCACGTAATTTGCTGTTGTTCGTGCCACGATCTTATTTGCACTTCCAAGAGAGTTATCAGTGTATCTGTACATTCACTATGTAATCTCCAGATACACTTGTGAATGTACGAAATTAAACAATTTTCCACACTTCCACATATCAGCTTAGTGTATCTGCACTGCACATGCACTAGTAATTCTGCAGATACGCAGATTTTTTGCTCTTACACAACAACACATATAAAAACCAATGCAGAAAAACGCGACATCAGATCCCAAAACAAAAGCTTTCTCTACATTCTTAAATTTACCCTGAAACATACATCAACTTCCACACTGCAGAATGACGCATAATTAAACTCCACATTCCTCACCCACTTATTTCAACAGAAATGACAATCCCTCGGGAAATTTAAATTAAATCCAACGACCAGCGACATTTCCTTTATTGAGAAAAAATAAATAAAACGGGATAAATGAGTGCACCCGCTCTCTGGTAAGCAGCAGCCTCAACAATAAAACACACTCACTAAATCCCCTTTGCAACTGTACGCGGCGGCGGAACGCCTTTTAAATTGGGATTTCCCTGGCACAATGACGCCCATTCAGAGGCGAAGAAATTGGATTTTTCGTCCGGACAGCTCCTTCTAGGAAACAACTGGTCAACAATTCGCAGGTGAGTCCCGGTGTTTCCTATAGAAAAGGAAAAGTGCGGATGGGTTTATTGGTTAGGTGCATTGAATTTGGCGTCCCTGGAGAGGCGAGTTAAGTAGATTTATGGTGTTATTGTACCGTGGGTTTAGGGTTTTTAAGAATTGGAATCTTGAAAGGATATTGGTTTTTTTATACTAAAGTGGATGACTTAGGAAAAGTCTACTTTCGCTTAATTTTGCGTTTGATGTTTTGTTTATCTCTCTGTCTCTCTTGTATTTCGTTAATACGTTTAGGATGTGGAGCCATTTTCTGTAATACACTTGTGTCTTGTCATAGTCAGTAAAGCAGATAAATGCGGTTATAACTTTAGAATCTGTGCAGCAACGGGCATTATATGTTTATTTATGTTTTTTCAGTTACATAATAATTTTAGCTATAATTATATTCTATAAAGAGAACCATGTATATTTGGAGCTAGGCATATGACTTAAGACTAGGCATAGACATAGGACTTCTAATTTTGAGGTTAAATATATCTTGCATAACATTTTGGGTATTGCGCATTGGCTACTCAAATTGTAAATTAAGAGTTTTGTGCAGTAATAATATAAATAGTATTTTCCCGGTTTTGAGTTAAATGGTTTTACATTTACGTATTTACGAAATGAGAGTGGGATTGTATGAGACAATGTTTGCAAAACACTTACATATTAAGATTTTACGTCTATACTCGTGACATTTCATAACCAGCATTTAAAAGTGTAAAAATGTTGTTTCACTCATCTGACATGTAAGGAAGGAGTATATTACGGCTATTTTTTAATTATTTGAAGCTAAATTTTATTGTTTGTCATATCTAAATTAAAGAATAAGTAGTATTCGGCTCGGACAGTGCCAACAGTTACGAATGGCTGTAACAATTTCATTATTATTTATTTTTTTTAGATTTTGCTAGAGATATTTTACTATGAAAAGTTATAAAAGGTTTGTCGAAAACTTAACACAAAAAAGCACATAATTAGCATATGTGTTCTTAGTTATCCCTATATATCAAATTGTTAACTTCTATGTTCAAAATTTAACTAGAAAAATAAATCTCACACTTTACCTCATTTACACGCTGTCGCATTTCTCCTTTGATATATTACTTCCATGACATAGCTCATTAACATAATTCTACTAATTACTACCGTAAATTATCCAGCTGTTTTTGAACACCATATCCTGTTTTGTTAGTTTACTAACATAATATTTTTTTTAAGTGGCATAGGAAAATATCCATCATAGAATATTACTTGACATTAACTTTGGAGGTAGTAAAACAAGAAATTCTAAACAAAAATTATTGTAATGTTGTATAAACTGGAACTACAGTAAATATAAATGAGTCTTATAGTTACTTAGTAATGAATTATAAATAAATTGTATTGTTTTATTAAAAATTGTAAAAACACAGTTGTCGCACTCCTACCACTGTACCATACCACTCCGCATTCTCCCCCAATTAATTGCAGTTATAATAATTTAATAGTGGATATTACTTAAAATAAAATTGAAGACATGGGCGCAAGAAGCAGACAGCTCCACTTTTTTCTGATTTGCTGTTTTTCACTTATTTCTAAAAAGAAAAATATCATCTATCGATTGGTTCAAGAACCAAAAATATCTAAGTAATGGCTATGAAGGTATAAATTAAAAGGAGCTGTACTTGTGTCGCACACTGTACAAGAACCAAACTGTAGTTTTCGCCCGACCTGAAAATTTTGAAAAATTTAACTGTCTGGTTCTTTTTTTACGCATTATATTAATATATACTCAAAGTGAAGATGTGGGTGTAAGAAGCAGACAACTCCAGTTTTCAAAAAGTGTTCAGATGGGGCGAAAATCATTGTGGGTGCCTACCACGAGACAACAGTACAGCTCATTTTCATTCATATATCCATAGTCATTGCTCAGAGCTGCCTGGTTCTTGCATCAATGGATAGATTATTTTTTTTCTGTATAAGAATAAGTCAAACAGTGTAAATCAGAAAATAGTGAAGCTGTATGGTTTTTGCAACTATTATTTCGAATGATTGAAGACAATTTGATAACTGCCATCTGAAATTTTGAATATTGACAAACCTTTAAGATTATTGAGATTGATATTGAAAGAGACATGATATTGAGATAAGACATGAGATAGTGTAAATTTCCTATACATTTCATATGAACACAATTTCTTTCAAAAACTATTTATATAGAAAATATATTTAACTAATTGATTTCTTAGCCAAAAAACGTGGTCGAAGGTCTATAATAAAATAAACAACTGATGGGTTTTGACGAGTATATCAATCTGTGAATTTACAGTTTTCTAGAAATATACATTATCTTTAGAATAATACAAGTTAAATTTTTCTCATGTCATTAACATTTGCAGAATGGATTTTGGAACGCCATTTATATTAAATTTTTTTTAATGAAGAGGTGAGAAGCTAAAGGATAGAAGACACTTTAAAAAAAAAAGTTAAATGCCGTTATGAATAGTTAATACATATGGAATGTTGGTGACAAAGAGATACTAGTAAGTGTCTGTCATGTGCTAAGATTTATCGGAGTAAGAATACACTACTTGTACCAATTGTTTTGTTCCAAATATAAACTGCGTTATCGCAAAATTATGAAATTGCCACTTGTACATCTTGGTATCTCACCCCCTCAAATATGATAAAAAATGTATACTGAAAGTATGAATTACACTATAAGTAAAAATTTCATTAAGAAATTTTGCTCTAGCACGTCCGATAATTTATAAAACTGGTATTGAAGGAATATTTGGTTTTAATTTTGTATTGTTTTTTTAACAAGGTTTCCTATTTTATAAAATACGTTATATAACTTTAAACAAGATAGCATTTGGCTCCTAAACCTTACACAGAATAAAATGTTTGAGACAATATAGAAGTTAATCTCAATAGAAATACTAACTTATTGTCGTTTTTTAATAAATTTACTTGCAAAAAATTCATTAAGGAACATGCAAACACTACAAAGGGACAAACATAAAAATTAACTATCCATATTATAAAACGTAACATTTTTGACATATATTCAGAATAAAGTCACAACTAATAACTATCAATAGTCCTCAGACAGACTAAAAGAATTAGTTGTCTGCTTTTCCAAAGATAACTTCAAGATTGCTTCGGTTGCTAATCCAATTTCCCTCATACCAACATCTGTTACTCGTCTGGGCTGTCGGAAAGAGCCACACAGATTTCGAATGGGCTGCAGTTGCTTATGCAATCACCACGCTTACACAAGCATGACAAGTAAATGCCTCAGCCTGAAGCGGCATGGCCATATCATACTTTTAGCAACGACAGCTAGCAATTTGAGGGAGTATATTGAATATGTATCCGACTATAAGAATTCTTTTCAAATTGCCTTTACTTGATGGAAATGAACACTTACAACCATATTTTGTATAAAGTATTGGAAAATGGGTAAAATTAAAAGAAGCATCTGCATCTATGCTACTTCTTAATTTCAATAACATAAATATTAATTTTAACAATTTTTTTTTTAATTCAGGGAAAAATAGTGGGCATTCTTATAACTCAATATATATATATATATATATATATATATATATATATATATATATAGTGGGCATTCTTATAACTATCTATATATAGAGAGAGAGAAAGAGAGATTTTAAGTGTTTTAATTCCATTGTAGATTTCCACAATCTAATTTAAATTTTACAACCAATTTATTTGAAATTAAAACCAATTAATTATTTTATTAAAGATTTTATTATGAAATAACACATTTCAAATACTAAAAACAGTCAATAAAATTTATATTTTCTTTCTTTTTTTCAGTATTTTATTTACTGGCTGAGAATAAAGACGAAAAAAATATATCACCATCTGTGAGTTAGTTGAAAGAAGACATTAGAGAAATGTTTTAGTATTAAATAAATATCAACAAAAAAAAACCTTACTTTTATTTACTCAATAAAGTGACAATTTTTTTTATAAATCTCAAACATTTATTTTATTAATTCATAAATAGTAACGTTTTCTAATATCCGTCTAAACACAAATGAACTTTAAATATTAAATATTTAGAGAGTTAACGCATCACATTGCTTGGAATGGTAGGAGTGGAATTTATTAATAATAATCTCATTTCTAGCATGCCTGGAAATTATTATGATTATCTGATAACGTACCGTAGGATAACTTAAGTTGCATATTTGATTTGTAAAATATTAACGCATCGAGACGAAACTTAATTTTGACATCCTATAATACATAAATATATTGAGAAAAAAAATTTAAATAAAAAGCAACATTCTTCTTTGAATATATGAACCCTGATGATGTAAAGTTTATTAATTAAATTAAATATTCCTCCTATATTGAAAAAAATTGAACTAGAAAACATGTATAATTTAAAATTTAATGACTTTCCATGATGCATGATGACATTTTGCAATAATATTGTTAGTAAAATTAAATTCCTCAATTTGAAAACTAGATATAATTATCAAATTGTATTTCTATAACTTTGTAGAGGGAACTCATTCGGATTAAAAAGGTATGAGGCACCAAATCCTCAAAAAAAATGTATTGCTTTAAAAAATAGTTCGATTAATTTCGAATCTAACGATATCACAATATATTTCTACACTAAGTACAACTAAATATATTTTGCAATGTAGTATTCAAATTTGGTGCAAGATTGCCTGAATGTGTAACTACGAACTCGTTTTTCTCAGTGTTTACTTTTTTCATGTTTGATCACGTCTGAATTGATATAAGTTCAGATATATTTGAGGATATTGCTCCAGATTTACTTCAGTGTATTTTCAAACACATTACTTTAATTTGTCGGTAGATATTATAAATATATAGGTTACTTTTGCTTTGGTATTTAAAAAAAATACTTTAAATAGAGAAATTAGGGATTTTGTTTTTAATGTTTCGCAAATAACAAAAATATCTAAATACAGTAATACAGTCTGTTAACCACGTCCTTTTTGTCTATAAAAATGTAAAATTATATATTTTCCGAATTTATTTTCTTGACTTATATTAAAAAAAAAGAAATGTTACTTTTTTGTATACTTTTATTTTTAAAAATAACCAAAATTATAATTATTTTTAAATGTTTGACCACGTGATTATGCTAATATGCTTTTCGCACATATTTGATCACACATTTTGATCGCACATTTTGAAATAATGTTTTAATAATATCTGCAAAATTAAAGTAAAAAGTAGAATGTGCCCTATACTCCCTTAATACAAATATTCATAATTAATCTATGTGACATAAAACACAGACAACACATTCCGCTAACTATATTTTTAATGATAATAGTAATAATTAAAAAGTTTTCTTGAAACTGCCAGAAACGTCTGCCCTAATATGATAAAATTCGAATGAAATGAAAACGGAGGATGCTTTCTTTTAATTAAATTATATTTAATTTATTTTTGTAAAGGTCATTTGCCCCCAAACACAATCTAATATGTATATTAACATAATTAAAGTTACCTGAGCTTAAATCCATAATGCGCCTCAAGGTTAAAAGAAGCATTAGTTCGGAAGCAACTTATATGATCCCTTATCTCATGTTAACTGAGACTAATGCACCATAAATTGCTTCAATCATCATCGTGTTCGTAAGTGTTCACCAAGAGTTTAGAAAAACGAGCTCTGTTGAGTAATTGCTCTATTTTTAAACTGAACTGCGTGTAACAGAAAATCTGGGATAGAAAAGAAACGTATATCACTTGCAGAAGAAACCTTCAATTAAGGTGCAAAACATGCGGGTAAATGAAAGGTTTATATTGCGAGGCGATTTCTATTTTTGGATGAGCTGTATGCTGAAAGGAGTCTATAAATAAAAATAAGATTTGCAACCAACGAACCGTTTTTATGCGACCCATCTTTAAAATCACTTACATGGGGTTTCAGTATAGAAAAAAAATATTTTACGGTTTAAGGGCGATTCATTTCGTAAATATCTCTTTCCTTTGAGGCGCATTATTGACAAACATGAGATATTGTTCCATAGGAAATAAAGGATCAATGCTTTTAAAATCTTAAAATAAAGCAAAGCACATACTGAATGTTGAGTCAGCTGTAAAAGCTCGTGTATTTTCTTTCAGTTAGTTCAGTTGGTGACCATTTTGTGTTTCTATAAGATGCAGAATCTAAAATCATCTACATAGTAGATGTAGGTTAGATACATCATGTTACGTTTCTGGTTTTATTCATCCCGACATTATAACTCCGTGGTAAATAGCACGAATGTCATAAATTTTGGCGTCGATGAGAGCCCAAACAGCTTGATTTGTTGGAATCTTGAACCTATTTCTATATTTTGCTGAAATGACGCTTCATGTAATATGCTTCTATCCGTGCTTCAACACAATTTTTTTCCCATAAAAATACTGAATGGAAATTGTGCGTACTTGAAAATAAATTAACTAATAAACTATAGGAAAGTTGCATAATAAATTTCATTTCAAGATATTATGAATTCGCAATTATCTTCTTATGAAATCATCCTTGTAGTGAAGGCTTTGCAATTTTACACTGAGACACAAAATTAAATAATATCCAATTTATCAACAGAAAATGAAAATTACTGTTATATAAATTACCAAATAACTAGAATTAGAGTAGCTAGTTACTACGACTAAATATCGTATCGACGTAATGATTAAGTAACTATGATAAATTCCAGGTCGTTGTGGCACTTGCACCGTTAAAAATGGCGTCGTTCAATAGGCTGCGACTAACATTTTTGTCAAATTTGACAAAACGTTTGTTAGATTGTTCCAAACGACGAAAAATTTTGTTATTTTTGACGAATATACTTCACATATTTGAAAAAAATATTTATGAGGCGAATGTTTCGTCAAAAAATGACAAAAATTTCTTCAAAAATAAGCATACAGTTCACCAGTGTAAACGGAGTAAAAATTAAATTTTCAGATTTGATTATACAGTAACACCAGGTTTAGGTAGATAAAGTCATGTCATATTTAGAATGGGTCGCTTTCTTTCAAATAATGTACACTTTATAAGTTTATACTCATATAGTTATTTTAAAGTAGCTAACATATTACATGTTAACATACGAATTATTCCGCTCATATCGGGCTCAAACAAATGCAAACTTGAAACAGCTATTATGAGAACTAGAGTAGCTTGTAATAGATCTGATTATTATCAGCGATGCATCAGCCAATAGGATTACAGAAGTGTGTAATCTGAAGTTTGGAGAGCTCAAAACCCTTTAATATCAACTGAAAGTCCACAGTGAAGTATTCTGTTACACGATAAATCTGTCATGTTGTTATGCTACGTTAAGCACAATGGAATTAGATGACATATCTCATTATAGTTTGGTTTCTAGGATAGGGATAATATACATTGGGCGCTACTAAAAGGATGTTATAATAGTTGTAGTAGAAATAATAATAGTTGTTTTAAAATAATTATAAGCATTTACATGTAATCAAGTATATTTAAATAATACATATACAAAATTTCTATAAAATTCATTAAAAAAGTACCTTTTTTACATATGTAGTCGTAATCATAATACTAGCTCAAAATGACTCTTATATTTTAATATTAATTATTTTTTATAAACTACTTTTACATGTAAATATTTTTTATTTATACTATTATATATTCAAAATTCAGAATACTTATTTTAGAGAGATTTTATAAAAATCAATTGTATCGAAATAAAAAAAAAGTTATTTTTAAAGCTTATATTTTATTATTTAGATATGTTTTATTGACAAAACTCGAATACAAATAATACAATTTTCATACAAACAAAATCGGCTTTAGTCTAAAAAGAAATGACATACTAATACCATACACGTAAAAGCATATAAAATGTTATTTTACAATAGAAAACCCTATTCTAAACTTTATACGGAGAAATATATTCTGATATATACGAAGAACAAAAAAACATTCTAAACTGATTTCGTATAAATCCATTACAAACAGCTTTCGCACTTCAACAAAATTGTTTTTTTCAAAAATCCTTTTAAAAATGATGAAATATTTTATATAAAATTCATTTTTTTATGGAAAGCCTTATCTTATACAGGTCGCATGAGATAAGGTATTTAGAATTTCATATCCAATGCGGATCGAATCATAAAAATCACTCTAATTCACATAGACCTTATAAAATATACATATTGGTCACATATATGCTAAAAATAACTATGAAATTTTACAGAAACATTCTATAACGTGAAACAGATTTTAGAAGTTCTATCCAATATGAAATTCTTAAGAAAGATATAAATGTAAGACCCTTCGCGGCTTTTTACATGTCAGAACACTCTAATTCACAAAGACTTCCTTATATTTCTTTATATAATTTGGAAACAAAACATAAATATATGTAAATAATCCACATATACATAAGTTAGAAACCCATTGATGGCAACATCAATCAATCACAATATTTCCAACACAATTTTTATAATATTGCATTCAGTATTTTTTATTTTTTTTATTTCCGGAATAAAAATAATTTTATAATCCATTTCTTTTCGCTTACCGTTTCTATCGATTTTTCAAACAACAAGAAAAATAAATATATTGTAAAGAAATGTCACACTGTTAAAATCAATTTATTTTTTTCCATGGCAAACATATTTTAAACTCTGAATAAACACACGGAGGAAGAACTGGAATAATCAATACTAGGTTTTTATATTATATATATTTTTTAACATAGTTTCAAACTTTTGTCATTGCAGAATAATAGGAAAACCGAAAAAGTAAATTAAAAAAAAATTAATGCATTTTTAGCAAATGTCAACTTTCTTAAATACATCTTGTTTATTTATTTTTCCTATTTTTCTAAGTTATTGATATCTATTATGTAAATTATTTGACTTTTAATAGGATTTGAATTGTTTATAGTGATATAAGGGTTAATAATAGAATCCGAATATTAATAAAATCAATAACTAAAATTTATCAATTGAATTATCTAATTTGATTGGAAATAATGAAGGAAGTATATCAAAGCGAATATTACATTCATACAACCAATTTATAAGGAACATTTCAAAATTAAAAGGGGGGGAGGTAGGTAACGGTCATTTAAATTTTAAATAAAATACGTGTTTAAAAGAATTAACTGTATTAAATCTGCAATAAAGATTTTCAATGAGTTTGTGGCTAATATATTTTGTAGATAATATATTTCCAATTGGGTTGTTTTATTATTTGAAATGTCCACTCAAATGATCTTCAAAGATTAAAATTAAGCAACACAATACCAAACAGGTATCAAAGAATTTTAGTGATGTACCTGGACTTATCTTTATCTAACTAAGCAAGTAGATGCTTTATTGATCTGAAGAAATATCCATAGTCCTTGAAAGCAAAACTATGTTAGTCAAGAAGTAAATGAAATGATGGTCGACATCTAACTCCCGAAGGAAATTATTTACCAAATACTTCAAAACTCCAAAGGCATGCCCCGAAAGTATTTTATATCATTAATATTATAGCATTAAGAAGGATATATTGCTATTCTACATCCGTATTATCAATCACTGATGAAAAAGTATAGTTGTTTTTAAGGAAATAAAATGAAATATTATTCTAGATATTCTTGTAGTATTTTATTTGATAAATAATAATGATAATAATACATATGGATTATGGTCCCTTGAATTCTCCAAATATCGATATGTTTCGAAATGTTGTGTAAAATATGTTATAATTTTAAACTTCTATAATTTTTTAAAAATCAAATTTGGATTTTTATTTAATTCTTATATACTGTATAAAATTATATTATTTTTTGGTAAAATCTGTAGAATTTTTTTCCTCGGCATTTAATGAAAATGTTATTTAGTTTTTCAGATAAAGTTTATTTATTTAATTCTATTCTTCTGTTTACAACTAAAAAATATGTCTCGTTCCACAGTGTGATTTACCTTAATCATAATTATAATAATTTATTGTTTACTTGCTTTGAAGTATCATTACTACACATAATTGCAACTGGCTATTATTTCGCAGGGCAATCACTAATCAAATTAACTGAACAAATTTTTTATTTTCGATTTTATATGCTTAGTGACATGATAATGTACAAAAAATATCACTATTAGCCCGAGGCAGATGATTATTTCAAATTGTCTTTGTGATTTCTTGAATGACGATTTTTTTTCTGGAAAGGAAATTTACTATTATATTTTTTATATTTAAATAATTTATATTCAAATGTTTCAATAGCATGCAATTTTAGAGTCAATGTGAGTGTCATATGTAATGGAAAAAATGCAATGCTAAAAAAACCATTTGAAATTAACAACAATTTTAAGTGAAAAACGTGAAAGGTGTTCAAAAAGATATTGTTCGAAAATTCTAAAAATATGCATAAATAAATATGTGTGGCTCGGGTATAGAGCCACGGATAGGGTTATTTTATGATCAAGACAAGGAATGGCTAGTTGTGTGTTAGTGTAACAAATTTAATTAACATTGAAAGTTATACACAGCACAGAGATACAAAATTTGGTTACAAATTGCATGTGACCGCACATGCTGAGGTCTGGCTCTCGGTTGACGGTTTCCATTACAAACCATAAGAGGGCGCTACAGTCGCTATAGAGGGCGCTTCGTAAACAGTATATACAAATATACATTATGTTTTAATATTATTCAACTAACAATTGTGTGCGATAGTTTTTGTATAAACAATTATATTTGGCCTCTTGTTGCTAACCAGTTAAGGCATATAAATAAAAATAATTGTAGTCCCAATCAGGATACGAACCCGCTACCTATTTCTCCGAAGTCCCGCACGTTATTAACTATTCTGAAAAAGCCCATTCTACGTAGATCTTAAATAAAAGCAATTTATAATGGTTTGTATGCAATAATCTTTTAAACGTATTTTTTAAAATAGAATTTTTTTTATATTAATGAGATGAACGTACGATTCGTTACTGCTTCGGGACATTTTCTTTCTTTTGATATCGCATTTGCCAATGTTCATCCCGTGTAAGAAACGTAAAAGGGATCTATATAACAGAAATAATATATATGAGAAGTTAAATTTGAAAAATCGCAGAAATTGTGTGAAAATAAGAAGAATTTTCCCCATTTCAGAAGTGCAGAACCTTTCAATTTTTTTTATCTTCCTATGAATATTTATGTCACGTGGGAATACATTTGACTGGCATATTTCAATAGAAAGAATATTGAAAAGTGACTGATCTTGTATTTTATATTAAAATTATATGGAAAAATGCCTTTTTATAAGCCTTCTAGTTTTATTATAAGATGTAGAGTTTCGTACTTATTAAAGCACGTACTTCATAATATTTATAATGTTTTATAGTTATTGATTATATTAATCTGAATATAATTTAAGTCATATAATATTCAGGATCAAAATAGGATTTTGAAAAAAAAAGTAGGTTGAAACTCAATTCGGATTATTTTATAAAAAAGCGGATACAGGTAAATACGTTCGTTTTTGCCACTTAAAGAATTTTAATTTTTTTTATTTGTTTATATTATTTTACGATGTAATTGTAACATGTAAAATAATTACTAAACATTTTTTTAAAAACAATACCATTTGTATATGAATAATGCAAATTTAAATGATCACATTTATTTAAACTGAATTATTTTGTACATTTATAAACATTAAGTTATATTATACAAAATTATACACTATACATAAAAACATAAAGGATGTAATTTCAATTACGCAATGCATTACAAATTATTGAAACTAAAACAATATATAAATTGCTATGATGTTTGGTTACGAATCTGTAAAATAATCTATTTCATTTATATACTTAAACTGAATAAATATTAACAGTTTACTATATAATTCACTAATTGTAAAAATCAAATTAACATACATAACAATTAGATATGGTAATAACAAATTAATGGGAAATGGCCATTGTTAGGCTGTATAACATTTAATTGTATTTGCATAATAAACATTATTTTTGCCCAACTACTTATATTATATTTTAAACAAGTCGTTTAGTTCTAGTATTAAAAAATAGTTAAAACGTAGCATTGAAAATTCTTTATTACGGGAGACCCAATCCCCAAATTCCGGAAAAATTGCTATTTTTTTTTTATAAAATGATACGATACATATTTAGAAAGGTGTGTACAAAATTACAAATCTGTAGAAGAAAGAGATCATATGTCAGAAGAAAGACATCATATTTTCGTATCCAACATTCGACATTTACTCAAAATTTTGTTTTTTGAATTTTGGTCACGTTTCAAATGCTAAGCCTTTGTCAAAACTGTGCTTAAAACTAAATTGTTAATAATTTTTAAAACTTTAATATCTGTTAAATAAACGTATAAATAGCTTTTTTAAATGAAATTATAATTTTTTTTCTCGAATTAATAAACATAAAAATTTTAATATGTTTTAGGTTATGAAATTAAAATAAGTTTTTGAAAGAAATTAAAGCATACAATTTCAAACATCTCTTCATACGGCTGTGGTATACACATTGACAATATTCAATCAATTACAAAAAATGAAATATTTGAAATTCAGAGAAGAGCACTATTTACACTATTTACGCTTAAAAAATGCAAAAAAATAAAATAATTATTTTAAAATATTATTTATTTCTTTGATTATTGTTCATAAAGCGATGTTCTAATAATGTAAAAAAAAATGGTATGCCTGAATACATTACTAAAGATATTAGGATTTGGGTCTCAGGTCTCCCTTAAGTGTAGTTAAACAGCCAAGTAATGACCAATACTGGCTGACCACTCTGTATACTCTAACACAGCATTTTCCATAAGCAGACTACTAGGCCGGAATCTTACTTTAACAAGGGAGAAACAAGATCACCCAGATAAAGTAAACCAACTCATTTCCCGGATGTTCGTACCGCACTTATTTATGAAGCACAAATAGGGCTAAAAGTATTATCTTCCTTACGACTTGATCTATTTATACAAAGCTGCCATATCAGATGTCAAAGATGTTCTTGGAAATATTTTTTTTAGTACTGTCGTTGATAATATTATGCTGTTATTTAAAGCTGTTTCTTAAATATGTAAACAAAAAATATTGTATGTACTAACACGTAATAAGTAGAAGGCTGTTGCTGTGATATCAAAATTAAATTAAAAACTTGCTGATACGCAAAGTTTATTGGAAGTTAATAGGAAATTGTGATGATGTCGTTAACCCTGTATATCTTGAGATATTAGGACAATGTGAAAATGTGAACTTGTTTAGTAAAGTTCAAATCTACTAGAAATACAAGTTGAATATCCTCTGACATGTATAACATATTAAGAAGAGAATATATATTTATCTGTCTATATATATATTTATCTGTCTCTCTCTCTCTCTCTCTCTCTCTCTCTCTATATATATATATATATATATATATATATATATAGGATATATTCATATCTTCACATACATATATCTACATACATATATTCACCTACACAGACAAACTGATAGATATGTAGAGAAGATAATCTGTGGTTTTTTTTTATACAAATCTACAGTTTGATGAAATTTTGCACACTTAGGCTTTAAAATTGAGAAAAAGGTCAATGTCTGCATGGAATTTTATACCCCCCCCCCACCCCTACCCCATCCTTTAGAGCATAAATTATTTCTTATTAAAACCACAAGATGTCGTCACTGTGAAATATTATCCAAATAACCTCCAAGACTACACCGGGCCATTTAACTAGCCTTAAATAGATGTATCATTTACTGTTCTAGGAAAGTATTTTTTTTAAATAAAATATTGATATTTCCCTATAATAGTTGTATTGTATTTGAAGAGAACAGTGGATTTAAAGATCAGGATAAGTTATTTCATAAATATAAATAAAATAATAGATGAATTGTGTATATTTGAGTGAATCTTACCATCGCAGATATTTATTAATATTGAATGAGGCTTTTCAAAAACTTTAATTTAATAACATAGTATTTAACACAAAACGTTTATGTGTTTTGTCGGTTTATTAAGCTAGAAAAAATTTACAGTGTGTAATCTACTTATTTCAATGGCAGTGGAAGATAATTTTTATACTAGGTATATCGAAGCTGATTTTGTAATTGTATATTTTATTGCGTTATAATTTTCTTCGCAATACAATTATATCACAGTCAATTTTCTTAAATAAACATCTCAATAAATTCAAGATGACGATTTCTATTTAATAAAATGAATAGATTCAATTAAAAAAATAAAATAAATAACACCCGAATGAAGATCTAAACTGTAACTGCGCAACTTTGGTCGGTAGAAATTCGTGTTATTATTCGAGCGTAAGAGCGAGAACACAAATGTATATATTTGAGGACGTTTTCCAGTGAATAACTAAGTGAATATGTGCTTTGAACAGTAAAATACGACTTGATATGTTCTAGATTCTGTAATGGCAGTCGCTGAATTGCGATACTGGAAATATTGACTAATTAATTGACTTGGTGGAACATTCATGCCAAATTTAAGGATAATAAAAAAAAGCATTTGGTCGTGACTGTCAAAGACATTTATAGACAGATAAACATACGGAATGCTAAACGGTAGATCTATGTTGCGTTCGGTCAACAACCATACGAATTATAGACAAGCATTAAAACACTCAAAATTATACTAGTAGACCTTGCAACGGCAAAAAAAATAAATGAATAATAAATCACATACATAAATTTTAATGACTTATAGGAACATTCCTGCCAAATTTGAAGAAAATCCAACAACTCGCTTGGTCGTGAAAGCGTAACAGACAAATGTACAGACAAACTGACGAAGTGCCGAAGCTCGAGTTATAACATAACATTTCAAATGCTTAGTCAATTAGTAAAAAATCCTTATTCCCAAATCTATATATCTATATAAAAAATCTATACTTTTAATACAATGCCCAAATCGAATTTAATTCCACATCTTATTCTCAAAATTTTATACAACAATAACTTTTAGTAGAAATACTGAGGTTTAATTGGAATAGTTAGCAAATAAATAGCTAACTTTACACGATGGTACTCAACAACTAATCTCAACAATTGCTACTCCCTCCAACTTGATGTCAGAAAACAATTTTAACACACCTCGACGTGAAAGACCCTTAGGAGCAGAATTTCCAAGATTGCATCCCTTCCATAAAACCCTGAAAAATTGGATACAGGCACGATCGACTTTACTTTGCTGAAAGTTTCGAAAAATACCGTGATAGATTTCTCCCCTAGAAAATTTATTACCTATACGCTTTCTATGTACTTACACAGGCTAGCAGTGAAGTTGATCATAACAAGGGCAGATTATTTTATGCACTTAACCTGCCTTTAAGTTCAGAGCAATTCCTTCCATTAAATTTACGATTTTACTACTATGCACGCGCTGGTTGGAAAGTGGGTGTTTTCACACTGAGATCTTTTATATGAAGTGGGTAATTTAATGTGTTTTTCGGGAGAATAAACAATGCTGAATTGTTTAGTGTTTTCCTTTTAAAATGTGGTTGTTGTAAAAATTTAGCGATGCATTTTGAGGCACTAATGAAAAAGCGTTTGTTATTTTAGAGTGACTTTTAAGTTCTCGGTATTGTTTCGTTAGGGGATATACGGATAATGGATCGTATTTTTTATTGTTATAACGTTAAAATTAAAAACAGTTTTAATACATTTTTACTAGAAACTGTAGGGATATTTTACTTTATGATTCCTATTAAGTTTTATTGAGAAGCTATAAAAGATTAATATATTTGTGAAGCGGGATAACCTAGTTTTAACGGTGCCAAATTCGGGATTGGATAGTTACGAGTTGCATACCCGGTTTACATAATAGAAGTATTGAAGTAAATTTCAACAAAGCTATTCACAGCTAACAAAATCAACTTAATTTTAAATATGTTTTAATTGCTATATAAAGTAAAAAATAGTCCAACAACTTATGTTCCTTATGTTTATATACTAATATTTATATTTTTAAACATCGTTTTGTATACTTATTTATTTTTTACATTGACGTAGCTTATGTATAAAATTAATATTTTTCACATTTATTAACCCACCTGAAAATGAAAGAATTAAGAATGTAAAGTTCGTCATATATTTTACACTAAAAATTATTCTATCCATACACCATTCATTTACATTTTAAACTTACATTTCAATTTTAAACTTACATTTACATTTTAAACTAACATTTACATTTTAAACTTACATTTACATTTTAAACTTACATTTACATTTTTAACTTACATTTAAATTTTAAACTAAAATGGCAGAGTCCACTTTTTATCTTTTAAGTTTACAAAATCTGTTTCTGCCAATTTATTAATCAAATATTTACTATTCATTAAATTGAAGTGACTACAAGAAAACATATTTAAAAAATATATATGTTTGACTTTTAAAAGTGCTTGAAAAGAAATTAAAAAGTGATTTTTATTATTATAGTCATAGAAGCGTAATGAAAAATGACATGCAAGCTGCTGAACTATTTAGCAAACACATTGAAATGCCATTGTTCAGATATTTTTATTCTGCTTGCTTGTTTTAATAATAGAAATCTAATCTAGTTATAATATATGTTTTTATAATAGTTTTGAGTATAAAGGGATTTTTCTCTTATAGTTTTTAAAGGAAATTGAAAACATTAACCTTAAATTGCCTTGTTGTTTATTCAAATATGTAAATATATCAAGTCATAGAGAACACAGCCGGTTATACACAAGCTTACATTTTTTTTCGTCTGATACGGAATGTTTAAAAATTAACATTTGATATTATTCTTAAAAAAGAATGCACAAATCAATAACGTTGTTCTAAAAATATATTTGCAACACTTTGAAAATATAATCGTGGTTCAGTGTCCTGACGCCCATTGAAGTTGAGTTGTATGCCAGTTCGGGTGTTGTACTCGTCATCTGACCAAGGTTATAAAATAAGAGGAGTGTTCCAAAGAATGGGAAGTAATATAATTGATTCGCAATTAATATTTTTTTAATCAATCGATCTCAAATAGAGTAGATAATTTTCTTCTGAATTACTATTTTAAATTTTTAAAGTTTTATTAAGAATATGTGAACAGAAGCGCGAACAAAAGTGTACTTTTACTTATATGGGAAATTAGCATAATAAACATTTATAGATATCGATTTTATTTTATTTAAGGCAACGGAAAAACTTATATATGCAAAGTCCCATTTGAAGTCCCATTATACCACTTTATAAGAGACAAAAAATAGAGACACACTTTAAAAACCAAATAGTATTATAATTAAAATTAATAATTATTTAAAAAATATGCCTTCCCTCTACGACGCTGGACTAAAAAAAAATATATAAACGCAGACTTCAGAATTGTAAGTTATTTCTTAGAGAATACTAAGTTGCTGTCATTACGTGTTATTTTACACTCGTATTATATCAAGGTAATTTCACACTTTTTCCAAAACCCACATTGACTTGTACCAATCCTTGTTTCATTCCATGTTATTTTCTAATTATTGATTATTTTGGCATAATAAGTTGATGAGATATTCAGCCAAAATAATCAAGATAAGTGATAATAGCGAGTTTTATTTCATATTAGAAAATTAGACAGCGGATAGTTTCACGATCATAAGCACAATACCTAGCTTATTTATTTTAAGGAGTATTTACATTAGGACGACGGCTTCATAGGGAACATTTCGAATTAATTATAAAGTACAATTAAAATTAAGACAACCTACATAAAAGACTAGTGTTAAAAAATAAATAATATTTCTAAGCAAAGAAAATATACCTCGGTGTAAAATTCATATTTGATAGTCCATTTATCTGAAGAAATATTTATCTTCAACTTGTTCATTTATCAAAAAAAAAGGGCTTACTATTTTTCTAAAAAAAAACTTTCCTATCTTTTTTCCAGACTATATCCGGATATTTATAAAACTCACCACAACAAATCCTTTCAGACAATAATCCGGACTTGATAAGCACCAATAGAGTTTCCTTTTGTTAGAGAAAATCCTTTTAAAATGACTCTCTGAACAACCACATCCATAGAGATAGCATGAATGCTTGGTCGATTCTGAGTGAAAGTCATGAAAATCAATTCACTAGAGAACATAATACTTTCGGGTCACACCCTGATAGCCAATGGGACTTTTTTTTCTATATAAATGAAGAAAAATGCGGAATAGTTTAAAATATTGGATGTTGAATATTTGTGAAAGATGGATAAATATATAAAAACCCCTATTTGTAAAAATTTATAAGAATACTGAACCGAAAAAACTACATTTATTTACTAATTTGTAATTTGTATTCTAGGTTACTCATATTATCTTATATATATATATATATATATATATATATATATATATATATATATATATACAAAGAGAAATATATAGATAGATTTTAAGTGTTTTAATTCCATTGTACATTTCCGCAATCTAATTTAAATTTTACAACCAATTTATTTGAAATTAAAACCAATTAATTATTTTATTAAAGATTTTATTATGAAATAACACATTTCAAATACTAAAAACAGTCAATAAAATTTATATTTTCATTCTTTTTTTCAGTATTTTATTTACTGGCTGAAAAGAAAGACGAAGAAAATATATCACCATCTGTGAGTTGAAAGAAGACGTTAGAGAAATGTTTTAGTATTAAATAAATATCAACAAAAAAAAACCTTACTATTATTTTCTCAATAAAGTGAAAAAAATTTTATAAATCTTAAACATTTATTTTATTAATTCCTAAATAGTAACGTTTTCTAATATCCGTCTAAACACAAATGAACTTTAAATATTAAATATTTAGAAAATTAACGCATCATATATATATATATATATATATATATATATATATATATATATATATATATATATATATATATATATATATATATATATATATATATATATATATATATATATATATATATATATATATATATATATATATATATATATATATATATATATATTTTAATATATTTTAATTAAATTTTTTGTACAATCGTTTGACAGCATTACACAACTTCTTTTTTCATCAAAGACGGGTTCGATTTAAAGAATTACTAACAATCCGACCACCCTAAGGGGCTGGCAGCCAAGTGCGTGAAGTAGAGTGGGTCGTATAAGTCGCAAAAAAACGAAAACGAACTAACACCATTTTTCCATTACTAAGTATCTAGATCTATCATTTGACCAAGTGGTGTGGGTCTTAGTTTGATAGATTTCCCAATAATGAGTTGGATGTCATTCTTCTTACCTTTTTAGCCAAGGCGAGTCTTAAACTGTAACTGTTAATTTATTATAACTATGTTATACACAGACAGTAATTGGTCAGTATATTATTTTTTTTAAATTTTTTTTTTGAAAGCCTGAGTTTTTATGAGTCATAATGGATATCTCAAGTATTAGGTAGGTTGTGTCTACAGAGACGGCCTCAGAAATTAAGGTACGGTGTGCAACGTGCTTCAGTTTGTGATGAAAAGAGCATGTGAAACACGGCATTCTATACAGTGGGAGATGGTTGAATTCGCCATGATAGCAAGATTAGCATCTAAATGGACTTTTTAAATAATTGGGAGGAAGTTCACAACAGACTTGTGATGTATATCATAATTTTAATTTAATGTTTAGATATAAGTGAGACACGAATATAAAAAGTAATTGTGTATCACAAATTATGGGCTATAATAGATACTTTTTACGAACTTAAATAGCATAGCGTGTTTTCTGCGTGTATTGTAACATAAAAGATGCAACGTTAATCAGACAATTACTAATTTTAAATAAAATATATTATTTAATAAATACTTGTTTTTAATATTTATTATATCAACAAATTATAAAATATACTTAGAAATAAATTATTACTAAATAAATATATGATGTTATAATACTGTAAAAATCAAAATAAATGTTGTTTTTTTATCTCAAGATGCATGATTACAATAAAACTATCTTATAAGATTACAAACAAAACATCAGATACATGTAAACATTAATCCAATTACTCTATTTACATGTACCCACAGATTACCCAATCTGCAAGACACAAAAAGTGTATGTTGTATACTAGACAATCTAATTTCAATGACATGTTTTAGGCGGACAACTTTGTGAAGAATACGTTATCCAATTTCACGGGACAAGGACAAATTCTGGTTAAAATTGACCTAGAAACAATTTACGTTTAGATGAAAGTTTTTTTTTCGGGGATAGGAAAAGGCGGACTTATATATTACAAATAAAGTGGAATTATGTCTTACTAACACTCTGATTAAAAGATCAAATATTTTTTTTAATATGTTACCGTAAAACCCATAGAGTAATGATACAAATATAGGAATAAAAATGCTGATTTCCGTGTGTCCATCATTGAAACCACGTGATATGTGGAAATGCCAATTCATTCATGCGCCAATATTACTTGGCAGGCCTTGGCGACTTTCAGAACTAAACGAGATCGAAGTATTGTAATATGGTTTTGTGTTTAATTTTGTATTTAAATATAGTTTTTTTTGAACGAGTGGCACAATTTAAGGGAGTTTAACAGATATATTAAGGAGATGTTTCTTACTTTGTAGTTTTGAAATAATTGCATTACGTTTTTATGAAAAAATTTACCATAAGCGAAGTTTTTTCAATTGTTATTTTGTATACTTCAATAAGAAAATATAAACAATAAAACCTGAGAAATATAAAGAGTTTCGTTTCTTCGAGTATTGAACACAAATAAAATATTTTCGTTTCGTTAATGAAGTAGCGCACATTGTTTGAAAATAAGTAAATACGTACATATATGTTAAAAAGTTGAATACGGACAGTACTCCTTATCGCCAAAAGAGAAGAAAGTGCGCCAAATTTGAAACTCCTGCAGATGTCTGAACGCCAAATGTGGCAGCGCTATAACCACGTGATGTGAGTTTTTCTTTTCAATGTTGACACCGTGGCCTTACGAGAGTCTGGTATTGAAGGCGCTCTCTATTTAATATTACAACTCTTTGGTAAAACCCGGTGAGTAGCAACAGTTTCGCTCTTCACAGTCATATCAAGCCTTTTTTTTCTTGTACATTCAAAACTATGAGTATTACCTTAAAAATCCATGGCGGTCTATATTATAAGCCCTCACGGTAAAAAAAATTTAAATTTTGTTCTGCGAAGACAAAATAAAAAATGTAGACTCCTATATATATATTTGATATATTTTTAAACAGGTTTATGCAGGAAAATTGCAAAAAAACAATAATTCTTTCTAAAATTCTTTATTAAACCTTCAATTTCAAAATTTTGATTTAGGCTGACTTTTTTCACTGGATATGTAATGTACGTAATTTCCTTATGATACGCAATTTCATTAGATAATCAATATATGTAATGTAATAAGTTTTATTCCCTAAAATATTTTTTAAAATTTGATTTTTTTAAAAACTTTAACTCGAAATGCAAAATAAACTCTCAAGTATCAAAAATCCTGATACATTCCTTTAATATCGTGTTTAGTCTACTTTAGCTATGTCGGGGCATGTACTCAATTAGTTGGCGTAAATTGTCAGGTGAGATGTTCAGACGTTGTTTTGTTAATAGTAATTCATAATCGAGTGATTGTGGTAGGTGCTGTACCTTGGACACGGAGACAGCTCTTTCGACCATACATCACATATGCAACAAGCATTTCATGTTTGGCGATGTAGGTGGCCAAATTTTGTGCTCAAATTTATTAGAACGTTCCTTAAATCAATTGCAAACAATATGTGTATGGTGACTCGAAGCAGTATCTTTCTGGAACACTCCATTGTTGATTATATGCGTGAAGTTAATAAAATGTTGCAAATAGTCTCCAATCAGCTGAACGTAACGATTTTCTGTCAATGATTGATTTAATTTGTCTAAACAACCCAAATCATGCCACATAAATACTTCCGACACCTTATAGAACCACCACCAACTTGACAAGTGCTTTTTTGTGACATATGATCCTCAACATCATGTGGTTTGCACTCGAACGCGACCATCAGCTCATAACATCTAGAAACGCGACTCCCCAGCAAAAAAAGTCAGCATGAAACCTTCATCAAAATTGTTAAAGTTTAAGGTTTTTTAAAGGTTCTATAAAGGATATTGAAACAAAAAACTGCAGTTTTTTTTTTACGTTTTTAATTTTCCTGCATAAAACCTTTAAAATATCTGCATTTTCCCTTCATAATTAAAAATTGAAGATTTTTTGCAGGTTTTTATGAAGGTTTTTTGCAGTTTTTATGAAGGACATTGAAACAAAAACCTTTAATTTTATAGATCTTCAAAAAGACTAAAGTTTTCCTGCATAAAACCTTCAATTTCAAAATTTTGATGAAGGTTTTATGCTGACTTTTTTTGCTGATTCATTGGACAACTGTACCTCCTTCGAGTTATCTAGGGCCAACTGCATGTGATCGCGAGCCCGGGTAAAGAGCTGAAGTCAATTATATACAATGAGTAAAAGCTCTCAATTAGATATTGTACGGCCATCTCCCAATACAGACGAATTTTGCTGTGCAATTCTTACAGATATTCGTGGTCATCCCTCATTGATTGTAACGCTCAGTTGGCAGAGTCGTTCTCTTATTAGTACGGACGCTTCTGTCCAGACGTCGAGGATCTCGGTCATTCAGCTGATGTGGCCACTTCATCTTGTCGGAGGTTATGCCATGGATGAGGTACCTCGAAACACCCTTCACAATGTTTACAGAGAAATATTCATAGCCTCGATAAATTACGACATGCTATGTCCTGTCCATGTGTCGATCTCCATTTTTAATTTACCGTTAAAACTCAGGAAGTTCACTCCAAGCAGCCATTAACAAATTATTTAAGGTATCCTCTATATCCAAAGTTCCACAAAGTTCCTATATATCCCAGTTTCTCGATCCATTTAAGATTCCAATAGACTACGCAGATAACCACATGTCACTATACATCTTTCTAACAATTTGCGCAAGCTCTTTGGAAATTCGAATACTAATATCCCAATGCGTTTGGAACTCGAGTGTATATATGAATTGCATTTATCAATTTATATAGAATTATATTTTATTAAATAATACACTATCATAAATAATCCACTATATACAAAGTTCAAATACGTCTTGTATAACAATAGTTAATACAATTTTTTAAAAAATCGCAACTAGCTTTGTTAGGACATTTCATTACTTACATATCAAAAAGAACTGCATATGCAGACAAAGGAGCAATGTTTGTCATGAGCCCTACGTCATCAAACGATAAGAGCATCTTTTGAAATCCATCGCATATTGTCCCTTGAACAATGATCCTGTTCCCTTTGAAAAGTTTTTTTGAATCTCGTTTAATCTGTTGAAAGCAAATATTTAACGTGTCTGGAAGTAATATCGGGTGTATTGTTTCAGTTAAAGTTTTTAATGAAGTTTGGTTCATTTTATTCGGAGTATTGGACGGGTTTTCTATTGTCATCAAACAAAAATTGGTGGTCCTAACTGAGCAAATAATGAATGAAAGCTGTTACTTTAAAGTTGGAATTTAATCAAACATTATTTTTTTAAGTACGGAGTATATAGCTTTCGTTCCTTTAATCAATGTTTTTTTTTAGCTATCTCAGATATTAAAAAAAGTTTAAACGACACTTTATAATAGGATTTCCAAAAAAATATATATAATACCAAATTTTTTTATAAATACATTTTTTTTATTTACACTTTAGCAACTATAAATTGATAATTAAACAATATATTAATGCAATATTTTGTAAATTTTAATTATGTACTGATAATATTTGAATTTAGAAGTTTTTCGGTATTAGTTTAATATGTATTTATGTTATATTTTAAATGGTCTTTTAAATTAATATTTAGTCAGTGATAAGATTTATTTGTTTTATCTAAAGAATAAGAGGTACCAACCTTTTTCAGAAATATAAAAGATTTCAAAGAATTTTGTTTTGTTTTTAATCAAAATGAAAAATAAACGTAAAACAAATTTAACATTTAAATTTAGGATCTTCTCATTTAAATATAAACAATAAATTAGAAAAAAATATAAATTATTTTAAATTAATATTTGAACTTATTTGAATTTATTACTTGTAATCTTTTTAAATTACTAATTAGATTTATTCGAATGTTATAATTTCATAAATCGAAATTGAATAATTTCATTACTTTTAATTTATTATTAAAACTATGTTTTGTTTTAATTGATTTCATTCAAATTTAATAATAAAACTATGTATTGGTTTAAGTGAGTTCTTTCAAATTCACTGATCTAATTTATTTTAATTTACTATTTGCATTGATGTGTATTTATTATCTCTAATTAATGAACGCTGTGTATGTGAGTTCACAATATTCGCATTGTTGATACGTATCAAACAAATATTTTAATATTTAAAAAATTATTACATTTAATATAAATTGATTTTACTTTATTTTTTGTTAATAATTACTTTTTTTAAGAAGGTACATTTGAAAAAGTAAAATTTCTCTGAACAGTTTTAAGAAATAAATATACACAAAAATTAATTTAAAAGTAAAATTAAATATTTTCTTTTATAGATTTTCTGTGAGATTTTTTTTTGCTCTTCAACATAGAGTATAACAACTTTTCATAAACTTTTCAAAAAGCCATTGAACTTAAAATACTTAATGACCGGACACGCAAAATAGCTCAATCAATAAAATATACCAGGAAACACACACACACACACACACACACACACACACACACACACACACACACACACACACACACACACACACACAGGGATATCCTTAGCACATGACACACAAACTCATATTTCATCCAAGGAAATTTCAATATTTCATCTCAAATCAGTCATAAGTGTACCAGGTCTGAAATATTCACGACAGCTATGCTTCAATCCTTTACATTAAAAAAAATCCTACACAGAAATGTTCCCTTAGTCCAAAAAACTGCGTTCCTTTCTTTTTCATTGCGTAACTTCTTTAAAGATTCCTCATTTGGAATCGGAATCCCGTGAATGCGTCACCATTCGTCTTTCCTGTGAATCCATTTCTAGAGCGAAATGTGATTTTTGTTCCCAAATGTACGAGAAAAAAATGAAATATTTAGGAAAAAAGAATCCATTTTTCAGTTCTGATTCAGCTGGATACTTCTTTGAAGCATAAAAGACAAGGTTGTGTTAAGGTGGAAGGATGTATAGGCATGTTCAAAACTTCGAATATAATCGATCATTTATAAATCATTAATTACGAAAACGCTCGAAAATTTCAAAAAATAGGTTACGATTTGCATTTTTAAGTGTAAAACTAAATTTAAATATGTTACATAAAATAATTAAAAATTAATTATTGGAGAAAATTCATTAATTACAATACATTTATTCGATTAAGTGACAACACAGTTTTTTAAAAGTATATAAAACTTTCTTCTTAATTTACTTAAATAAAACATTTTGGAGAAATTTCAAAAAGTTTGTAAATAATCTCATAGGAGGAAGATGCAAATTCTTGGTATGAGTTTAAAATGTGAAAATTATCAAGAAAGAATGTAATCCCAGAAACATTGTTGTCCCATCGTATGGAGTAATAGTTCGCATAGAAAAGTTTTAAAAAATTGTGATTTTTCTGTTAATAATGCTGTAGTGGAATTGATTCTTGGAAAGGATTTATTCACAAGTTCCTAATGATTAAATTTTATGAATAGTCATGGAAAATTGACGAAAATTTTTTTTAACTATCAAAAAACAATTACATAATTAGATACTTTTATCCCCACATCTATGTTTATTTGAGAGATTTAGTATTTATTACTGATAAAAAGATACTCGATACTTTGAAAATAAAAAATTATCTCATTTTTTTTAACACAAACTATAAAATAAAATTCGACGGTCATTAAAATATGAACAATTATCGATTCACGTTTTTCCTTTGGTCGAAATATTATAATTCGATACTAACCTATATTTTTTTCTGTACTGCCTTTGGGATGAACTTAATTAATTGGATGTTGACTTTGTATTTTATAGCAACTCTGCAAAATTGACAGGGCTTGTTTTTCTTAAGGATTGCTTTTTTATGCTTAATTAATGATAATAAAACACTTCTTAATTTAAGATAAACATTAATATAATACAGATACACTCTATTCTAAAGGTATATTAGTATCGTTTCCTTTATTGGCGAAAGTGTTTTATTTTTTTAACACAAGCTTTATTCTGATTTTAGAATGCTAATCTATGCGACGTGGAAAAGAAAACTTTTTTTATTTAAATTTGGTGATATTTAAAAAATTGTATATTCATTAGAATTTTTCAAGTAATTAAATTTTAATGAACTTTGACAAAACACCTGCAGCGGCATTTTAAAATAAAATTAACTTCCTAATTCAAAATAGTCCCAAATCAATTACTTTAATAAAATAATTCTAAATCAGTTTTAATACGATATGATATGATGTTTAAATTTAAAAGAATGAATGCTTTTGATTTGGATTTTGACATAGGAAAATAATTTTTTGTTTCTTTTAAGGAAAATTATTTTCTATTTTCTACCTTCATATAATTTAATATAACTTAAAAATGTGTTAATATTTGATGTAGGAAAGGGAATTTCAGTAGTAAAGATCCCTTTTACGGGTCTTACACGCGCCTAATTTTAACATGAGAGGTATAAAAAAAGGGAATATCCCGGAGCAGTGACGAATCGTTCTTCTGTCTGATGATTATTAACGGTTTTTTAATGTGTTTTAAAATAATTCGTTTATAAGCAGTTTTTAAACGACCCTTTGGTAGTGCTGCCACTTATGAGGAGAACTGTTAAGCCTTCATGCTAATAACAATTTAAGGGGGGGGGCATTGTTTATGCGAGAAATCTGGCCACGGGCATACTAGTAAGTAAATATTTACATTTTTAAATTTGAATATTTTTACAGTACTATTTTATTTAAAAACAAATGTCAAGCTAATAATGTTTAAAACGTGTTATGAGTATTTATAGCAATATTGTGGGCAATTTAACAAAATAATGAATTATTGAATAAATTGGAATATTCATAAATGTCTCTTATAGCTGACATAAAGTTAACATACATAATGGAATTATAATTGTCCATATTAATGAAACTCTATGCCTATCTCGAAATATTCATATGCATTTTACATTGCCAAAACAAACATCCAGCTTCCTGTTCGTTCGCTTAGAAAATAAAAAAAAATACCCCCATGTAAGGCTTACAACTTCCTTCGCAAAGTTGCTTTCAATTCCCTGTGTTCTGCATTCGTGCAATCCTTTGTGAGCCTTGCAAAGCTCTTCGGAGTGTAATGATTGCTGTCCGACGTACTTTCGACAGACTTCGTTAGTATTTTCTAGAAAAATACGCTTTGCTCGGAATACAAATCGGCCGGGTTATTATCCTCGACGCAGATTGAAGGGAAAGGAAAAATCAAGACAAATACCAGTCCGGATTTGGCTTATATGAAGGGCCGGATGGGAAGACTCTTTTAAGTGCGTCTAATGATTGCGATAGCAAACAGGGGAATTGCAAGAAATATATTTTTGCGAAATAACGTCAAATTCTTTTTTATTACTTTAAAATACCATTGAAAATAATCTGTGTTTTTTTTTTGTAAGAAATAAGAAAAAGCACCCTTATATTTGAAAGTTAAATGCAAAAAAATAAATACATAAATCAACAACCTATTAATTCATGTGTCCCAGAGTACAAAATGAGGGGGTGTATATTGTAAAAACTTTTTCGCTGCAGATATTTATTTTTAATTTGTAACTAAGTATTTATTTAAAGTGTATAACAAATAAGCAGGATACACAACGCATTAAAAAACAATTTTGTCAACTGACGTATACATGTTCCTGCATATTCAACCAGGATTACTTTGCAAAAATGAGATGCCTTAACAACCTGTCTTACCAAGCGATCTGGCAAGTTCCTAAACCAACCAATAGATGTTTGATTGTTTAGTTGATTCAGAAACTTAGTTGGGCAGTTTTCAAAGTTACCCCACTGAGGCAAAGTTGTCCTTGTTAACGATACATGTACATATATGACTAGACATGGTCAAGTCTATACGATACATGTACTTACATGGTCAAGTTTCTGAACTAACCATGACTAAGTCTATACGATACGTATATTAACATGGCCAAGTTCCTGAATCAATCATGACCAAATCTATAAGTTACATGTACTTACATGGCAAAGTTTCTGAACTAACCATGATGACCAAGTATATACGATACATGTACATATATTCCTAAGTTCTTGAACCAACCAGCAGAGGCTTGAATAATTGGTTGGTTCAGGAAGTTGGTGGGGCGGTTGGCAACAATTCCCCGCTAGGGAAAAGTTGTATCGGTTGAAGGTACGGTACTTACATGGATAGCATAAGCAAATTTTACGCAGAAATAGTTACAAAACTAACTTTCTCAGCAGCGAAGAAATTATCAAGTTTTTTTCACTGTGATAATTTTATATCAAATACCTTTCAAAATACCTCAATACTTTATATATTTTTTCAATATAGAGTATTTTCAGAAATTTTCAGTTTATGTGTATTGCTAAGAAAACTGGAGATCCATGGGTGCCTATAAACGTTCAAATCGCTTAGAAGTTTAAATCAATGCAAGTCTAAAATTAAGCAAATTTCAAAGTAATTACGTAATTTCCAAATATCCAATTTGTGAGTTTATATGCAATTTTAATTTTAAAAAGTAGAAAAATGTAAGACTACATTTTAAAAACGATGAGCACATTATCCTGCTGATTGAGAAAGTATCTTCAGAATCTGAATATCAATATTGAATCAATAACATAAAGTTAAACAATGTTGAAAATAAAATTTTATCTTGATATTGTATGTATCATAACATATATCCAATTGCAAAAAAAACTTTTAAAATGAAACACAACACAAGAGTAATGTACGTACATTTGATTGTGTACGCACTTGAATTGTTGCAACTTAATCAAAATGAAAATAATTATTGAAAATGTATTCTCTGTAAACCTTAAAAATAATTTGTATTCTCATCAATGACCAAATTGTGTAATGTAATTGTAATGTTTACTCTATACTCGAATGAATTTGTTAGAAAACAAATTATATTTATATTATTTATTATAATTTTAAATATATTGCAAATTCCAAAAGTTGAAAGCATTTACGTGAAATTCCAATCATAGCCATATTTTTTTTAATAACTATGAATTTTGTTTTGAAAAAATTTAATTCAAATGCAATTAAATTATTTGTAAAATTATTGTTTACTTATAAAATAATTGCTTACCTTAACGGATTCCCCAGAGACTTGAGATCAAACAGAGTTGCATTAATTGAAAACCACACATCATTTCAATCTAGATAAATACTGTATGTCAAAATATTTTTAATTAATATAATGATGTGTTATTTAAAAGCTACATATAAACTATTTTTACATACTTGTACTGGTAAAAAAAATATCAATTAAAATTCATATAACTTACATTTTTAAATATTTTTCTGCCACTTCCCCATTTGGTTTCATTACTTACCCAAAATATATCGACCCAATATCATTAAATATCGTACATTTTCATTTCATAATTTTTAATAAAAATAATTTTAGATAAAAAAGTATGCCGCCATATCTCATGTTTGATATCCTCTTATATATTAAAATAAAATTTCAAATACCTTGATAAACCATACATAAATCGAACAAAACAAAATATATAATAGCATTCAAAAATTATTTGATATATTTCCAAACACCTTTCCAAATTAAATAAGTTAGCATATAATTGCCCTATACGAAGAATCGATTTTCAATTTTCAACTAGATTCCTGCCTCAAAGGCCTTTTCCGTTAACATCCGTCTCCATCTCAGCCCTTTTGGGAAAATTCCGACCCAAGTATTTCCATTATCGACAATTTGAGCCTATCTCGGGGATATGGCTCGAATGTGAAAATAGCGTGTTTTTGGAGGATGGAGCTCGAAGAATTGGATAATATTCAGTTATTAAATGGCCCTAGAAATCGGAATAAAATGTTGATTTAATATAAATTGGAGAAAAAGAAACTGCGTTCTTTTATGATTTTAACTCTAATAAGATTTACTTTCCCAAGTATTTTATAAAGATGTTTATTGAAGATTTACACGAAAATAATTTCAAATATGCGATAGTACACATTTTATTTAATTCAGTTTAAAGGTCTTAAATTTTCTGACGACGACGAATCTACCAAGGAATTTCTTGTTTTATTATTAGTTTATTAGTTTCTTTGTAAATTAAGATGTAACACTCATATTAATAAGAAGATAAAGCGAATTGTAAATAGTTTAAAGTCATAGATTAGAATAATTTATAATTTTTAATTATTTGAATGTCAATTTATTGTCAAAAGTATTTAATGTCTTTTAAAACATTAATTGAGCTAGCGACATGGAGGTCTCTGTTTTAACTCGACCTTTCGACAGATGTTTGTTACGCAGTTACGACCACACTCTTCGTTCGATTTTCCTCCAATTTTGAATGAATGTTCCTTGAAGTCCTTAAAATCGACGCATATGTTTTTTTTTTTTGCAGGGGGGGGGGGGGTACGAAGTTTATTGTTCCCAAAATTACTACTGGTTAGTTTAAATTATCTATATAATATACAACTTATATATGTCTACAGACATAAACTTATTTTTAAAAGATTATAAACGTTTTTGGCACATTTAAGACTATTTAAATTGCATATAACACAAATATTTACCGTGTCAATAAGTTACCCAATATGCATTTACAATAACATGACATATTTGGAAAATTGTATATTAAAATTAAAACTCATTTAACATTCTTTCGCGTATACTTCGTTGTGCAAACCTTTCTTGGGACAACATATTTAACATACTTATAGTATCAGATGAAGGATTTTAATATATACAGTCTTACTTAATAATATTGGGTTGGAGGGAAAGTTCTG
The DNA here is from genome assembly GCA_963932185.1 of Troglohyphantes excavatus. Classification (NCBI taxonomy): domain Eukaryota; kingdom Metazoa; phylum Arthropoda; class Arachnida; order Araneae; family Linyphiidae; genus Troglohyphantes; species Troglohyphantes excavatus. The sequence goes on along the minus strand of OZ010667.1, from coordinate 57,819,215 downwards.
TCGTATTTTAAATAGGCAGGTGATTTTTCTTGTAAATAAAAAGAACATCTGGCTAGTGAGTCAATCGGATTTTTTTTGTTTTTTTAGACTGCTGTATAATATAAAAGGTGCCCTTTTTTACCGTTCATCATTTACTTGTGATATTTAAAGTGAAAAACATGTCAGTAGATAAAGTGCATTTACGACACTGCATTTTATATGAATTCCAAAAAGGAAGCAATGCATCGGTTGCATGTAAAAATTTATGTGCGGTATTTGGAAAATATATTGTAAATGTTCGTACTTGTCAAAAATGGTTAAGCAAATTTCGTTCCGGGGATCTGAGCCTCAAAGAAAGTGATCGATCTTTACGACCATCCAAGATCGATATTGATGTTTTGCGATCCATGTTGGAAAATAATCCACATTTAACAAGTCGAGAAATTGCAGAAGAGTTTGGCATTCATCATACAACTGCTGGAGATCACATTAAATCTGTTGGGTTTGTGTTAAAGCAAAGTGTTTGGGTTCCACATGAATTAACGGAAAATAATTTGTCTGATCGTGTAAGAATGTGTTCATCACATCTGATTAGACACAATGTGGAGCCGTTTTTGGAGAGACTGGTTACTGGAGATGAAAAGTGGTTTCTTAGCGAGAATATTAAGAGAAAAAAATGTTACTGCAAAATTATCTAACGGGGAAAAAAATTCACGTATTTTGAAAGTGTTTCTAAGGCAGTTGCTGACTATTTTAACTCCAAGGATGAGAACTTCTACAAAACAGGAATTCACAGGTTACCTGAAAGATGGCAACATGTTGTAACAAATAACGGAGCATATATAATTGATTAATATTAAACACATATTTTTATAAATGAATTCAAATATTTTCTTTAAAATACGACAGAACTTTCCCTCCAACCCAATATATACAGTCTTTTTATTGTTCGTGTGAAAACACCCAAAATAACTAGATAATTCAACAATATGCATCTATGTAAAATACCCAAATGCATCTAGAACAGTTTTAAACAATCTGGAATGTGTAAAACTGTTATATATATATTGTACACATTCTTCAATACTAGATTAAGAGACTTTTAAACTTAGAATATTAATGCATTACTTTTAAAAGAATGTAATAACATCTTTAGAAATTGCATTAAAAATTCCATTAAGTGACTAAATCGATTAATATCCCAAAAACTAATACATTTGGCTGATTTCCATTCATCCTTTTACCATCATTAAGTGGGAGGATTTTGCTGAAGTCTCTTTGGCGAGGCATTTATCAATGTCGTATTGACATGTGGATGAGCTAGTTACTTCATGATGCAGTCAAATTTAGTTTTAAAAAAGTCATAAAACGTCAATACTTAACGTGAAATTTATCTCTTAAAATAGGCGATTAATTTTGTAAGTTTCAGATTATAGAGGTGAAAATCAATCGGTTTGAAACATTTACCCGTTGAACACAGTCCATGCTTCTAATTAATAAAAGTAAAGTTTTAACACTATAACAAAATAGTTTATTCTACGACAGATTCTACTATTTGGACAGCACACAAGAAAGGCTCAAAGTTACAAACTTACTCTCACAAGAACATTAATGCTTCTAACAAATATACAGCTACACTACTCTATGACGTAGCAACAGCGGGCTCTGATTGGCCTGCTCTTACGTCATGGATTTATACAAATTCATGGTGTCGCAACATCCTCCCACTTTTTTGAGTGCAATGCTTTCATTCAAAAACATATGGTTGAAGATTAAATAAGCCCAATCTTTTGGGGGCTTAACCAACCTCCCAGTCCTTGTAAACTGATTATTTAAAGTTTCGTGATCTTTGTCTGGGATAGACGCTGCAACACTATTGAATTTTGCTATTGTTTTCACATATTCATCATCTAATTGAATTTTAAAAGGATATGTCCGCTGCACTGGTCTCATGAAGACCCCAGACTGTGTTTTCACTTTGACAGTAAGAATCTTACTATCGCGACCTTTAATTAATTTTGTTATTATTTCTAGCGGCCAATTTAACCGCTTATTATCATCTCCAATTAATACTACTTACCATTTTTTGGCTCACGAACATTTTTAACGTTACCTTTCTTCTGTATTAATTGACTTAAGTACTTTCGTCTGAAACGACTTCTCAATTCATGCAAAAGTTTGGTGCTATACCTCACCATTTTATGTAAACTTTTACTCTCTAATACGTTTATGTTTATGTGACAGTGTGCTGTCACACGTTGCAATTTTTATATAGGGATCTAACCTATACTGGACTTTGTGCAATTTGGTCAGTTGGCTAGACTGACTGTCGCTGGTTTTATTACTGTGTTACAATGTGGGGAGAGTTACGACACTGAGCTAGTTTATGACCACACCAGGATTGGCTAGGAGGGGTTATCCAGAAGGGCGGAGCTAATCTCAATTGGTGGATTTAGTAATTCATGCAGAAATTCAGCACCCATCCTAAGAGACCACCGTGGGAAATTCAAGATTTTCCACCCCACTTACGACTTTGCCTCTGCCCAAGAAATACGAGTGAATTTTACTCCAACGGCTCCCGAATCCATGAGAACGAAGGAAAAGTCCTGATGCCATGGAAAGCTGTAAGAGTCCCCATTTCATGATAACGCCCCTGAAGACCGGTCCTGTACGAGCCACTGGAGACTAACGCCCCTGAAGGCCGGATCTCTACGAACCACTGGAGACCGACACGTTCCGATTCCATGCGCAAAGGACAACGCCCCTGAAGGCCGGATCTCTACGAACCACTGGAGACCGACAAGTTCCGATTCCATGCGCAAAGGACAACGCCCCCGAAGGCGGGATCTCTACGAGCCACTGGAGACCAACGCCCCTGAAAGCCGGAGCCACTGGAGACCAACGCCCCTGAAAGCCGGACCTCTACGAGACACTGGAGACCAATGAATCACCGCAGACGGTAGCTCTCCTCCACAGTTCACGTAAGAGTCAGTTTAGCATAATATTACACATAACCCCCCAACCCTAAGCCTCTACTGCCATAATGAACTTAATTTGTTAATAAAGCACCACTTAAAATTTATGTGTATGATATGTATTTCTTCCACACCAACATTATTCATAATGCAACTTAACAAAAAAATAACACAACGCAAATCAAAATGTACTAACCCCAACTTTACGACAGTCTATGGTATCAAAGCTGCTATTTTCCATGAGCAACATAGAAGTAGTAAGTGAAATTAATTTTTTCAAGTTTTCTGCCATACAAGAAAGTGGATACAAGTTAATGACAACCTCACAATCATATAACACAGTCTTGAGTTCTTTATGTGAAAAGACCGACCTTTCGAGGGTGTGTCTTAATAATTCGTTGATGGCACACACCAACCTCTCCTACCAACCGCCCCACCAGGCGTATTGAACTTCCAAATTATTCTCTGAATCTTGAATTCCTAAAAATTTATCCCAATCTAATCTAGAAAGTTTATTATAGGCATCTGTAAAGTTACTTCCATTATCCGAATATACAGTCCCTTTCTTGCAATGAATCGACAAACCGCTAGAAGAAAAGAATCTGTCGATAGAGAAGCTACAAGTTCCAAATGAATAGACCTATAAACAGCACATGAGAATAATACAATCCAAACCTTTGTTCCATCCTTCAAAAATAATGGGCTAGCCAAATCTACACCTCGAAGACTACAGTGTCGGAAAATCGATCCTTCAGGCAAAGGACAAGGTTCACAAGACATAGGTTTTACTCTGAAACGTTTAAATTTCATACAATTATAAATGACATTTTGTACAACTTTCCTAAATTTAAGAATCCAATCATTTGCTCGAAATATTCCCATACCAGCATGACAGTTCTTTTTAAGAAGGGACTCAATCAACTACTTGGTAAATAGACATTTTCCTAGCAATAATATGAATGTCAAAAATGATTGATCATCATCCCTGTTGGTAATTTTAGTTTTTACCCTAAGAATATTGTCACTATCTTTGCATACATCTATACCGTTAATCCTTTATTATCAGACAGGTTACCTGATGCGTAATTCCATGGAAGTTCTAACTAATATTGTCCATCTGAAAGAATTGTCAATTTATCTCGAAAATCATCTAAATTTTTTTTATGAGAACTCTTTTCACTATCTACTTGAGTTGGATCCATTATTCCAAGATTTTCGAGGCCCCACAACTCAGACAAATGAATGCTACTAACATGCATTGCAAGACAAGTCGAAACATTATCAATTCGACATACATCATTTTGCTTTCCTATTACAATATTTCCTAACTTAGTTTCATGGACGGTTAAATCCGAGTCTAATACAACAATTTTTTCAACTTATTAAGTGCCCAAAATTATTTGCTCTCACTAGTATACTACTATATCAATTTCTGATTCTTCACAGAAATAATCTGTAACCTCACTATCTAATTTCCTTAAATCATCTAAAAAGTTACGATCCGTTAGTTTTAGGAACAAACCCACATGTATTTTTTTCCGAAAGAACCTCCAAACAGGTAGAAATCACTCCCAGCAAATAGCGCAATTCAATCGAATAAACTCTGGGATTTTTTGGATCGGTCCCCTGACCTCCAAATAAAGAGTGAATTATGGTTTTAGTTCCATGAGGTGCTAGTTAATCCTATAATCCCGACTACGCAATTACTTTCTCGCTGATGTGGATTTCTGACTGGCAGAGTATAAAATAACTTTGATTCCCTTCTTCTGGCCTTGGTTCCTTATAATTACGCATGGAGTTTGCAAATCTACTATTTGAATTCTACTGACGTTCGAAAGAAACATATCTGAATTGGGTGCACTAACAGAGTTTATATATTTGCCGGTTTGTTTCTTATTTCTTATTTCTTATTACACATAATATTATAATGGAAAAGATTACTGAATGTACATTTTAAATTGCTAAATGACCCATGCTTTAGTCAAACAGGTAAATCATGCACCTATTTATTGACAATATTTTTAACTTTTCATCTAAATCAATCAATTTTCTTAGCAGCAAAACATTTTTGGTTTGGATTCAATTTGTCATAAAATATGAAAACTGAGCGCTTACCTGAATTGTTTATACTTTCTAACGTTGCTGAAGTAGAAATTTAGTTTATTTTATCCTATGGAATCATGACTCACTGAAAATCCAGTGCAAAAGCCATGATAACCATTTCTTCACCTCGCACTTCTTGTCGGAGGAAAGTCATTAAGTTCTCTAGCTAACGAGTGTTCTTGTTTTCAGCAAGTTCTCGATGTTTTTTACTATATTCCCACAAAATTTGAATAGCCTCGGGTACACTGCTCTCCAATAAGTGTTATAAAAGTCGTCAGCAATAAATTTTAATTTTACGAATACTTGAATTATATTAGTCTTATGAAATAAGACATATGTAACTCTGCAGTCCTGTAATAGAAAATTGGTTAAACGCAAGTTATCCCAATTAATTATATCTACTGTTTCATTTCCTTAAAATTAATTGGATACACATACATATTTTAAAGGATATCCTTCTTTCTTGGAATTTATATTGTTATGTTGCTAAAATAGTATCGGATTCTTCATGCATGACAAAAGTAATACACCAATTTGAATCCAGCAAGTGTAACACGATACTTTATAAAGGATGACAGAACTACTCTAGAAACTCATGAAAATGGAAACCCAGCAACTCTCACCAATACTACACTTTTCAAAACCGTATCATTCAAAGATAAGATTGTTCCCTCCTTCTTCCGTCACAGATTTCCAGGAAAAGAGGAATCGGATAACCTCTTCCGATAAAAACAGAAATTGGGTTTTGTTACTCTATTTTATATTTTTGTCGATATCGAAGTCAATATTTCAGCGTTCTATTGAACTGTATACGATATAAAAATATACTATCAATATGTCAGAGATTCGTCATGTTCCAATATATTGGGGTATGCAGTAAGCTTCACTAAAATCTACAAACCAATAAAATAATATTTGAAAAAGTAATATTAAATATTAGTAAAATAAACTAAAATTATGGGTTTTGCTTATGGATAAATTCCGAACCGTACCCGATAACGAAATTGTGTAGCTCTAGTGTGGTTATAATTTAAATAACTAAAAAGAATATATTGAGAGATGCGTAAATATTGTATCCGTGTACGAGCCAAAAAAAAAATCAAATAACACGTTCATCAAAATTTTGTAATCGAAAGTTTTTTTAAGATTATATAAATGATTTTTTAAAAAAATGCAGTTTCACGTTTTTAATTCTCCTGCATAAAACCTTTAAAAAATCGACATTTTCCCTTCAATAATTTCAATACTTTAATATTGAAGGTTTTTTGAAAAAAATTCAAGGTTTTTTATAGGTTTCATGAAGAATATTGAAACAAAAAAATATAATTTAATATATATTAAAAACCTAGCAGTTTTACTGCATAAAATCTTTAAAATATCAATATTGAGTAAGGTTATATGCTGATTTTTTTAATTTTATATTTGGATAACGGTATAGTAACTCATATAGTAAATTGTGATGCATGAAATTATCTATATATATAAATGAATAGTTAATGGTGAAATAACTGGTGAAATAAGCTAGTTGTAAATGTGGGACGCTTGAAAAATGGTAAATTGGAAAATGTGTTGTTCAACTTGTTGCTCGTGTCAGAATGCCAACTTGTTGATTAATTATTATTTTAGTTTGATTATCTTGTGCAAGTGCCATCCAATGCGCGGAAAGAAAGAAGAATAACTTTAATTATTTGTTTCTTACGCAAAAAAAATCGAAAAATTGTTTGAAACCTATCATAAAAACTTAATTAAAATTGTAAAATTAAAAGTTTTATTCAAGAAAAGTGCAATTCTTTTTTAAAAACCAATAAAATTAAAAACTTATTTTTAATTTCTTTTTTAAAAACTATAAAAGATGAACCCTGAAGAGTTATTGAAGATAAAATTTAGATTTTTTAAAATTTAGATTTTTTAAAATTTAGATTTTTTAAAATTTAGATTTTTTAAAATTTAGATTTTTTAAAATTTAGATTTTTTAAAATTTAGATTTTTTAAAATTTAGATTTTTTAAAATTTAGATTTTTTAAAATTTAGATTTTTTAAAATTTAGATTTTTTAAAATTTAGATTTTTTTAAATTTAAATTTTTTAAAATTTAGATTTTTTTAAAATTTAGATTTTTTAAAATTTAGATTTTTTAAAATTTAGATTTTTTAAAATTTAGATTTTTTTAAATTTAGATTTTTTAAAATTTAGATTTTTTTAAAATTTAGATTTTTTAAAATTTAGATTTTTTAAAATTTAGATTTTTTAAAATTTAGATTTTTTAAAATGATTTATACTGAAACATTAAAAATCTACAACAAATGTATTTTTAGATTCAAATTCCTCTAAAACATTTTAAATTTCGCAATTTCGATTAAGGGTTAATGCTGTCTTTTTACACTGATGGTTGTAGGTCTAAAACACATAAAAATAAATAGTACGTTTGTGTAAAATAAACACAATATCTCAAGAACTTGTAATTCTAATTCTATGACGGCCGAATTTGGCGAACAATCTACTAGTGTTATGGATTTTGAAAATAAAATAAAAACTTTTAAATATTTAAAGAGGGTGAGCGTCATTTTTCAGTTCCTTTTTCAGCAATTGTTTGAAGAATGCTTAATTTATTTTGTTGAATATTGTAATACAGTAGACTCTCGATAACTCGAACTTCGATAACTCGAATTTTTCGATATCTCGAAAAAAATCGATTTCCCTGCACCTTCATTACTTATTTAATGTAAATTTTATCTCGTTAATTCGAAGTTTTTTTTCCTTATTTTCGATAACTCGAAGTTTCCACACAACTCAAAATTTGGTTTTCCTCTCAAAACTACGGATTTTGAAGAAACTTTAGCAAATATGCAATTGTCGTAGTGTTGATTTGTCGCTTCGAATAATGGCGACAAAACAAAAATGTAATACACTCTATATAGCAGCTTTTGATGAGAGATCGCTCTCTAAAAAAGAAAAAGAATACGAACCTCCTCTAAAGATAACTTTGAAAGAGGCTCTATTTTCCATAAAAACTATGCTTGCATTCAGTGAATCGTGGCCGGAAATAAAAACAGCGACATTTCAAGCAATCATGCATTTGAAAAATATAATTAATTCCGAAATAAATAAAAATACTCACCAAAAAGTTTTGGATAGATATTTTAAATAAAGTAAGGTAAGTATACTTGTATTTATTTTTACCAAAACAGCTGTTTTATAGGATTTTCGATAACTCGAATTTTCGATATCTCGAATTTTTATACACTTCCCTTCGAGTTCGAGATAGCGAGAGTTGCCTGTATATGTATAAAATTGACCAAGTTGGTTGAAAAATATCAAAAACATATATATTTTCCAACGTGAACAATTATTTTAAATCTGTACATCTGCACTTAATAGTGATTTGAATACTTAATTCCTATCAAATTGATGTAGTATTTTTTAGAGAACATCACAAAAAGTGTGAAAATCGCATTGTGGATGCAAAAACAAATAAATTGCAATTCGACCTAACCCGTGAACTCAATGGAGGGAATATATAAAAAAAAGTTGGGGATTTCATTACTTGTAAGTATTCAATTCTGCATCTAGAAATTCGAATTAAAAATACAGTAAGGAAGGTTTCTGCTAACATCAATATTGATAAAAATAAACAAGTGTTCAGCTAATAAAGATTCCCCTAGAAAATACACAAAAAATTATCTGTACATAATACAAAAAAATACTTTATCGGAAATCCATGTTTGTTTTCCACTCACTTAACGAAGTAAAAAATGTTAGGTTTGGTCTTTTTTTAAGCTTTTTGGCTAAATTGGTGTTCTTTATTGATACGGAACAAAAACTCCTCATTTATTGATAGGTATTCATCACATATAAAAAAAATTGTAAGGCATTACTCTCATTAAATCTTGATCTTGCGGTACTTCATTTTCGTGAATAAAAAAAAAATTACCAATGGCCATTGCCGTTCCCTTATTTTCATACTGTTAAAGGAGTACTTAAAAATGAGTACCTTGACATACTCGTTTTCTTTGAGTACAATTGCATCGTAAATGAGCGTGATTTACTCAAATTTAAATAACCGAACTTTCTCAAATATGAGCAATGAGAATTAATTTTGCTAATGTTCAAGCTATCTTAACAAAGCGACCTGATAAACATAAAAAAGTTGTTCAGAAGATGGTTTTCAACATTATTTATTGTAGATTTCTTAAATGTAAACTGAGTTATTACAATTCAATTATCTTTCTTCCGATTCTTTTGGCACATCCTTTTAACATTTCTTCTATTTATAACTTATTCAAGTCGTCCCAGTAGTGTAACGGCTATGGACTGCGGTGCCTGAAGTTGTGGATTCGATTCCCAGTAAGTATTATTTGTAATTGTTGATATTTATTGATAGTGATTTATAAAGGCAACCTATGTAAGCTAGCATCTGTTCTTTTTATTAATTTTTACCATTGTATTCATTTTTGAGTACATGTATCATTCATATTTGAAACTTGAATTCAGAGCCATGATAAGCATCGAATAAACTTAAACATAAAAGTAAATTTTACTTATTTTTGAATACCTATTTTTAACAGTGCAACGTTAAATTAAATTCTATTATAGATCCTATCATTTTACTTTTGCCTTAAAAAAAGAACAGGAACACTGTAATGAGTTTTTATGTGGTGCCCACTAAAATCTAGAATATGCAGGTGAATTAGATGAAAAATACATAAGTTTTATGACAGCTAAAATATATACGATAGTTATATTTAAGAACAAATTTTAATTATATATTGTAATCTAGAAAACATAAGCCATTACTTATAATAATAGTTAATTTTTACTATTTAAATATTTATTAAAAATATTTTTCAACCAACACTTATGTCCATGTGGTTGATTACCATACGCTTTAAACAAATGGTACTTAAAAATGAGTACCTGAACCTACTCGTTTTTCTTTAAGTATAATTGAATCATAAATGAGAGATGACATATTCACATTTAAGTAACCGTACTTTTGTCTAAAAATTAGCAGTGTGATTTAATATTAATAATATCAGCTTCTGTTTAAGCGATCTTAATAAAACCTGACAAACATAAGATGCATAGAAAATGGTTTCTGTATTATTTGATTTGATGTCGATTGCTTAAATAGAAACTCAGTTATTGTAACTGACTATCCATTCTTTCCGCCCATCTTTTTTTAACATTTCTTCAGTTTATAACTTTTTTAATTCCGCACCGGTAGTTTAACGGATAAGGCACAGGACTGTGGTGCAGAGGTATAAAGCATCTAAACAATGTACTTATTTTTAGTGCGTCTTTTCTATAATTGAAACTTATGTATTCTGAGCCATAATAAGCATCGAATGTACTCAAATATGAGTACTTTTGACTTAATTTTGTGTACTTATTTTTACAGTATATAAATGAATAAATCGCTTTTTGAATCAGTTATACGATTGTTATGAATACAATGATTTATCACTTGTATGAGTGATATGATTTAAGTTTGTAATCAGTTATATTATTTTTATGAATAAAATTATTCAATCGTTTTCAATTGTTTATGTATAGTTCTGTTTTGTATAGAATTCTTTACTACTGAATCTGTAGAGAACGGCTATAAATACAATCCAACTTATTATTTTAATCAACACTTGAAAAACTAGATTTATTAAAATGTTATGTTATTTATAAATTGTCAGTTCTGCTTTCATGAAATTTGAATAACAATGCTATTACTTAGTTTTATGATGAATCGTAAATGAAGAGTTCCAGACAACTTGTAAAGCTTTATCGCACCACCAAATGCATGAGGGTATTCAAGTTTCAAAAAGCGTTGTCATCTTTCGATGACTTTGTTAAACATATTTTTTTTATCTCATAGCGTTCAATATTTTAAAAATAATTGTTAATGAGATGTTGTCAATTGTCAGTCATATGATATAAACAAATCAATGACATCGACAACAATGAAGATATAGAAATATAACACAGGCTATTTCTAATAACAAATATTTTTTTCAATATCCGAAACTACTAAAATTGACTTTTTGTTATGCGTTTAAAACAAAAAGTTACTTATGTTAAATATTTTAGTTATAAAATTTTCATTTTAATATACGTGGTCTATTTTGCATTGTATTCAAGTTTTCGTATACATGTATATTTCCAGACAAACAATTTGCAACTATTTCCAGACAAACAATTTGCTAAAGAAATCCAGCATTTTATAAATTTATTTTTTTCATTGAAAAAACTTTCTTAATTTTTTAACTATTTAATGTTTATTTAATAATGATAAAGTTAAAAAAATATGTTTAATCTCATTTAAATTAATTTTTTCAAAAAATGTATTTATGAAAAATGAAATAGCATTCTACTTTCTACTCTCCCAATATTTCTGAAATTTAGATTTTGTTTCAGTAGGTGCTTTAAAACTTTGCCTTCCATTCTATAATAAAATAAAGAAGCAAAAACCGTTTTTTACTTATACAAACTCAAAAAAGATGTCCGTAGAAACGTAAGTAGCTATATTCAGCGAATATGAACATAAATAAGGGTTAGTGATTGTTCGATTTCTGATTGGCTGGTCTTGCACAGTTCAAAAATATTTAAAAGCCTTCTGAGCGAATGAATGGAGTGATTCGTTAGTAATTCAGATTTTTCTTTTCGTTTCCTATATTCAGATATTAATTCAGATGAAGAGGTTTTAGTCCCTTTGGGACCCAGGTACCTTATTCAAAATTATGTTACGGTTACGGAAGATATGCGAAAATTTAAATTTAGATAACTTATGCAGTAATCTAAGAATATATACATTTAAGTTGAAAAATGCTATTCTTAATCCAAAAAATATATATTAATGGTTTTTTTGTTGTTTTTTTCACAGTTTTTTGCGATTTAATCAAAAGAAACTTTTGGCGCACATAACTGCTTTTGCATTTGGATTATTCAAATTAAATTATTGTTGTTTATTTTTCCAGCATTCAACAACATAATTCAATACGAATCGTGGTGCCATCTACTGTAATAAAAAACAAATAGAACTGAATATGTTTATCGATATCGGATAAACAATTCAAATGCTTACCGTACATTTTGGAAGGCGATTTTTATATTTACATGCATAGTAGTAAAATGTATTATAAAAAAATAATTATAAATGTGTATACTTTTAATTGTTTTAGAAATAAATCGAAAATATAGGTAACAAAATATAAATTTACATTAACTGCCACAGAATATTTCAAAGTTTAAATTATTTGATAATATAAATGTGGGTTGTCCCTACTCGTTTAAGGGGGTCCGATACCCACAATTCGCTAAAAAAGTCATTTTTTTTTATATTTAAAAAATAATATCCAAACTTATCTTAATAACTCACAAAAAACTGCTTCAAAAAATTCCTATTACTTTTTTAGCTATAAATGTTTTAATGATGTGTTCCTATAACATAGTTGTATCATATGTAAACTTTAAAAACAAATATCTCTGTTCGTGGTTTTGAAATTTAATGAACACTAAAAATGCTAAGGCTTTTTTACTATTATACTTAAAATCATAATTTTTGTGTGTATAGCAAGATAAATATATTTTAAATACATGTATGCATTCAGATTTCCTATTTTTACCATAATTTGTTTTTTAAAACCACTTAAAATGGAATTTTATTTTTTTTCGTCAATTTTTTTTCAAACATTTCTAATATATTAATTTTTTTAAAGTGATGTATCTGAATCAAAATTTGAATGCATACATATATTTACATATTATTCAAGATCTTAAATAAAAAAAAATTGCTTCAAAATATTGAAAAACAAAAAAGGAGTAGGAATTTTAAAATTGTTAAAAAATTTACTAAAATTTTAATTTAAAAATAAATGTGCAATTTAAAAAAAAAATTGAGCGACTTAAAATGCTTTTTTATGCATATTTAGAAAGAGAAAAAAAATTGGATTGTACAAGTATAAAAATAAAGAAAAAAATGTCGAAGGTATCGGACCCCCTTAAATGTCGGTGAAAATCCTGGAAATTTGTTGAATTTTAGTAACGGGTAGTATAATTTATTTTCTGATGTTCTTTTGTCAGCATTATGAAAAATAATTTTTTATAAAGATATATAATTATGATTCCTCAGAGCAATTGATTTGAAAAATATTGTAACAAAGAGCATTTATTTATTTTTAAAAATGATGACTTGAAGAAAAACGGGAAATCAGTAAGTGCAAAAAAGTTTATATAACAAAACCTTTTAGAATTTTAGAATTCAGGATATAACCTACATTCATTACCTTTAAAAAAAATTCGTTTAAACGTTAAGTTAAACGAATATTTGTTAGTTAAAACGGAAATTTGAAAAAAATAATATTTTAACGAAAAGGTTTTAAACTAATATATTTTTTACCAAAGGTTCCTTCTCTTCTGCTTGTTTTTTACACCACGGTTCTTTAATTTACATAAACTATGCTACGTGGCGCCATCTACCGGATATATATTTATTTATTGTTGATGGGGTTTAATTGTTTGAGTGCATTATGTAAAGAAACAAAATTACAAATAATATTAGAAAAATTGCATGCATACAGAGACACCAATTATATACTTCGTGTTTATGCGATGAAATAGAAATGAAACAGTAGCATTTTTTTTTCTGATAGTGCTTAAAGTATTTTTTTTAATATTTTTCTTGAATCAATTTATAAGTTTCAAATCACAAAGTTTTAGAAAACCCAACTGCATGTAACCAGGGCAGCCCTTAAGGGTGTGCGACACGTGCCACCACACAGGGCCCTGTGCACATAAAAAAATGCACAAAATAAGAATGTTACATATATTTTATTTTCTTTCTTTTGACATGAAACGTCCTTAAAATTCAACTACATGAAACAGCATGTTAGTGATAGAACATCGTAATCTGAACCAATATTAACAGTGCAATATCGAAAGTTCGGAGAGCACTGTCAGTAGGATTCATATGCATGATGATATAGATGTTTTTACTTCTTTCTGGCAGGATCGCCGGTACTACCACAGAAAGATCAAACATCTCTAAGTTAGCTGAAAAAACACAGTTTAAAAATTTCAACCATAAAATTTGTCACGTACAATAGTGCTTCCGATGCTTGGTATGTACTTCTATCATTAATATCATAGAGAGATCCATTCAGTGACGAATATCACGAATGACATAAATTTGGTCTCGTTCGATGGAGAATTATGTTTATATACATAAAAAATATGTTTATTAAATAATCAAAATAATACAGGCTTTTTATGTAACGAAGTTTACGAGTAAATATTTTATTCAAATGATATGCAGCCGTATCAAATATTTGAAGTTAATAAAAAAACTTCGTAGAACTAACTGGCAGGATCGCGGTACTACCAGAAAAAGATCAAACATCTCTAAGTTAGCTGAAAAAACACAGTTTAAAAATTCCAACCATAAAATTTGTCACGTACAATAGTGCTTCCGAAGGAACTTTGGTATGTACTTCTATCATTAATATCATAGAGAGATCCATTCAGTGACGAATATCACGAATGAATAAATTTGGTCTCGTTCGATGGAGAATTATGTTTATATAGATAAAAAATATGTTTATTAAATAATCAAAATAATACAGGCTTTTTATGTAACGAAGTTTACGAGTAAATATTTTATTCAAATGATATGCAGCCGTATCAAATATTTGAAGTTAATAAAAAAACTTCGTAGAACTAACTGGCAGGATCGCGGTACTACCAGAGAAAGATCAAACATCTCTAAGTTAGCTGAAAAAACACAGTTTAAAAATTCCAACCATAAAATTTGTCACGTACAATAGTGCTTCCGAAGGAACTTTGGTATGTACTTCTATCATTAATATCATAGAGAGATCCATTCAGTGACGAATATCACGAATGAATAAATTTGGTCTCGTTCGATGGAGAATTATGTTTATATAGATAAAAAATATGTTTATTAAATAATCAAAATAATCAAAATAATACAGGCTTTTTATGTAACGAAGTTCACGAGTAAATATTTTATTCAAATGATATGCAGCCGTATAAAATATTTGAAGTTAATAAAAAAACTTCGTGATGAGTCATATGAGTTATAAATAATGTAATAGGTCCAAATATCGTTTTAAAAATGAGCGTAAAT
This sequence comes from Troglohyphantes excavatus, assembly GCA_963932185.1. Taxonomy (NCBI): domain Eukaryota; kingdom Metazoa; phylum Arthropoda; class Arachnida; order Araneae; family Linyphiidae; genus Troglohyphantes; species Troglohyphantes excavatus. The sequence goes on along the minus strand of OZ010667.1, from coordinate 57,804,027 downwards.
ATTTCGGTTTTCAGGTTTTTTAGTAATTTTTTTTTCTGAATAAATACATAAAACTGAAATATTTAAATTTATGATAAAGTTCAAATAACATTTAATCGAAAAAATTCGATATAATCATAATAAGTGTTCTAATTCAATATTTGTGTTGTTGGATATGAAATGTGTCACTTGGGAACCTTCAGTAAAAATATATTCGGTCATCCGCCACTAAACAATTCGGAATTCTCAATTAACTAGACTGTTTGAAAAAAAAATGTCATATTTCGATTTTTATTTTGCTTAATAAAAATAAATTTAAATTCGCATTAAAAAAATGGTTATCCGGCTTTAATTTATCCGGAAACATTTTTAAAGCAACACCTATTCTTGTCAGTAAGAATAACTCAGCTCCAGTCAAAGGAGCAAGACATAGGATGGTGCCTGCACATCTTCAACCATTAACATTTCACCACCCTAGTCAGTCAGACGCAAATTACTGGTTTACCTGCATACAAGACTCTTTTATACAGCATGCCACTGGCAATGTATCCGATTAACTGTAAAAATTAGCTGTATAAAACTCCCTTGTAACCTGCAATGAAGTAATTTGCATATTCTTTATGGTTATTGTAAACAAAAAATGGCATTTACAAGGTGGCGTGATACGTTTTCGAACTGAACCTGGTTGATAGGATGCAACAGCTGTATCTAAACCCGTGCCAGGACAGCGCACTTATGGCTAACTATAAGTCTGTGTCTGTACATTTTCCTTCTTCCAAATCTCACGCCATTCTCAACAATCACTTAAATGCTTTCTTAAAAATGTGTTTCACCATCCACAAATTCATATTTTATCCCACCACTTTTTGAATATTCTCAATATGATTTTCAAGCAACAACGTGCATTCTTTTCAATGCGTGAGAAAGACGCATGTTCAAAAATTTGTATATTCGAATCAAGCCAAGTTGCATCATATGATACTAAGCAATTAATTTGACCTTAAACTATAACACTAGCAATTTTCATTGAATTTCTACAACGTTACTAACATTAAGCTTATATTTATGATCAAGTTTTTAAATTTTCCTGCCAGTGTACTGATGAATATAAAGTTACTTTATGATTATAATATAATATTTCATTGTATTAAGCATTGCATTATTTGCTATTACTTTAAAAAGATAATTGATTTCTTTTTCAAAAGTTTGCTAATATACCACATATATATATTTTTTTTCTTCTATTACTATTAACTATTTAAAAAAAATCACCCTATTTTTTTCTCAACAACATGTTATCACAAAATAAAAACTTTCAAAGCCATAACTAATTTTTTTTTAAAAAAAATTAAACTATTATATCATTCCATTTTTAAAACAAATTTAAATTTTTAAAATAAATTAAAACTTTTAAAACATTTTTTTTAAATTACCTGTACAACAATTTGTTTACAAAATATTATAAGGTATTTTTTAATTACATTACCACAATGCGTTGTGGTCGATTTTTTGCAAGTGGCACTACGCGAATTTCGATTTCTGACCTTTTTGAGTTTGCCACAACGCGTATCCCTCAATGAGCGTTCTGGGACTCTGAGTCTAACATATTATTCCTAAACAAACAAACAAACAAATGAACAAACTATCAAATAAACCTCGAAAAATATTTTTGACGAAGAGGATATCAAACTCTATTTAAATATACCTTTCCTTTTTTTATATTCTAAACACTTTAAAAATCTGATTAAAAAAATGTGTTCAGAACGAAAATAAAGTGAGATAATATTTATCTTTAAAAGCTTTGATTAAAAGGCTTAGAAAATATGACGATATTGGTACTTACTTTAGTTCTGATAACAATTTATTTCGGTCAAAATGCGATTTTTTATATGCATTTATCCATCCGGTCTCGGTTCTTGATTTTTCGCCATGGGATTACTAGATTTTCCAGCAATGCAAGTCATTTTTAAAATAACAAAAATATTTTATTTTCCAATATTTTTAAACTGTTTGATATGGGTATTAATTATTTTTTAGCATAGAAAAGAACTTTACAATTTAGAGAAATTGCTGTTCACTCGAAGAGCTCTGAACTTTATAATAAAAAAATCAAAATTATAAATTAAAAAAGCTTATTAAAGTAGGATTAGACATCTTAGTTTATAAACAAAATTAAAATATTGTATTTTTAAATATAGGGTTCTTTACGTATGACACAAATCAATAAATCTTAGAATTAAATGAAACATTTCTGAGATTTAAAAAAATTATGTTCTTTTTTTAAAAAAAATCTGCCTATGTTAAAAAAGAAAAAAACACGTACTCTAGTATACCAACATAATATTATCGGGTATAAGTTACAATTTTTATATGTTTAATCAATATAATAAGTACTCACTTATTTTTTTAATATTATTTATGCCCTTAGTTTTCAATTATGATTCCATCCAAAAATCAATCATTTGAAATATATAACAATTACAGGTAAATAAAAGAAATAAAGAAAGAAAAATCCATCAGATTTAAACAGGCTGCGCTGGGACAAGATACGTGTGCAGGGTTCCACGCAGAATAAAATAACTGCTTCTTTCTGCCAAAACTTTTTAACTTTGTTGCAACTTTCCCTCATTCAAATGTACTCTGCACTGCGAGGCTGACCAGTGCGCTGATCGCACAACTCAAGAATCTAATTTTATTTTTCTAAAATCTAATATATATTAATAAAAGTTCGTTTAGTTGTTAGTGTTCTTTGAAAATTTTATTAGAGTCAGATATACTAACATGGTACACACACCCTTGTGCAGTGGTGACTTGTACATCTATCTATCTATCTATCTATCTATCTAATACTATTAAACGAGCAATGTCACTATATTTGTTTGTTCGTTTGTTCGTTTGTTTGTTTGCACAATCTCCAAATCCGCTCTAACGATTTTCACAAAAATTGATGTATTAGCAATTTTCGGGGTAAAAATTCGATTGGGATAGGTTTCATCTTCGAAAAATTTCATTTAGAGGGTGAAATAAGTAGATTAAAAGTTCCATTTAACGCTTTCCATTGCAAATTATTCATCGCGTATGAGTTAATAGGTTATATGCCAATAGCAGTTAAATGTTATTTAATTCTTCATATGTTATTTTAATTTAAAACGTGCAAAATATTGTGATGATGTATTTTCATTATAGTTTTTATTTTAAAATAAAGTATTTTTTTCTCATAAATAAACGAAGGAAACATCAGTAAATTAAAATTAAAATTGAAAAATCGTTTGCGTTTTTAAATAAACAAAATGCACATTCTAATCACGTGACAATTTCGTCTACTAAATGCTATAAATTTTCTAATAAATATTTAAAAAGAACTTGAACAAAATCGTTTGCATTTAAAATAATCAAAGTTTAAACAAATTTAATCCTGCGATTTTTTACTGTTTCTGCACGTGACGTCATAAGTGGAATTCACAAGAGAAATTTTTAAAATTCCATATAAAAAAATATCGTTTGGATAAACAAGTAGATTTTTTTATTCCATGTGAAATGGATTATGTATTTCCGTAATTAGAATATGGAATTTTCAAAACAAAAATTAGAAGCAATTGCGTTTGTTTTGTTAAGTATTTATATTCCAATGAAATCAATTGAATAAGTTTTTATTAAATTAATGTTACATGTTGTTTATAAAATATATATTTATTTACATTTAAAATTTAACTTTGTTATAAATTTTTATTTGATAAGTTTTAATTTAGCAATTGTTAATAAATATTTTTTTTAGAATTTATATGCTAATGGATATAAATAAAAGAAGTTTTATTAAATTAATTTTAAGCAATATTTATAAAGGTAAAAATATAATTTTATACATTTAATAAACTATTTTCTTCTATTATTTATAGCTTTTATTTTACCAATTGTTCATAAATACACTTATTTCTGATAGTATTAAACAAGAAATAAAGAAAAATTCTGAGTTTTCCAGTTTTCAAGATATGTTTTGGAAATTGTGAAAAAAGGAAGTGTTTAAAAAAGTTAACATTTGTTTACCATGGACACTTTGCGCTGCTTTGTGTGGAAATTACATGACGCCATTTCAAGATATAAGTGACTTCACGCGCATTTTTTATTGGTTGATGGTAACCACATGGTTTGTTATTCACCAATCACAAAGGCTAATCGACCATGCGTTTTTGTTATTCCGTCAAAATTTTAATCTTGAGACCGTGTCATGCATAGTGTCTGTAAAAATGGTTTGGTATTAATTCCACATTCTAATGAGTAAATAATTAATGAAAGCGTTAAGGGGGTCCGATACCTTCGACATTTTTTTTTTATTTTTATACTTGTACAATCCAATTTTTTTCTCTCTTTCTAAATATGCATAAAAAACCATTTTAAGACGCTCAATTTTTTTTTTAATTGCACATTTATTTTTAAATTAAAATTTTAGTAAATTTTTTAACAATTTTAAAATTCCTACTCCTTTTTTGTTTTTTAATATTTTGAAGCAATTTTTTTTATTCAAGATCTTGAATAATATGTAAATAGATGTATGCATTCAAATTTTGATTCAGATACATCACTTTAAAAAAATAAAATATATTAGAAATTTTGGAAAAAAAATTGACGAAAAAAATAAAATTCCATTTTAAGTGGTTTTAAAAAACAAATTATGGTAAAAATAGGAAATCTGAATGCATACATCTATTTCAAATATATTTATCTTGCTATACACATAAAAATTATGATTTTAAGTATAATAGTAAAAAAGCCTTAGCATTTTTAGTGTTCATTAAATTTCAAAACCACGAACAGAGATATTTGCTTTTAAAGTTTACATATGATACAACTATGTTATAGGAACACATCATTAAAACATTCATAACTAAAAAAGTAATAAGAATTTTTTGAAGCAGTTTTTTGTGAGTTATTAAGATAAGTTTGAATATTATTTTTTAAATATAAAAAAAAATGACTTTTTTTGCGAATTTTGGGTATCGGACCCCCTTAAATTGTTTCAAATAATATTTTTTTTTCTGGAAAACTGATACCAGTAAATCTGTCATATAAAGTTCTGAATTTTAAAGCAACATTCCTATGGCATTTTGTACAATTTAATAATGAACTGTTTCTCGAATTACGTAAGTAAGTTTAGTTTAGAGAGGGATTGAAAATGAGTAATGAGCTTTTACAATAGAACAACGGAAAAGGAGTTTAAATTTTTCATTAACAAATTTAAAATTATTTGTAAATTTTACATCATTTACTATAAACGTGTTTTAAAATTTATTTACTTTGTTACTTCAAATAAGTTTCTTCTTTATTTAAAGGTTTGTCCGAAATAACCTTGCACCTGCTTAATTAAATATGGAATTATTATCGATATTAAATTGCATTAGATAGTAATAACAAAATACTGAATAATGTTCTCGTATTACGTGGATATGTTTAGTTTCAAGCAGATAATCAGATGAGCAACGATACTTTATTCAATATAACAAAAGGGAAAAAAGTTTTTAATTGAAACGCACTTAGTAATTTAAACGCTTGAAAAATAAGTTAATTATTAAAAAGTTACATTATTAATTTCAGTAAATTTAAAAACCCTTTTTAAAAATAAATTTTACATTTACCGTAAATGGGTTTTTAATTATTTTTATCATGTTACTTCAAATAAGTATTTAGTCAATAAAAATTTATTCAAAGTAACTACATTTTTATCAAGACCCAGACTGCAAGCTACCTACTCATATTTTATATTCTGTAACCTTTTCTTAGGAACAAAACTATGAACTATGCCTAACAACTGTCGCAAATTTCAACATGTGTTATTTCAAACATTAGACTAAATAAAATAACATATGCGTATTGAAAAGCCGAGAACGGCAGCGTCATCATTAAAAAAATGTGTTTAACAAAAAAAATAGATTAATATTAGTTTAATCGTAACTACTATTATATAATAAAAACTCATATTTAGAATATAGAAAAGTTTAATTTTATAGACTGTTGATTTTCAAAGCCGTTATAATGATTAGCCACTTGGTTCAAATTATATAAATTAAATATAAAACTTTGTTTTGGTCACTACGATTAATTCCTAATTACACATAAAGTTATTCGAAATAAGTAAAAATCTTTATTATTGATTAAACGTTTAATAAGAATATAAAACGTTGTTCGTTCCTTACTATTTGTGTATGCAGGTTGAAGAAAAAAAATTGCCGAAATAATTTTGCAGTAGCAAAAAATAATTTGATCTCCATTATCATAAACTTCTTAATAACAAAACTACTTTGCATAGTCTTTAAAAGTCCATTCAGTTACTCCAGAGTTAGACTGAAGCAAACATCATTACAAATGGTTACTGAAAATCAAGAATGTTGTCACGTTTTATCATGCAAACGAAAAGTTTGTACTACAGTTGTGCGAATGGTTGTATTTGTCGCTCAGAATCGCTAATAATATTAATTTAAGTTACTTTTGCAGAATTAATACGGTAACGTTTCAACCTTGACACGTATAACCAGTTGCATGAGCATATTTCTAAGAACTTAAAGATATTTCGATAAAAATACATTATTAGACGATAAAAAAATATCATGAAACGTCTAACCGTTGATATGGACATTTCAAAGCATTTGCATTTAATTCGATTCATTAGAAATATTATTAAGTAATAAAATATGAAAGCGAGCTGGGCTCGGTCCCCTGGTACTACATTATAATGCAACAAATTAATTCGTTTATTTCAAGATAGAAATGTTGTGCATGCGCTAGAATTTAATTTTTTCGTAATGCATTATTTACATTAGTTCAGTAACTTCTGATTTAATAAGAAGGATAAAATAACTTCCATGTATACTATTCTTAATTAAAATATGGAAACCGTACCTTTATATAAATCCTAGGTTCCAACAACATAATTAAATTAATTAAAACCCGGAAAGGAAGGATATATTTCATAAGATTAATCTTACGGGTTTGTGTTTCGCAAATTAATTTAAATTTCGCCTTTCATGCTAAACATTTCAGTTGCTAAATTAAATTAATATTTTTTCATTAATATTTTTTTTTAATTTTATACCTCTTAAAGAAAAAATTAATTTAAAATAGCTGTACATAGTAAATACAGTAGTAAATGGTAATTAATAGTTTTAATTTTTAATTTTTATTAATATTTTTATTATTTTAATAGTTATTAATAGTTTTAATATTTTAACAATTATTACAATTTTAACAATTATTTAAATTTTAACAGTTATTAATAATATTATCATGTTAATAGTCATTAATAATTTTAATAGTGTAACAGTTTTCATATTTTAATGGTTATTAATATTTTAATAGTTATTAATATTTTTAATAGTTAACGGAAAAAATTATTGACAATTTGTGATTGGATTATTCTTATGCACCATAGAATTACATATATACGTGCATTATCAGTTTTCCTGTCAAGACAGATATTTTAAAATTTAGAAAAAAAAACTACTAAGTTGAAATATTTTTTTTTAAATGAATTGTTAGAAAAAATTCTACCGTCAGCACTTATACAACAATTGCAAGAGTACTGGGAAAAGGCAGTAAAATTAAATAATATATATATATATATATATATATATATATATATATATATATATATATATATATATATATATATATATCAAAATTTTGCTAAAGCCTCCACGAGTTCCCCACTGAAGAGGTAGTTTTAAGCATGTACATACGGTTTATGCATATGCTTGTATGAAATTTTTTGTTTTAATTTAATTGTATTGGTTGTTGAATTTACATTTATTTCCATTAGTAAAATTATGAACAATGTTTGTGTATGTGTGTATTTTTATTTGTAAGAAGAGTGTATGTCCATTTGTATTTTATACAAATGCACAGTTTTATTCCAACCTTGATGAAATTTTATTCGACAAGAGGAAGGTCACTCTACATGAAATTTTTAACAACCAACTCCATTCTCTTTTCCTAACCCTTAACCCGCTTTACCTCTTTAACTTCTTACTAAAACCTAATTATGATAATTCAGTACTATAACAATGTAATCTTTCAACATTGTAACAATCTAATATATATTACATAGTTATCTATGAAGATGAATAAACTACGCATTCTGATTGTCTGATGAGAAAATATCGCCAATATGCTGGCAAAATGTCGCCGATTGAATAAAAAATATCACTAAAAAAATAACAAATGATGCCAAATAAATAAAAAATGTCGTCAAATGAATAAAGCAATTCGTCAAATGAATAAAATAATTTGCCAAATAAATAAATATATCGTCAACTGAACTTGTAAAACATATGTAAAAACATCATCCAGTTTTTTTCCCTTTGTAATGCTGGGGCCTTCAACTAATGTTGTATAACATAAAATGCACAATTAACGAAATTTAAACATACATTAAGGATTCAAAAACGTCAACATAGTGGTTTATATAAAATCGTATAACCATAAAAACCTAATAACTCTTTTTGTTCTTGAAAAAACACACACTTCAACAGATTATAATTATATACTTTAATTTCGGGGAAAACTCAATTAGTTTGCCAGTCAACGTTAATTCGTTCTTGGACTAGTATAGGGTATTTCAAGAATAATGCTGAAAGAGGGTCATCCATGATGTACAAGGCAATTCTCAAAAGGGAAGAAACTCAATGCATCTCTCCCGAAGCGAGACCCCGGACAATTACATACAAGAGTAATGGTGGCTGTGTACCGCGAATAGCCTCTACTTTAGGAGTAGATAGCAGCCCGTTTTTTATGTCCTTGTGCAAAAGTGGCCACCATTAATCCTACTTGTGGCTATTTCTTCCATTCTGCATGCTGCTCGGAAGGGATTGGGTATGGGAATGATGTTTTTATATCTTGAAAAGGGACGGGGTGCGAAGTTTGAATTTGCATACTAGAAATAGTAGGCTGTTTCAAATTGAGAATGCTCACATATTTTTTTAAAGTATTGTTATTAATATTTCCCAGCGTTGTCGAGTATTTAGCCGTCTGGGGGATGAGGAAAATGTAGAAACTGCAGGCTGGTTTTCACTGCGGAAGTATTTGATTTATATGCCCCTAACATTTTTTTTGTTGAATATTTAAAAAAAATCAGTTTTCATCGACAAATTTGGCGTGGAAGGCCTATTGTTTTCATTTCCGAATATGAGAAAATGATTATGTCACGTAAATAATTATGTGGAGCTACTTTATATAGTTTAAACCAATGGGATACACGGAATGAAGAACTGGAATTTTGGTGACGCTTTATAACTTATACAAAAATATTATTACTAAACATACGAATTTGATTGGTTGAATCAAAGCAGCACTAAAGCTGCTCAGTGGGCTTTTGGCGAAGGTTTGGATCTGTATCGAAGGAAAGACCCTTGAACATTGCTTCTTATTTTTTTAAAAACAGTCAGTTAACGAGTTCAATACATGAGCTAGCATCTGGCGCAACATCAATAGGTGTCAGGACATTAAACCATCAGCAGGTTTAAAGAGAACTAGACCCTTATGTAGTGTGAATATTTTTGGTTTCTTTCAGATGACAGATTTTGTTGAGAGAATATTTCGATTTAATAGTACTTTATTAAAAATTTATTTCGACATTACATGAATATTTGCCACCCATTTAACTGCTAACAATATTAAGTGCTACATTAATCATTTAATGATCGTGTCTCTGGTATCATAGAGTGGTGGTAAAACATCAAACTTAAATAACTTTATTTTGCTAACCCATTTTATGGTTAAACTGTGACCCTGTACATGTATAGATCAATTTCTAATTTTATGATTTTTTAAATACTAATTTTAATATATATATATATATATATATATATATATATATATATATATATATATATATATATATATATATATATATATATATATATATATGAGTACGGGCCTTCTTTGTGATAACTCTCTATCATTTAAGAACTATCAGTATAAGCTCACAATAAGAAATATATATTCATACAAACAAAACAATGTGTTAAATAATAAGTGAAGAAATCTGTAACATTTAAATTGATAACGACACAACATAAAATAAAAATCTCTTTTACGAACTACTATTTTAAGCTTGCTGTATTCCATTAAAATTGGTTCACCAGATTAGCGCGGGAAACATTGTTTTTCATGTTAATTTGAAAAATACAATTTGTCTTAAAGAGTTATTGTCTTCCCTGTTAATTTAAAAAATACAATTTGTCTGTCATGATAATTTGAAAAATACAATTTGTATTTCATGTTCATTTCAGAATTACAATATGTCTTTCATGTACATTTCAGAATTACAATATGTCTTTCATGTTAATTTGAAATATACACAGGTAATTTTTGATAGATATAAAAATTCTTATACATAAGATATTAAAGTAACAACGTTAAAACATTCTTCCAAGTACATATTACAGTGTTTTATTAAATTCGTTATCGTGGACACACACTCTCACCTTGTAAGTGTATTTTTATATTACATAGACAATATACACATGAATAATAAGTATGTATATAAATTTAATGATAAAAACGTTTGCCACTTCATTTAAATAAAGACTGAAGGTTTAATGTATATGTTAGTTAATATACATTTTTCTTTCTATGGTACTGGAGTTATAAAGTTATAATTAATATAACAGTCTTTAATAAAATTATTAATTATTGAATGGACTTGAGCAAATATTTTTAAAATCTAAAGATACATTCCTAGGAAAACAACTACGTCTATATATGGTTTAAATGTGGGAGAGAACTGTTTAACAAACGACTTTTACGCATGGTAGTTTTCACCCAATGACAAATTGGGGGTATCGCCAAAGAAGCTGATTCGGCTGATAAGTTAGGAGTTTTGGCTAACTCGATGTCGCAGCTTAACAAGAAGCTGAGTGTGGAAAATTCAACTGACACTTTGATGTGGATTATGGGACGGCTCTCTTTAGTGCTGAATACATGTATTTCTATGAGGATCAATTTAATCTATTGAATACCTTGTTACTTTTGAAACATTTTACCGTTAATACAGCAATCGTATTATGATATTGAGCAATTAATGAAATATTACTCTTAAATGTCTAAAATAGTTTATGTTAATCTCTATATAATCAATGATATAACCACCATAACTGTACTTTTCGATAACCACTTTTTGTTTATTTTATTGTTCTTATAGTAAAATAATGAAAAGCAATCTATAGTGGAAGTGTAATATTAATTTTGATTTGACTATCGCAATCTTTATTTTGATTTGACTATTCTTGAATAATCAAATTTACTAATATTAGGCAAATTAAAAAAAAATATTTAAAAGTTTCAACATGAAGTCACAATATTTTTTTAAGAACTAACATGTATATATTATAAAATTATAACAAATATAAATAAATTTTTATTTAGATAATATTCATTATAAATTTAAAAAAATACATTTACAAAAAGTAAATTTATTAATTATCAATTTATGTTTTCACCATCTGACAGCGTTCAACGATTTAAGTCGACCATGGATTTCTAGTACTTCTAACGTTACACTTATTTACCACAATTCATAAAAATAATCAATATTTAAATATTTTTCAAATCTAAAGCGTTGAGGTGTTTCTTGAAATCTATATCTAACACTTTATCTAAGGGTTCATTATCTATACTTTATCTAAGGGTTCGTGTATAAGTGTATTTTGTTTAATGTTGTGACACTGTTCCTTTGAAGCTTCCCCAATTGCATATCATGCAGATCGTGTGTGACATTGATAATTGATTTTCAATACTTTACCAAAAAAAATTAACTGCTAGGATTGAACATACGTGTATACTAACTTTCCCTTGAAAACATAGATGCCATTTTTGTCACATTGTTTAAGAAATAAAATAATATGCTCTAAATACCTTTTAAAAAATACCTTCATAGAGATTTTTGATCATTTCTATTCCCCTAATGAAATGAGTCTTTACCATTTGCATTCCAGGAGCTATTGTACTATTACAGTTACCACCGGTTTTTTTCTTTTTACAAACTATCGGGTTGGCCCGGAAAAAAATATTACGTTTTGAAGTTATTAAGATGACAATATAATGAAATAACAACACTTTTCAGCTCATGATTATGATCTGTTAGGTCATTTTGAATAGACAGCAATTAGCATATAAACATGCCGCGTGGAAGTATATAATTAGAATTAAGAAAAAGCTAAAATTGATCGATGTGTTTTTGTGTGTCTGTGTGTGTGTATATTCCAGCGTTGAAAAAGACTTTTTTTGCATTTACAGACTTTAACTTTTGATTAAATGCGAGTGTTAACTTATAAAGTATAGTGTAAATTTTTCTTTAAGTTTTTATTGAATAAAATTACATCTAATATTAGTAAAAAAAGAATACAATTAGTCTATTCGAATTCTAATTGCTACTGCACAAAAACAGATTATTTTCAAGTAAATTAATGCATTTCATGATTAAATGCCTAATAGAACATTCTCCAATGACATCACAGAAACAAAGAGGAAATGACATTAAAACATTCTTTCAGACACCTTTATTTTAATTTAGTCTGGTTGCACTTCGATTTCTCTATATAATTGTCTATTTCCTATTTCCAGCAAGTCTTGAAATTTAACCCTCCATTCGTTATGCACACGCTCGACGAAAAAGCACATTCATTTCTTTAACTAGATTATTAAAACTTCAAGAACTTTAACGCAATTCAAGTTGCTTGTGTAAGAGGATGGATCGTAAATACTTCAGGTAGAGCACTCTAGCAAATTGAAGTCTGGTACTTTCCAAAACGGGCATTTATTACGTGCGCCTTTAAGTGACCGAATACTCTATGGACTTGCCTTTCAACATGCGCAATGCGGTTCCATTAGAAAATATTTAAATAATCTGTCAAATACGACGGAACAATTTCTTGATACTTAGGTTGTTTTATTGTAATCTTTGGTGAAACATTTCCACTTTAATAATTCTTTAGGAAAATAAAAAAAATACATTATCTTTGGAACACTTTTCAAATTGAAATTTATCAAGTCGATCATTATGAAAAGTGGAGTGGTTATTTTGCCGCCATGTTAAATAATCAATGAAGGTTTATATTAAAATGAGCATTAATTTAACCACTTTTTAAAATAAATGTTTCAACGGAAAAGTGCTTTTTGATCCCCTGCTTATTGATTCGTACAAAATTTCTTGAACTCTTACATTAAATAAATTTAAATTCACGTTTTGGTTAAATCGAGTTAAATCAATATAATAATGTCAAATCTATGTATGCTTCTACATTACTTTTAACCTTTTCCCTGATTGCATTTTTAAACTATTTCGCCTTTTTTTATAAACCTTTTTTGAAAAACAATTCAATTCAAAAGTTAAATAAACTATAGTCAATATAGTTGAGTGGTTGTATTACTAGTTGACTAAGTGCAATTACGTGCATTGTTTATTTTAATCTCGACTATCATTGAAATACAAACTATGTTCAAAGTAATATAAAGGATACTTTACAAATACTATCAAAAACTCACTTCAACAAAGATTCGAAATAAATTACCTGTATTTTATAAATTATAAACATATTTACACGTATGTCTTAAATACACAATTGATGTTAACATTCAAAAAGTATACATTCTAATTTCATCATCTCATGAATAATAATATGTCAGTAGATCATATTAATTAAAAATTCTGTATGAATTGAAGCATTTGTAATCAATAAGAAACAAAGAGTTAAACAACAACATAAACTTTATCTTGCATTAACTATTAATATTATTAGCTAGTTATATATATATATATATATATATATATATATATATATATTCATCTCATATATAATACTTCTTTTAAATAGTACGTAAAAATCAATCGCCACTTGTGTCAATATCTAAAAGAATTTTGCTCTTATACAATATTTTTTATGAAAATATCTCGTAACAAAATTAATTTTTACCCTCTTTAAATTAAGGATAAATAGGTAATCCAAAAAGGAATAATTAATTTTTGGAAAAAATGCCTTGAAGCAATTTGTTCAGCAACATTTAGGATACAATCTATTCTAACAAGATTTATCGTAAACAAAAAGATAAGACATGTAATTAACTTAACTTGTGATCTAAAAAAAACTGACTGGTTATAACTGTATGCTAATTTGGTTAACATTAATTACCTTAAACGCATAAAATTAAATTATAAGATCAATAGAGACATGTTTTTTTGATGTTCTGTGCCCGTGATATTTGAAAATGGCTTGACTTTATGGCTGAGAGAATTAAATGTCAGAAGAAAAAGTACGAAAAATACTGTATGTTTGAAATTTTGATTTGTGAAATTTTGATTATTTTTATAGTTTGTACATTATTAATTTAAAAGTAATACTTATTTCGCATAAATATCAATATTTCCTTATCAGGTTTATGATGTCAATTGAAAAAATCGGATCATGACATCTTAAAAAAATTCCAAAGCAGTTCCGTTGAATGACATTCCCGTTATTTTTAATTTTTTTCTTAATCACTTAGTTCACAGTAACATACAGAACTGTGATAATTTTACTAGATGAGTGACCTCAAAATCTGAGGTTATTTTGTTGTTAAACATGAGTGTAAGACTACAATAAATATTATAAATGTTTGTAGAGATCCAAAAAAATTAACTTATAATATAGTTGATTTGCAATGCAAGGTTTGCCGATTAAAACCCTGTAAATCTAAACAAAAGGTTTCTATTAGGTTATTTATGAAATTGTATTTTGAAAGAGTAAAACTATTACATAAAATAATTTATTTTCTATGCCCTCTTTATATATTATGAACTTATAATGTTCTCTTTTTTCTTCGCATCGAGAAGAATATTAAAAAAAATACCTACTCTTAATTCGTATCACACAAACATATGCTTATTTCATAACAATTAATTGACATGAAGTAAATTTATCAGATATTCTAATTTAATATACATGTATAGTGAAACTGAAGAATACAGTAGTATATTTTCTGCAGATTTTGCTTAGTACTTGTCGTACCTAGTCGTGCATTTACTTTTTTAACTTAACAAATTATTTCAATGCGTTTACTAATTTTATTTCTACATACAAACTACGACCACAATAAGCAGAAGCAGAATTTTTAACTTACAATACATAGCAGTTAAGCAATCACATTTTGAAGTTATCTAATTTGGGAAAATTAAATAATTTATAAATAATAAAATCATCTCCAGAAACCAGAAATATCGTTACATTTCCTTAAATGTCAAAGCATAACAATGTTTCCAGCTAGCAGTAACCAACCTGAATTGTTCAACTTCTAACCCAATGACTGCAAAGTTAAAACTATTTCAATAGTTTTCCAAAAGATCAAAACTAATTAATTTGTAAACCCAGAAAGCTTCCACGACAACTTTATAAATATAAATTAATCAAGAATATATGTCTATTTCTCTCTTTAAATTTCGCAAAGTTGGCAGATTTGTGATAGACTACAAACTGGTAAAATGAATTAAGCCCACACATAGTTAATACTTTGTTCCGTAATATGTAGGGAAACCTCTTTGATTTCTTTGATGAAATTATATTAATACCGTTGGCACGATTTGTGGAAATTGTTATTTTCCTACTTATGTAAAACTTATTTTTCGTGCTCATGTTTTTAATTAAAATTATTTAAAACCCACTGACGCTCCAGCAGCTTTTACAACTGTAAAATTGTTTTCATAGTTTAACTAATTTTTCTTGCGTATGTTCTTAAATTAATTTAAAGATATAGATTGTCGATTGTACCTGTAAAAAAACTGTAAAATGAAGTATTTTAATGAATTAAAATATTTAGTGCATTTCAGGGAAAACTGGAGATCCTTGGACGTGTTATCACGTTCATGAGTGTCGCGGGGCTTAACTATATTTTTATTTTCGGTATTTTATAAAAAAACTTATGTTTTTAATAATGATGAATGTTTTTAATTTATAATGGTACAGTTGGTTAACAAAACTTTTATCTTCAATATTTCAAATTAATTTATATTTCCAATATTTCAAACTATACTAAATAAAATTTTAAAATATGTACAATTATTTAATGCAATACACTTTAACATTTGAAAATGTACACAATACTATTTCTATGACAGTTTTAATCAGAGTTCTTCGATAAAACCCTTATAAGATGTGATACGTATAAGTGGACATCAAACTGAATCCGCTTACCTCTACTTGTCTCTCAAATTGAATGCAAAACATGTTTTAAATATTATCATTAGTTTTTGCTAAAAAATGAAGTTTATTTCATGCACATGACATATTTATAAGCATAAATTTCATATAATAAATTAAATGTATCAATAAACTTATACGAACTATATACAAAAATTTTGATGTGTTGAAAGTTTATATTAAAGGTATGTTAAAGTAATATTATGCTTTCTTTGACTTTAAATAAAAATCTACAACAATCTCTCTATTGTATTTAAGAAATTACGAAACCTGTCTATAACTTTATTGGTCACAATTAAATTTTTTGTTTCGCAAAGTAATTACAGATAATTTTATTTTGAAATTATATTGTTAATCTAATCTATATAAGATAAATAGTTTAGTATGTTTTAATTAGTAACTTGCAATTTAATACCTAATTAAAACAGACTATTTGTTTCATTCTAACTACTGTATTATAAGAGTATAAGATTACCTGATATTCCCCGCTATAAATTTATAAAAGGACCCTTAGGAATTTAAATTAGAAATTGAGAAATTGTTTCATTAATTATTTTCAACGATGTTAAAAGGAAATTTAATTAAGAAGCAATACATTAATTTCAAGCCATTCTACTTCTACTTTCGTCAAAAGTATATACATTTGCAAGTCAATATCAGAAGATGACAACTATATTCTCTTAAAGTAACAACTATTGTACATTTATTTTGATTAAGCAGAATCGGTTATGGATCTGAGAAATTCCTATAGCTACATGGTTTTAAAATCGAATCGATTCCGCCAAAGCAGTAGCATGAAAAAAATTTGATCAAAATAATAGATAATAAAAAAGGGGAAGTTGGAACAAATAAAATATGATGGTTCAGAGGATGAGTGAGTCTAAAAGTGGGAAAATGGCGCGAAATAAAAATATATAGATTGAAGGGAGATGGCGTCGTAATGATGGGCATCCGGCCACCTTCCATCGGTTACATGAAGGCGGGATGATGTAGAAAAAATAAATACCGTGTTCAGCAAATAACTTGCAATATTTAATTGATTATTAACACTGCAAAAAGTGTTATCGTGTACGTTAAAGCAGGATATATATTTTTATAATCTTTTCACGTACATTTAAGTTTGATTAAAAATGAACTGAAAATGCCTACGAAATTATTTTTCTGTTTAACTTTATTCACATACATGGATGGAAATAGTTACAAAATTAATAAATACTTTGAAAACACTCAGTAACTGTTATTAAAACAGTTATATTTAATAATTTTGAACGATATACATATTATTACTAAATTAAACTAAAAAAACTCTGCATATAATTGTTATTTCATAACTTATTGATCAAAGGTATTGTTTCTGTAAATCATTTCACCATTTAATAATGTACATCAATAACACCTATCAACCATTTTTATTCATTAATCTTTCCCAACTTATATCATACATTTTTTAAAAATGTATTTGATAATCTTAGTACGACCAAAAAAACTTTACAAATCGTTATTTTTGAATTATAGCAAGTATTATTATAATTATCCATTCATAGGGACTAGGGACATATCTAGAAATTTAGTAGATATATCGACTAATAAATATATGTGTACTAGTTAACTAATATTAGTTTTGTATTATTTAGATGATGTACATAAGACAATTGATTTACTCGTCCAGACTGTTTTGTCGATTTATTGAAAGTAGTTTTGTGGGGTTTGTTACGAAATCGTCAATTTATCAGAACAGGCCAGCAATCATCCTCAGTCTCTTTTAATTATACACGTTATTGGGTAAATTTCTACATTGATTTATGTACCCTTGGGTACACATGTATTATAAGGCACATTTTTGGCGCAGTTTTATTTGGCAGATTTTTTTTCATATTTATGTGGTTTCTACTAACCCCTTCACTACCGGTCGATTCAACATAAAAAGCAAATAACGAATAACATTGGAAATAACGTTCTGCTAAATCACCTATTCAATAACGCTAAGCTTAACACCGTGATGCCATCGCATTCAATCGTGTCGTATAAGCAAATTGCTCCATTACTAAATAAAATTACATATTTAATCAAGACGAACATGCAATACAATTTATATAAAAAAAATTCTAACATTTCGTTAGCGCAAATCGAAACACTAGTTTGGCGACCATTTTGGTAGCCAAGGAAAAAAATCCGCCGAGTTTCCTGCACTACATATGTTCCTACATCTTGAAGTAAAATTTAGAGAGAAGAACAATACAAATCGAAACACTAGTTTGGTGACCATTTTGGTAACCAAGGAAAAAAATCCGCCGAGTTTCCTGCACTACATTTGTTCCTACATCTTGAAGTAAAATTTAGAGAGAAGAACAATACAAATCGAAACACTAGTTTGACGACCATTTTGGTAGCCAAGGAAAAAATCCGCCGTGTTTCCTGCACTACATATGTTCCTACATCTTGAAGTAAAATTTAGAGAGAAGAACAATATAAATCGAAACACTAATTTGACGACCATTTTGGTAGCCAAGAAAAAAAATTCGCCGAGTTTCCTGCACTACATTTGTTCCTACATCTTGAAGTAAAATTTAGAGAGAAGAACGATACAAATCGAAAAACTAGTTTGGCGACCATTTTGGTAGCCAAGGAAAAAATCCGCCGAGTTTCCTGCACTACATTTGTTCCTACATCTTGAAGTAAAATTTAGAGAGAAGAACAATACAAATCGAAACACTAATTTGACGACCATTTTGGTAGCCAAGAAAAAAAATTCGCCGAGTTTCCTGCACTACATTTGTTCCTACATCTTGAAGTAAAATTTAGAGAGAAGAACAATACAAATCGAAAAACTAGTTTGGCGACCATTTTGGTAGCCAAGAAAAAAAATTCGCCGAGTTTCCTGCACTACATTTGTTCCTACATCTTGAAGTAAAATTTAGAGAGAAGAACAATACAAATCGAAACACTAGTTTGACGACCATTTTGGTAGCCAAGGAAAAAATCCGCCGTGTTTCCTGCACTACATATGTTCCTACATCTTGATGTAAAATTTAGAGAGAAGAACAATATAAATCGAAACACTAATTTGACGACCATTTTGGTAGCCAAGAAAAAAAAATCGCCGAGTTTCCTGCACTACATTTGTTCTTACATCT
Organism: Troglohyphantes excavatus; assembly: GCA_963932185.1. Taxonomy (NCBI): domain Eukaryota; kingdom Metazoa; phylum Arthropoda; class Arachnida; order Araneae; family Linyphiidae; genus Troglohyphantes; species Troglohyphantes excavatus. The sequence continues at coordinate 57,784,700 of OZ010667.1, read as the reverse complement.
TGAAGTAAAATTTAGAGAGAAGAACAATACAAATCGAAAAACTAGTTTGGCGACCATTTTGGTAGCCGAGAGAAGAACAATACAAAAAGGACATCCGTTTTTTGGAATTGGAGAGGAGTAAGAGAAAAGGGTATATTATCCAAAGCTTTTCTTATTTTAGAATGTGAAATAGTATAGAATTACTTAAAGAAATCTTTGCATTTTCAAGAGTCGCATTCCAATAAAATAAATTTATTAGATTATCACTTTTAAAGAAGCTCTGAATTCCCCAAATAACAAAATCAATTCCAACAGAGAGGTTTCTAAAACAACGAAGTTGGACAAAATAAATTAAATTAGAATACGTAAAATCTGTGAAGAAAAAATAACTTTAGACTTAAGACATTCATAATATATTTGCTTGCATATTTCTTTAAAGAAAAAAATTGATTCTACACGTTTATTCTACTGAATTTTTAAAAACAAGTCCGAGAATAATCTATGAAAAAAAAAACATAATTAAATAGTTTCAGTTCTGTAATTTTTTTAGAAAATTTATTTTAAAAGAATATATAGAGATAACTACTAAAACATATTTTTCATTTCTAATATATTTTATCTCATTTTTATAAACTAAATTTTCATTTAGTGTTTGAATAATGGAAAATAATATTTTAACCTAATCTTAATTTTGAATACTCAAGGGGAAAAAATTAATAACTGGGGTAAGTATGTTTTCTTGGTAAAAAAATACCATTAAATCTTATTAAAGAAATAAATAAGTAATAAAATATTCCTAGAATATAGTATTTGGGAAAAAAATAATGTGTTTTTAAAGTTAGGCGTTTGCAGTTATAGAGTAGTTATCCTTTTGGAATTTTAAAAGAATTAGATCGGAATTTAGGCTTTTCAGGTTAAAGATTAGTCTTCGTTTCCACCCTTTTTGTTTGTAGCTGTAGCCCAAGGAAACTTAATTTATTTTTAAATATTATATATTATAAAACCAGGGCCACCACTTCCCCCTTCTTGCTGACATTCGCCAACCCTCGGGAGCTTTGCTATGAAAGAACTCCTCTCCGTCCCACGAGGAGCGTGGTCTTAACCGATTTAAAATAAATATATTCATTGATACTTCTACTATTTCATAGTGTCTTTAAAATATTGGACGAGCCCCACCAACTCACAGCATTTCTACTAAGCTGTATCTTCCTTCTTTAACAACACACTGCTGATTCTATTACTCCCCATTTCAAACATGGTACAATAATTATTGATCAACAAAACAATTACAATTTAAATTAATGAATTCTCATTGGCTATTACGTTTGAGATGTTTCCATTCAATTGGGTGCTAAATGGCGATTATAATTTTATCTAGTTTTAAAACATATTATAGAAGGTAATTAGTATTAAAATTAAATTTTTAAAAATATGGCATGTATAAACAATAAATAACCTTGAAAACACACAAGAAAGGAGTATTTTTCCAAAGCATGGCCAGATTTTAATTTTTATAGATATAACTATGTTTCTAATTAGGATATCGAATAAAACAAAACCTTTATCAAAGCGAAAACTATGATTTTACCAAATTTCAACAACATCGAAAAAATGTTGCCCTAAATATGATTAACCAAACACATACCTTTCAAGCACTACCTTTCGCCGACTACAGCAGTTACTTTTTTTTACAATAACTTGAAAACTAACAATTTTTTTAAGCGATATACATTAGATCAGATATATAGCTATAGTTCTATAAAATAATTAGAATTATGTAATGTTTGCTTCTATGCATTTTTCTTGACAAAAGTTCGATTTTTTAAAAAAATATATAATGTTTGTAATTTAACAACTAGCAACTTTGTATAAACAACATATGATGTGTATTAGATGAAATATATGGCTGCTATTCTACAAAAAATAGCATTATGGAATGTTTGTTTCTATACTTTTTGCCTCAGACAAAGAAAATCCCCGCATTTATCAACTTTAACATAATATAACTTTTAATCTAACTGTTCTGTTACAATAAAAATACCGTAATAGTATTTCCCAAACATTTCTATATAAACACAATAAGTTTCACATTGGCACATATGAAAAATGCCACAACGCGAATTTTACTGTGGCCGCTTTGAGTTTGCTTTTTGGTGAATATATATATATATATATATATATCAACCAATCTAAAAAAACACAGCCATTGTTCTGAAACTTGAAACTAATATTGGATTTATATTATTCCACTGTTTTATTTCTACTATAGTTAATATTTAAATGCATGTGTATTCCTTAATTAAAATAATCTTGAATGTGTTTTATCTTCTTATAATTGCTTTAAATGCTTAATTTAATATTATTCCATAAGAAAAAAATACTCAATCAAGAATTTAAAAATTTGTATGCATTCTTTTATGAATAAATTACTAATTGTGTTATGCCGCCTAATTTTATATTTTTTATAAAATGATCATAATTAAAAAATATTGTAAGCACATAAATAACTCTCAAGTAATTAATTATTATCAAATTTGGTTAAAAAAAATTATTAAAAAACCAAATAAATATAAATCAACATAAAAATGGTTGGAATATTTTGTAATGTCAAAATTTAATTTCTAAAACCATTTACATAAAAATAGATTACAAACATACTGTTTTTGGATGTATGTTCTTCATAGAAATATTTAATATTTGATTTTTTTTAATTACAAATAAAATACATTAGCACACACAAAATATTTTTTAGAGATATAAATAATTTTATTATTTATTTGAGCCAAATATTAACTTTAAAAAAGGCTTTAATTTCACGAAATACGTTACATGAAACAGTAACTGCTAGGTTCACATTTAAGGCTATGTATTTATTTGTATAGATTTTTTAAATTTAACATCTCTTTACTTTATTGGCAGCACACATTTTTAAATATAATATTAGAAAAAATTGCTTGCGACATTTTTTTTTCAATTTTATATATATATATATATATATATATATATATATATATATATATATATATATATATATATATATATATATATATATATATATATATATATATATATATATTGAAAGAGCAACTACTCTACAATTTTCAGGCTTAAATGTGTTACATATCATAGATCGTAGAGAACATTTTAAAATATGTTTTTTAGCCTTTATCATTTGAGTTAAACTTTAAAAATATGTTTGAATATTTTGATATAAATTGTATTGATGTCTTGCTTTTAAACCTGAATACATTTTTGGGCATTGTATGTTTTCGTGTATGTACCTGTGTAAAAAACTCGTAAATTAATTTATAAAACATTAATATTTAAAATCCACGACAACGACGGGTTCACCTTACTCCTCTGCCGAGGTAGAGTTATCCATTTGATAACTGGATGTTTTAGAAATTAGGTTTAAAAATATATATAAAATAGCTTCAAAATCCTGAAGAATATTCACATTTTTTGTATTAATATATTTGAAATTTAGAATATGTCAAAATTTTAAAATTGTTTTTTCTTCAAAAATATTTTACTTTATAATTCCGATACTTATCAATTATATATTTGTAAATGCTAATAATTTTAATCAGTATATAAATATAATGTTATATAATTATATAATCAATAACAATATATATAAAATTAATCAATAAATTTAATTCAAAAATAATTTCATCGTAGAATAATTTGTTTAAAAGTGTATGTGCATCTATGTTAACTATGTTAACGTAAAGTAATTTTGTTGAAAGTCTATGTGAAAATATTTCAACGCAGAATAAATTGTCTGAAAATGTATGTGCAAATATTTCAATATGTAACCATTGTTTTTGAAAATTTATGTGCAAATATTTCAGCATAGATGCAATTCATTACATATACCCCACCCTCCTCTCCATTAATTAAGAAGAAATAAGCACATGTTTCCAAAACAACAACATCCACTTCATCCCTATAATTCAACCATTCCAATCAATCCTGAATAATCGTTATTGTGTACCAACCTTTAGGAGGTGATGCAATTATTGCAGCCATACAAATAATTAAGGCTGCAATTCATCAGCATTAAAAGCAGTCCCTTCTCCATAGGAATCCAGTGGTTATTGACCCACATTCGCTGGATAGATTACATAATGTCCCCCCGAATTAATTCCCGCGTCCGCTGCAGTTGATGGGGTAATCGCATCTTGCGTCTTTTCTTGCGGCGCTGGAAATGGATGTCGGCGTCTAAAGTCTATTGGGGGTGTTTTGAATCATCAACTATGATGCATTTTGGGGATACACTTGGAAAATAGTTTTTTAGGGAGGTGGTAATGTGTGTGATTGGAATAAATATTGGCTAGTGTCTAATTTGTTTTGTAAGTTGTTTGTATTAATTAATGAGTGCATTTTATATCTTTGAGAATACTTGGATTGGTTTTATTTCGAGGTAGCATTCTCTTGATATAGGTTTTGTTGTTGATTTTGTAAATTACGGATGCTTCTTTCATGCATAGCCACATTTCTATAGTTGCTCTGTTTTTTGATTTTGCACAACCGTCAAGATCAATCATTCTTATGAGTTTATTTTTGTTATAACTTTTGTTATTTAGGGGTAAAAAATACTTTTTGAAGTATAACGTTTTTAAAATCCGTTCTGGGTAAGAAGTATTTGTAGAGCATGTTGGACTGTAACAAAAAATGACGGTAATGAAAACGTTCGAAACAAAACCATGAGCAAACCCTTGTGCAATTGCATTCATTTTAAGCCAATTTAACGCTCGCATACGCTGTTATAGAATTGAGAAACAGCGTAGAAATTGCGCAGCTGTTCGTCCTTAATCGGTCCCATTCATTTGAGTTTAATGTTCAATAACTTAAGTTTTACAGCCGTGTCGATGGACACAGCTTTTTTATTTTTTAACCGACTTACCACCTGACGGATTCAAATGTGTATAGCCGTTCGATTATCTCCAGTTTTTCCAGTCGTATACATAATATAAAAGTTGACAACAAATATCGGTTTTGAAATAATTTTCCAATTTAGATTATTTGGTGGACTTTGGTTAACTTTCTATCAAAATATTCTTGAAAACAATATTTAAAAAAAACAAAGGAATGTGTTGGAAATATAAATTAAAGTATTCAGTACTATACATAATATAAAAGTTGATAACAAATTTCAGTTTTGAAATAATTTTCAAATTTACAGCATTTGGAGGACTTTGGTAAACCTTCTATAAAAATATTTTTGAAAAAAAATATTTAAAAAAACACAAGGAATGTGTTGGAAATATAAATTAAACTTTTATGCAGTGAAACAAAACATACGGGTTCGAAATTTTGCCTATCCGTCAGAGGGTTGACAGCACGCCAAGCAATTTCAGAAGCGATCCAACAGGAAAGATGTTATCAATTCGTATGTTCTGTATTTATTTTATGTATGTTCGGGCAAGTTTTCTGTTCTAATTTATATATTTAGATAATTGTCTTTTGTTGGATAGGAGATAATTTACCTGGGCACCTTTCAAAAAAAATATCCGGTTATCCGGCATTTAACTCTCCGGAACTTTTAATTAACCGGACCGTTTGATAACAAATATTGTCCGATTCAGAAAATTATTTTTTTGTTCGATACAGTCCACTTTAGCAAAAACTGCAAACACTATTTGGTTATCCCGCTTTTATATATCCGGAAATATCGATTAGCCGGACTTTTTGTAATAGTATCAAAATGCTTGCATTGTTTGATAGAGCTTGTACAAAAATGAAATTTCGTTTACCCAGCATTTATTGGCATTAGTAAGGATTGTTTTACAATATACAATATTGAGAAAATATAGTTTTGTTTACCTGGCATTTATTAAACCGGATCCGGGATGCGAAAAAAATTGAGCAACAACTTGAATTTCTTAGTGAATAATTGCAAGGCGCGAAAATTGCCCCCTGTTAAATTCAAAACTAAAAATGGAAAAAACAAAATAATATTTTTTAAAAATTTTAAGAAACAAGCATTAAAAAGTTAAAAATAATTATTAATTTTACGAACCAGTTGAAGAAATTCCATTGTTTAATATCAGTTTTATACTTATTAGTACTTTTAAAGTTAGTGCCAATTTACGAAAATCATTCAAAAATTCGGCGCCGATTTTAAAAAGTTTTAATAAGTCTAAATTAGTTATTAAATAATTAAATGTTTTCAACTCTTTTAATTAAATGTTTCAACTTTTTTTTAAATTATTTATTTATTTAAAATATTATTTATCTCGTGGATAGTAGTTTTCTTTCCAATGGATGTTTTAACACACCTTAAGTTTTTTTAAAAAATATTTGTATCGGCACTAACAATAAGAATCAGACATACTTATGTTAGGCAGCCACACTCAGCTAAAAATCTCCTTCAAAGTTTTCGAGTTAAGATATCATTCTATTACAATTTATAGAGACAATTACATTCCATTGGTTCTATATCGTTGTCTGGATAGGCCTCGTGGATAGAAGGTATAATAAATTTTATCAATAAATAAATAGTAATAAACATACACCTAAACAAAATAAAAAGATTTACTCTAAAAGTCTGAATAATTACATCTAAAAAATAATGTGTGAAGTTAGGTGTTTTTGTTACCGCTAATCTTAAAAACAGTATAATGGAATACAATGAAAGTTGGTGCATATATTATGTATAACTCTGTAATCTCAGGAAGGAGAACAATTTAAAAAAATAGTTTTTTAATTAAATTTGTCGTGTAATACATTGGATGGCAGCAGAGAAGTCAGTTGAGATGGGATTGAAATTCAATGATAGTAAAGACCATATGTATATATATATATATAAGATGTGCTCTTTCTCGAGCTGCCTGACGGAAGGCGGGGAAAGCAACTTTTTGACGCCATAGTGACGCCTACCTTAGACTTGTGGGCGTGTCTAATACCCACGGAAGTTTGTACAGTCGTTTTAGGGTCTACAGAGCAAACTTAATTTTACAAGAATTCTTGTTTGTAACTAATCATGTATTTATATAAAAGAAAACATTTACAATTTGCTTCAAAAAATAATTTGAATCGATTTACAGAGTAGTTTAGTTATTAAAATATCTCGATGTTAATTGCAGCCAATTTGAACGAACGGTTCGTGACGTGCTGCCATCTATTCGTTTTTTTTGTGAACTATTTAAAAATGATACTCGCTATTTTTATTTAGAATTCTCTATATTTTAAGAGTTTAAATTATATTTTAAGGATTGTATTTAGTATGTAAAAATTGCAAAAGAGTTGCTTAATAAATTAAGCGTATTAAAATAATATTAGCTGCCACGAGAGCATGTCCATGAATTTTGAAAGAGATATATACATTATTTTGCTAATTAAAAATTAAATCACCAGTTGTTACCCAACCGGGGATCGAACCTAAGTAGCAATGCTTGAAACACACAGCCAATGAGAATGATCAAAAATCCATAGTAAGGCGGAGCAAAAATGACGTCAAATAGTTGCTTTCCTTGCCCACTTTCAAAAAGCGAAAAACGAGCACACCTTTTATATATAATCTTCACTATCCTTGATTGAAATTTATGTTTATTTTTACAACGGACATTAACGTTGCCAGGTTAACTGGATCGTGAATTCTGAGAAGATATGAAAATGAACCCGAATCGCGTTTTATAAAAATAATTTCAAAAATAAAATTGTGTCACAATTTTTTTTAACTAATTACGTTGTATTTTCTTTATGTATATAATTTATTCAAATCACTAAGGGCATCGTTTAGAATTTCAACTAAAATATTTCAAATCGATTAACTATTAAAATAAATTTAAAGTTTTACAAATAAACAATAAGGACAAATAATCTATTATAATATATAGACATCAAAATTTTATTTGAAAGTTTTAAATCGCATATCTGGTATAGAGTTTGACGATTAATTTCTTCTTACGGATTAGACAAACGAAACATTTATTTTAATTGCAAAGATGAGCAGGGATTAAAAAAGTATTACCATGTATAGACCAAGTCATAGAATTAAGTGAAAGAAATTTACGAAATGAAGCCACCATTTAACTATTTGTATACATGCAAATAATGCTTGACAATATTTCGATAAATTTAATTTAATTTAATTTAATTTAATTTAATTTAATTTAATTTAATTTAATTTAATTTAATTTAATTTAATTTAATTTAATTTAATTTAATTTAATTTTAATTTAATTTAATTTAATTTAATTTAATTTAATTAATTTTAATTTAATTTAATTTAATTTAATTTAATTTAATTTAATTTAATTTAATTTAATTTAATTTAATTTAATTTAATTTAATTTAATTTAATTTTGTTTTACTTTACTCGTCTGTATAAGAAGTAAAATCGAACTTTAAACAAAACACCCAAAAAATGATCATTAAAAAAAACGGAATACAAAATGGTTTTGTTTTTATTAGCATTGTCAACTTCCTTTAAATGAAAGTATTTTTAATGCCGATATACTATTGATCGTTAAAAGAAAAAATTCAGCAGACATTTTTCCTTTGAGAAAAAATGTTGATATTGATTTCAATGGCATGGTTATTGATTGAATGATTAATGCATACTCAGCCGTAGGCTAATAATATTATTAACCAATATGGTTTTCGCCGAATCGCAAAATGCTTGAAAATGTAAAAGTAAAACAAATAGTTTTTATTATTTTTCTGACCTTTATTAAATGAAAGTGTAAGGATTTGTACACCTTTAAATTAGAGTTAAGGAAACTCGAACTTTAAAAAAACAGCTTTAGGACAACGGGTTTTATATAAAATGTTGATAAATTTAAGAAACTTTGATTATTTTTTTATTTATGTATCCTTTTAAAGATAGTTAATATGGTTCGTCTGCTATTGGTAAGCTATTTTTAATCCATTGTGAACAATAAACCAGTTATTTTGCCTTCGATGAAAAAAAATTAAGGAATAAATTGTATGGACAAACCGTTGGGGAACTAATTATTTAAATGCGTGTGTAAATGCGTGTAAAACCTAGTTTTTTTTTTATTTAAAAAAAAAGAATTATTTACTGCTTAATAAAAAAAAATTGCTATTTATTTCTTATTTGCCTTTTTCAATTTCTAGTCGACTGTATACCATTTTCAGGCTAAAATAAACATTTTAAAAACAAAATAATTAATGTTCATTTTTTTACTAATCAAATTAGTTTATAATTTGTAAGTCATTTTCAAAAAAAAAAGTGTAAATTAAACAACCTTTTACAGATGGTTTGCAATCCAATTTTTTTTTCGTAAAATAATAAAAAAAAACTCATTTTTAAAATTAAATTGTATTGGGCGAAAAAATATTTCCTTTTTGTATTTAAAAGAAACGTATTAAAAAAACATATTATTTTAGATTAAAAATATTGAATATTTAACACTTAAAAGCAATTTCAATTATAGTAATTATCACTAATATCAATTTTGCAAACTCTTGCTTTGGAGAAATATAGAAATTCCTTAATCAATTAAATGATGTTTACATTTTTACAATGTAAAGTGTTTTTGTAACTTGCCGTATTTGATTAAAGGGAAAAAGCATTATTTTTTTAAGCCAAAATATATTTTAATGTTTTACATTATTCATTCAAATCTAAGTGCGTTAAAAAAATTGTAATTTTATTTCATGCTTTTTATAATATATTTTTTATGATAAAAATATTATTTTTATTAGGATTTGAGGAAAAGTTGTAAATAAATAAATTCTCTGTTTTCACTTTTATATTTCTGACATTCTTATGAATTTTATTTATTCCTGTTACGACTTCGAAAGAAGTCAGATAGATACTCAACGACTGTTATATGTACTTCTTGAAAATATTGTCGATGATTTTAAATTATGATTGTAAGATTTATTCAAATGCTTATTGTGAATGTGTTTAACGTATAATGCAGATTTTTATCATTTTCATTGAAATATGTATATTTGAATGCCTTAACATGTGTTTTATGAATGCCTTAACATAACAAACATTTTTATTTATCACGGTTTTAAAACTACATTTCATACCTCAAAATTAACTCACATATTTAAACTTGTAACAACATAATAATTCTAAAAAAAAATAGTTGAGTAAATTAAGGAAAACTGAGTTTTAAAAAACTAGATTTCTAACGTTCAAAGTTAAATTTCTCTCTGAAAAAAGTTTCTGAAATTTCCTTTGTTTTATAAAAACGTTCACTTATTATTGGAAATTAATCTTATATTTTTATTCAATTCTGATTTGTTTTTATATTTAAACAAAATCTAAGGTAACTATTTTGATTCATGGATGGAGTAAAATTGGTTTTTGTGGGTTTTATGGAATTGGTCGCATTTAACACATCATTCAACATTTTTTAGTCAAATTAGTAACTGGAATGAAATTGTATAAATAACAATCTTCAGCTTTTAAAAACTCAGTATATTTGATTATTAAAGAATGTTTTTTTAATACAGTTCATTGTTTGAAACAGTTCTAAAAGCAATTTGTAATATGTTATTTTGAAAAATCGAATTTTTTATTGTTTATTATATTCGGAAACGAACATCTGCTATTATAATTAGTTTTATTTTATTCAAAAATGTATGATTTTTTACATACTTTTTTAATTTTTTTCCGCTGACGATATTTTTATTTCATCTAAAACATTAAGTATAATTTCTGATCAAAAAAGCATATTGTGTTCATCTCTTAATAGAAATCGATTCTCTTATTGATAATTTATTTAAAAAAACACTGTTATGTAACTTGATAATATTAACATACAAATAGTGTTAAAAATATTGCAGTTAACTCTTGTCATTTAAATGAGTCGAAAATACATATTTTTATAGAATTATTACACTTTTGCCAAAGATTGTTATTTGTTTTTACAAATTTCTGATTGTTTAGCATTAATAACTCGAAAACCCATTTTTCACACTTTGAAAAACTTTGAGGAAAGAGTTAAATAAATAAAATAATTTTTTTTAATTGGAATGTATTAAAAAGTTTATCTTTTATACAAAACTCAAGAAAAATGGTGAAGAATTCGAATTTTCTAGGTTTTCATGCATTCAACTATCACTAATTATTTTGTTTACTCAAACAAATCGACTGTTGGAATTGACTTAAATCACCCAGAAATGAAAATGTTGGATAAAATGTACTCCATTAAACAAAGTAACTTAAAAATAAGAATGAGAGAAAAAAAAAAGTTTAAAAATAATTTGTAATTTATTAATTAATATAAATAACCATGATCCATTTGGCCCACTTTATCCTACTTGTTCTAATTAGATAAACATTTTGCGCATGCGTTTTCAAATAATTTTAATTACTTTGACTTCAGTGATTGTACATTTGTTTTTAAATGTCATTTTTATTGATATACTATTTCAAATATTGTAAAATGTGTTTTTTTAAATGCTCTAAAATGAAAATATTTTTAAAAAAAACTAAATGGTATGGATTTCTTTCAATTAGAAAATTTCTAAAATAATTTGTTCTGTGTAAATTATAATATAGGAAATGCCTCAATTAATGAAAATACTCAAGTATATAAAGTTTTAACATTGGCGCATTTGCACTGATTTTAAGATTAAAAAATTACTATTAAGAATAATAGTTAGTTATTGGAAGTATAACATAAATATAATGTAAAAATCAGAAAAATACTGAAAATTCTGAGATTTATAATCCTTTAATAATAAGATTAATCACAAGATTTTTAACAGTAGTATATTATAAACACTCAATCTGCTATTTGATAGAAACACGTAGTAATTCGAATAACGAAATACGATTTACTGATTTAATATCCTGATTATTGACAGCTTCCCCAGAAAAAAAAGGGAAATTCACATTAAATACTTTTTTTTTAAAGTAAAAATATAAGATAATCTGATCTTGAAATACGTCAAACCAATATAATTTTGGAAAGTAATTTATGAATACGAAAGCAAAATAACTCTTAACTATTTTTATATAACCAAATTTAGGTGTTTGATATTGAAGAGTGTAGAGTATGTCCAGTTGATCACTAGTAGGTTAATTTGTCATCCAAGTTAAATAATACGTATAACAGTAAATTTTCCATCCATCAAAGCTGCTAATTCACCAATAAAAGTAAATTATTTATCTGATCTGTAAAAACTAATAATGTTTCCAGAATAAAAAAAAAATTGATTCGGTATATGAAGCAATTTCGAATGAAACTTATAAATTATCGAATAAAAATAGTATCATTACCATTTCATAAATAAAATAGTTTTTATCCTCTAAATTTATTTGAATTTGGGAAGACTTTCATTAAATTAATTTAGGATTTTAAATGTATAAATGCAGTGTTTGAGTTAGAATATATCAATATACCAAATTAAAATTGTTTAAAGAACCACACTAACAATAAAGTCGTTACAGTATTTTATTTACAAAAACAACATTGTCATCCATTTTTATTAGCTATATTTGCACAAAGAACTAACAATTTTCATGCAGAAAACTAAAAAATACTATTTCATACAAACCAATAACCCATTGAAAAGCTATATTGTTCATACATCATAAACTTATTCATTTTAAAAACTTTCATTTTAATATTTAAAATCCTGATGTGTGAAAGAATAGATACATTTAATTATATTATATAATACCCAAATTATTATTACATATAAATTAAATAAAAAAACATTTAATCGCATTGTTATTCATAAGTATACAATAAATATAAATGGGATAGAGATATATATTTTCTAACATAAATAAATGTTGGATAACACAATAAATGTTGGAATGATGATATCAATAAGAAAATTAAATAAAACATAGCTTAGTTTTAGGTAAGAACAAAATTTATAGCAATGCTCAAGCTCATAGCTTAAAACAAATTATTTTTACACGAATGACACATTTTAGAAAAAAATATTGTTTTGTAATTTTGCGCTTGAATATAAGATTTTTTCATTTCTATTTCTTTTAAATATTGCACATTAATATTGCAAGTGTCTTATAATTTTACAACATTACCTTTTAATGTATAACAAATTTCCTATTTTAATATTATCTATCAAAGTTTTATACTCTGAATTTTCTAACAGTTTCACTTTACCTACAGTTGAGGCAGTTACAACGGTTACACAGTTGAGGCAGACACAATGGATGACGTTTTGAAGAAACTTGGCAAGAATAAATTTGCAAAAGTATTCCTAAACTGTTGACTCATCGTGCAATATATTATGAAGTTTATGGCATTATTCATCAACGCCAAAGCGTCCATGGTCTCTCCGAAGTTGGTATACACATTAATGAAAAAATCCGTTCCCAAAATTCCACTCAGCAATGCTAAAAGCCCCGATGGGAACTCTGTTATAAGGAATAACATTAGCACGACCAACAGCATACGGGTGGTTCTGTCATGATTCCGGTCAACATCCGCCCTCAGCCTTTGCCTCAAGAGCTTTCTTTCATACAGAACCTTAATCAGCCCAAAACTGATGCCAGTTAGAGCCACACACGGAACCAATTTCATGATGACGCTCGATATCCAGAAGGTTACTTTCTGTATCAGCTTGTTATGGAGCTCAGATACCTTACTGAAGTATATAAGATACAACACGACATTGCCATCATGTGCTTCCTTGATGGTGGATGTGAAGTACCCTGGAAGACCGAACACTGGACATGCTACGTAAGTCAACAGGATGGCCAACTTGGCGCGAGACATGCTACACCAAACACCGGCATGGCCCGGGAACCTGACCGCCAGGAATCGCCAAATGGCAACAGTTACTGTCAACCAGGTTGATATGGTGTGGCCGACAATTGTGAAGTGTTGGTGGAATAGGGTGAAAACTGCCCAATCGTATGAAAACTTGTCTTCTTCAGTTAGTCCACTACGTATATAGTGATGGTAGGTGAATGGTATGTAAGAAGACATCACTAGAATGTCCGATACTGCCAGACCTATCAATATGGCGTTAGTTGGCGAAATCATGGTTCGTCTTGTGAGAACAATGATGTTTAGCAAATTGGCTGTGATGCCAAATATGCAGAATGCAAGACTTAAGTAACCGTGGATGGAATTGTATGCATCACGATACTGAGCTAAAATGTCCCCGTAATAGGGGTATTCGAATTCTTCGAATACATTCTGTACTTCGTTGTAAGGGTAGTTTTGATGAGTAGTGTTTTGTTTAGAAACTTCCTTCAATGAGGAGTTTATGAACATTTGTAAATTCATAATTTCAAGTTTACCACTCATCTTCTATAGAGTGAAAAACACAAGTACTAAATAATAATTTGATTAAATAATTGTTCAGAAATGGTTTGTATGCATGGATTATAAGAATAGCATAATGTAAAATTTAATTCCATACTTTGTGCTAATATCTTGGTAAAAATGTAAGGTTTACTAATAAATTGTATGTTAGAAAAATCTTCTGCGTTATGATGTATTTCTTACTGTCATTTGTTGACTTATGATGTTAAGTTTGTCAACTTTCGATGAAGTGCCACTGCGCTTCAAGATGTTATCTATCCAATATAATCCTAAAAAGAACAATAATAATTTAATAAGTTTAATATCATATACATAACGTTTTACATATGAGTTATAACTGTATAATTAACTTATAATATAGTAACATAGCGTACATTAATTTATATTCTAAACTATAATACAAACATCATAGTGTATAATATTGTATGAAAATAAACGTTATGTATTTGTAATTTGTGCTGATATTTTTAAATATTTTTCTAATCAAACACTACTGGAACAGTAAGGATTTTTACATTTTTCAAATAAACACTATTTTGCTATAGAGCAAGTTGCTTTAAGAACATATTTCCTTTACTTGTTTTAACTTGTTCAATGAAAAATATGTTTACTATTAAATAGTGGTTAACTTTTTGCAGGTAAACAAACAGTTAAATATAGGTAGACTTTTGAAATCAGTTTACTCAAAACTAGCTGCATCACATAATTTGAAGAATTTTTAAAACATGCCTGTATCGTTTTTAAATACTGCAATCTTTCTACGATATCCGTAAAAATAATATCCATTACGTAGCTTTAGGTGTTTTACAATTATTTAGCCCAAACATAAATAAGTGACCCCTTAAAATGTGTTTGGTTTATCAGGTACACCATTAGTGGTCAAATCATTTAATATTTTATCTACTAAAATTGGTTAGTCTCAATTGAGTGCGTGATATGATAACACGTAATGGCTACAAAAGATTTGAGAAAGTCAAAAACATGAAGCCGGTATACATATCAAAATAACGATATTAGATCTCAAAAAATAAATTTTATATACAAACTCACACAAAATAAGTTGATAAAATACAACTGTCTTACCAAGCATTATTCAAGCGAACTGGCTATTAAACAATACTGTAATACCATTATTATTTTTATGAATTCATTTTCTGTGGACAGCTTCTTAAAATTATAATGGTTTAAACTTGAAGCGACGAACAACACACAGGATTAACTAAAGATTAACTAATGCAACAAAAAATTAATTCTTCTTCTTTTTATATATTGTAGGATTCAAGTGTTATTCTTTTAGAAATATTTGCTATATGCTAATACTGAAGCAAAATAATTAATTTTGGTTTTCAAATATAGCAAAAAATATATTTAAAGATAATAATATAATTGTAAAATTGTTTTAATTAACCAATTTATGTCGTACAATTTTTAATTTTTTGTATATAAATTTAATGCAAATGAAATCTCCAAATCCATAATCTTTGTGTAAAAACTATCCTCTCATAATAAAATAAATTAAATATAGAGAAAAGGAGTATATAAAAACAGTAATTCACTTTATTAACTTTTCAAAAATGTATTAATTATTAATTAAATTAAAAAAAATATGCTATCACAATAAAAGATTTGAGTCATATTAAAAACAAATATGTATTTTTTGTAAAGTTTTTAATTATCTGTTTTATTTCCTAAACCAAAGAAACTGTGTATTTTAACTACATTTATAAATTAGTATAAATCATCAAAAATTATAAATAAATAATATTGTGATTTCATACATTTATGTTTGAAACATTATAACTTTTTTTTTAGTGATTAGCTGCATTCAAAAAAGTCGTCGTTACTAGATTTTTAATCTAGGAAGGTAATTGGAGATTACAATACCTAAATACAACTTAAAATGTTATCCCAAAAGAATGTCGAAAGGTCTAGTAAGTTTTCTTTAACGTACTTTATAAGTTTTTAATATATAGTTACACTGTACAAAACATAAAATTTTACAACAAAACAATCTGAGGTATTTTTTAAAATCCAGTTAAATATATTTCAGTAATAATGGTGCTTACTTTTTACAAAACAATTTAAATAATCTTTATGCTAATTAAGTCACTTATTAAAGCCTCCTAATTTTCTTAGAATATTTAATTACAGGAGCTACTTTTTGAGTTATATTTGAAATTAATTTAACAAAATAGTCAAAATACCACAATTTAAGAAAAATTAATAATTTAAATGAAAAAAAAATTAATCAAAATACGATTTTTGAAAAATAAATTATATTTTTTTAACTACCCATGAGATTTATGAGTTTTTGTTTAGAATATTTAGGTATGAATTTCATGTTAAGTACTTTTACAAGAGAAATCGGAACAAACATATTGTATTATTTAAAAGAAATAGATACAGGAACAATATGCGTAATAACTGATAGAAAAAAATATTTAACACAAAAAAATATTTGTTTCCCTTTTTTCTTAATATTATGTAAAGTTTCATTTTACTCACCAGATAAAACTTTCGTTACGACGATCGCCAATAAAATTATATAACAGTTTAAGAAAGCATCAATATTAATTACGATTATTTAAAACAATTATAATAGTTTTTCAATATTGTGATACTAATTTTAAAAGCAACATGGCAGATCATATTTCAATAAACTCTACCATGATTGTTTCTGTCGACACATATTTTTTTTCGTTCATAAAAAATGCCAGGGATGTCAATTTCTATCTTCAAACCCAAAGAATAATTTCAAATGAAATTGATAAAGCTCCAATTTCCGAAACGCAACCCAGCCGAGAGTTTCAAGGTATCGTCGGAACAGAACAACGAACATAAAAAGATAACAAACCTACTTAGGAAAGATATTTCCTACGAACCATTTCTTTGAAACCTCTCACCCACACTATTCCTTGTAAAATATTAGTTTAACCCCGGGACTTGGATAAGATTGGACGGCGGTTACATTTCGAATAAAAGCAAAATCGTTATGATATATGGAAGCTCAAAAAAAGGGTGTTAGTGTCGAAAAAAGACTATCATGTTTAATTTTTTGTTCGTGATGTTTCTGATGTGATTTATAAATAAGTATAAAATTAAATGTTCATATAAAATGAAGTGGATGTTCATATAAAATGAAGTGGATGTTCAAAAATGAGTGAATATATACCAAAAATGTATTTGTTGTTCTAAAGTTGAATTACATTTTTTCTTTTCACATTTCTTAATGGAATAACAATATGTCTCACATTTATATTTACGTAGTACACTCATATATTTGTGTAATACATTCATCAATATAATTATATTATATTTATTTAAATGTTTAAAAATTAGCTATTAACTTTATGAGTAAATATCAACCGACATGCCCTTATTCGTGTTTTTATAAATTGGTGTAATACAAATAATAAACAGTAAAAAGAATATTGTGGATATCGAATATTATGTTATCCAAAATGACTAGAGTAGTATTGTCAGGAAAATAACAATACTTAAAGTAATCTTTTATCAGTTGTTGTCTGACAAAAATGTAGTTTATATTTTTGCAATACAGTTATTTTCATGGCAAATTCAAACCATCTTGTCAATGAAAAATTCATTAACAAACTGTTTTGTGAAACCAGTATTATTAAAACTTATGTATTTGATAAGTTTAAAAATATTATATAAATCTATCGAAAAACAAATTATATTATTTAATATAAGCCTCGTAAGTATAACATTATATAATATATTTTTTTATTTAATAAGGTGGTATTGTTTAAATCAAAATTACTTCAAACAACACAGTTTTAGTAAAACTTACCGAAACCTTTTTATTAATAGCAACGACTGTTTTTTCAAATAGTATCTTTACTGAAATAGCATGTTGTATATATAGTACAGTATGGCATAGTACAGTTCAAGGCAAGTTATTTATTTTGCGGCTTTTTCTGTGATTCTTGAAATTACATTACTTCTGTCTTGCTTTAGTAATTATGTATGAAAGTGCTGCACTCACATTTGAATCTCTACATAAGATTTCTCGATAAATCATTGAATTATAA
Source organism: Troglohyphantes excavatus (assembly GCA_963932185.1). Taxonomy (NCBI): domain Eukaryota; kingdom Metazoa; phylum Arthropoda; class Arachnida; order Araneae; family Linyphiidae; genus Troglohyphantes; species Troglohyphantes excavatus. The sequence goes on along the minus strand of OZ010667.1, from coordinate 57,766,423 downwards.
TGGAATTTCATATGTAGAAAATAAATCTTGTATATGTGTCAGCTATTATTTCAGTTTATTAATGCATTATTATTTATTTGCTGTTGCACACAAAACTTAATTTCATACTGTTAGATATATCATTATAAGATAAGGCGTAATAACCATTAAATTTATAATATGGTTACATACAGTTTATTCAAATCACATATATAAATGCTTAATGGAGTATAGAATGGTACCAATTCAAAGAATATGTTATTGACGTAGAATATTTAACTGCAATTAATATGCTGCATATCATGTACACCAGTAATAAGCTACTTATTCTAGACAGACGCTGCAACACTACTCAAAGCGTTCTTGAAACAGCTTGGGAAAAACATGTAGGCAAACGTATTTCGAAACTGCTGACTCATCGAACAATAGATGATGAAATTAATAGCACTGTTTATCAAAGCCAACGCGTCCATTACCTCGCCAACAGTCATATACACATGCATGTAAAAGTCATTCCCTAGTATCCCGCTCAACAATGCCAAAAGTCCAGACGGAAACTCAGTAAGAAGGAACAACAGCAACACGGCCAGCAGCATACGAGTGGTCCTGTCGTGGTTTTTATCGGCATCCGCTGACCCTTTCAGTATTTGGCGACGTTTGTTCCTTTCGTACAACACCCTGATGAGGCCGAGACTTATGCCAGTCAGCGCGACGCACGGCACAAGTTTGGTTATGACGCTGAAGATCCAGAAGTTAATCTTCTTCAGAAGGCCGTTGTACTGACCAGCAATCTCGCTGAAGTCCACCCTGTACATGATCTCACCATCGTCGCTTCTGAAGATGGACACTGTAAACGTCAAATAGACAGGCAAGCAGAATATCGCTGATAGGACATACGTCATGGCTATTGCCCACTTGGCGCGATACATGCTGCACCAGAGCGACGAGTTCCGTGGAAAGCTGATGAACAAGAATCGCCAAATGGCGACGGTGACCGTCAACCACGTCGATATCGTATGGCATACAACTGTAAAGTGAGCATGGAATAGAGTAAATACAGTCCACCCATATGAGTATTTTTCTGTATCATTTATTTCTCTACGTATGTAAGTGTGAAACGTGTAAGGTAGGTACGAAAGCATGACCAACATATCGGCCATTGCTATGCCTGTTAGAATTGCATTTGTTGCCGATATCATGTTTTTTCTGGTAAGCACTATGATGTTGAGAATGTTTGCTGTGATACCGAAGATGCAGAAAGCGAGTGTCAAGTATCCGTGGTAAAGGATATATGCCTTCTGGAATTGGGATAAGTAGTCACCGTAGTAAGGTTGGCCTTCATCTGTTGAGAAATCTATAATCGGGGTATTCGAATGGTTACTAATACTCGAATTATCCAGTGATTCATTGTTCATAAAAGCATTTAAGTACATTTCTAATTCAATTTCTTCCATTATGATTTACGAAATGTATTTATTAATCAGTAATTCAATTTAAATGAATTTATGTTGCATAATAGTTCTATTCGTAATTTAATCAGTCAGTACATTCCTTTTTGTAACGTTTATGAAGGAGTTGACCATTTGTTTAATAATGAACTGTTGTTTGAATTGCACGTATCAGTTTAATACGAGGCTTTTTACAATACATCCATAACAATATATTTGTTTTTCACATATTAAGATGTATTCTGCAACACTTTATATTCAGAAAATTGTGATATATCTTCGAATGGGAGATCCATAAACAAATTTCCACTTTCAGCTTGTTCTATTGTTGAATATCCAGAAACATCTGTGGAAACAAAAATAGCTGAAATAAATAAACAGGAAGCAAACTAGAAAGCGTTCATCCTGAAAACCTCATAAGGAACATTTATCTGTTTTTTTTTAATTCCAATACAAAAAAGAAATAAGTTGTCTGGTAATGGTGTATGTTTTCAATAAGTCTGTAAAAAAACAATTGTATTGAAGTTTCGATTGATGTAACGTAATATCACATAGTATTTAAATGCAGTTTATACCAATAGGATTTTGTAAACGCAGTATTTATTAATATATTAATCGACTTACGGATTTATATGTGTATATCCGTTCGTGTATCTACAGTTTTTCTAGTAGTAACCATAATATACAAATTCATAAAAAAAATCAATTTTAAAATATTTTTTCAAATTTAAAGCATAGAGTGGACTTTTACAATCCAAATGAAAATACTATTTATAAATAAGAATGTGTTTTAAGTATCAATCTCTAGTCTGAAGTAAAAACAACTACAGATTCGAAATTTTTCTTATCCGTCAGATGGTAAAGTTATATTAAAATTCTTTATGAAATGTATAACTTCTATTACATTTTTTTAAAGAATATGATTATAAAGTAATTGCATACTATTATATTGCATAATTAACAAAATAGTAGCTTTAAGTTGTCACTAAGTCTCCTGAAAACTATTAAAATAGATTAAGAAATATTTAAAGGAAGAATGAATATTACTGTAGAAACTAATCGTTATAGTATCCACGATACACTAAGTCGGATGTTTGCTAAAGCAAACAGTTGATTGAAAATGAAGTGGAGTGTGAAGGAATATCTTCAGTAAATCTTCGAGATTACTCTGTATTCCCCTTTTGAAGATCCAAAGTAATTTTGTTTAATCCATTATAAATGAAATATTTGATTCACTGTTCTAATCAACGAACTTGAAATTTTGTTAAAATATTCAATAGTATATTTACAAGAATTTTCAAAATACAGTAGTGAATAAAAGATACTTAGAACGCAGAGAGAAATTATTACCAATTCTTTGATATTATAACCATAGCGTTAAATGCGATTTCAATAAAAGAAATAAACTTCAAAAAATAAGATGAAGAGTAAATACAATTTAAAAAAAACGATAAAAATATTCATATTACATTTCCCTTATAACTTATTTTTAAGTTGGCACAATTATTTAGTTATTCGGAATTCAAAGCATTTTGTACATTTATGTTCATTTTTACAAACTCAGGTATTCAGTTTCCCAGTTATATCCTGTTACCCAGTTTCTTAAAAGCATCTCGATTACAAAAATAAACATACATTTTTGTGTTTTTAAAAATACATGCTACCAAAAGAACGAATTTTTGGGCTAATATTTTTTTTATAGAATTTTATGTTTCGGAAATATCTAATAAAACATGTTGTTATTTGATTTCTTTGAAGCAAACAAGAAACTGAAACTGGATTAGGTTTGGCTTACTAGCTTTTTTTAACGGTAACATAATATTTTCAATATGTCTATATAAATTGGCACCAAACACAAAGAGTAGTATTTATAAACAAAATTGTAATTTTGTGTTTTCAGATTTTAAATATTCTCAGATTAATTTTATTTTGAACTTATTCCCCATATTTAATCATCAACTACGCAGGGGACTTTACATTCCGATCTATTAAATAGGGATATTGTTCTCTAATACTAATACTATTTTTTTAATTTCCTTTTTTTTTTCGATTACCTCGCCCAGCGTTTAAAATAAATTTATTTGTCAAAATTCAAGTAGTAATTCAAGTTATCTGTAAAACACTTTGAGGTGCCGCACTTCGAGCTGGTTTCTAACTCACTACCTCATGTGCCTAGCAAGTTGTTCTATTTAAGTTGTTGAATACACCACCGCATATTCCACTCACAGTGAAACAGGAGTGCTTGTCATATCTATTGATGTGTTGTCACTTGAGATTATGTTGATGTACGATTGTATCATGTGATCGTGATGTATAAGTGACGTATTGTGTGACGCGTTGTCACGTGTTGCTTCGGTTGTTGTGCCAATGATATGCTGATCACGTATGCAGTGGTTGTGGTGGATGGGTGTCGATGGTACCATGAGTCGTTCGCAGGTTGCGTGTGTTCGTAGCCGATGAAGTTCTGCACTTCTTCTATACTCACTATCTCATCTCATAATCCCTAGCAATTTGCCCCAACCCTCTCGGCCAAAACGATCGCCGATGGCTGGGCGTGCAGTGTTGATATTTAAGGCGTCAAGTACACCTCAAAAACTTCATTATGTCTAAAAGATTGTCTAAAACAATACGAATGTTGTATTTTACGTGTTATTTTGAAGAACGTTTCAAGAACGCAGCAAACGTGTTAAATAACATTACCGTATAATTGGACATCTGATTACATTTTGTGACATTTGCATGAAGGATGGTACAAATTATATTGAATACAATAATCGAAATCGAAGTAAAAAAATGATAACTGGTCAGTAAAATATATTTTAAAAATAATAATTAGTAAAAGGTGAAACAAACACATATAATAAATTATCCTATATTGGGAAACAACAGTAAATTTAGAATTTGCTAACTACTCACTTTTAACTATCTAACATTTAACTAAAATTTATAGACAACCACAATTATAAAACTCGCCAAAAAAACTTTACCAAATATTTAGTTAGACTAATCTAATTTTGTTCGGTACCGCGCTAACAGCGCTGATAATAAACAATTGACAATTTTACAATTCATTATGTATTTTGGTATTACAAATTTGGCGATTTTCTTTTACTTTTTGAAGATGAAATTACGACGTAATGGAAGCCGTAAGTTGAATGCTCCCAAATAATCAAATTCATTTTTAGGTAGATAGTTTATTAAACGTTGAATTTCAATTGCTAATAGTAGGAGCTTTACGTACTTAAAATATATTGGCATGAATACTACTATAGAATACCTCATTAGAATATTTACTATAGAATACCTCATTAGAATATTTACTATAGAATACCTTATTATAAACAATTAAAAAATCTAAATTTCATTCGAAAAGGAATGTAATTCTCAATAAAACAGAAACGCAAACTATAAAACATCCTTAAAAGTATTGAAAACTTTTATCTTGTATCTGCTATTAGAGTACGAAACCATTTGCAAATTCAAAAAAATAACAAAGATATGCAGTACTTACTTTCAACAAAAGTAATGGCTAGCAGCATAAGTAGGAAGTCAAAAATAAGTATTTTTTCTCAAAATCCTCTTGTTATTTTATCTTAATAAACTGATATACAGAACTCGTTGATAATAAAACTGAAGAAGCATTTTATTAAAATAAAACAGCGGAAGGAATTTTAGACAAAAGGAGATTTTTTCGAAACGTTCAACTTCAGCAAGCAATTTTTCTAAAAATATGTTATCATTAATTTTACTGTTAATGATGTTGTAGTTTTTTTTCCAGGTGAATAATTTTATACCAAAATATCAATAATAGTATATAACATATTAGTGTAGTACTTAAAATGTCTTCGATTTATTTACATTAAGTTGTAAATAAGAATGAATATTCACATTTTTCTAAATACGCACATTTATATAGAGTTAAAATTAGAAGTTTTCAAACTATTAAGGTGAACTTTGGAAATTGGTTTGACTGTCACTGATGTAGATTACAGATATATATTTTATATACAATGACAAATGAAGATGATATATGATATGGGGTTCATTATAAATGGTGCATAATAATATGGTGCATAATAATATGGTGCATAATAATATGATGTATAATAATATGGTGCATAATAATATGGTGCATATTAAAACAAGTTGACACACCATTGTTCTTTTATATATACAAAATATTTTCAATTCAATTTTTAGATAAAATAGTTTTATAATAATTAATAATAATTGACCGAATATTAGCAAGGTCTCTGTTCTAACTCGCTTTTCAACATTTCTTCTGCTTGTATATTTGTTTGTTACACAACTACAACCAAACGCCGTATTCAATGTTCTTCATATTACGCGTAAGTGCTGCTTGAAGTCATTGAAAACAAAGCTTATGTTTTTTTAAAAAAATTTGACAGTGAGGTCTTCTATTCCCGGGCATAGTAGTTACAGAAATAGTATAACTTTTATTTGGGAGCAAAGTACTTAAAAGTTTAGACATTATACTATTAAAATAGTTATTGAATTGCTGAATATTTTGCACTTTTTTGGAAACTTCAATATAGCATTCCATAAAGTCATACCTAAAATAACATTGATAGTGTTTAAATTCTGTGGAAATCAGCCGGGTAAATAACCTATCAATCTACTACTGAAAAATTTGCACTTTTTTGGAAACTAACATATTTATGTTCATGTCATAAAGTCAAACCTAAAAATAAAACTCCTGCCTGATCTTTCTAACCCGTGGTGCGAAAATGAGTAAACATTCAGGAATACGTTTGCTTTTTTAACCACAGTAACTTTAATTCTACTCAACGTGATCATGTACATGCTTAAACTGAAAACAAATTGCGAGTTCTAAAATATCAATTGATTAGTTGACAGTTTAAATGATCTGATTTAAAATTACGTGAATTGGAAATTGATAATTAGTCGAAGATTCGCCATGAATCCGAAATATCTCACCATAGTTCAGTTGCTGTATATGAGATGGTTGACAGATAAGTTTTAGACAAGCAAAATTATAGTCTAAACTTATGACAAGTGCGGAGAGAACTGGAGCTTTCCCAAAATGCAAGGAGAAAGAGGCATAACAAGTTCGCGCACAAAGTATTCATGGACAAATTCTTACGATTCGATGGGACTGTTCCTACCCCGTTTTTATATAAAAAGCATTATTATATATTTGTTCAATGACAATATTATATCTCTATATTTCGTAATAATTTTTTTCCTTGATAAATCCTAACACTTTAGAAAACATTTATTAATATTTATGAGGTATCTGACAAATTCTATTCGTATAATGTTATTTTTCTGTCGGGTTACCCTAAAGGATAAGACATCGGAAACGAGAATTATCAGGTTTTCATGCTACCTTCGCAAAGCAAAAATTTAGTGCACATAACATTTTACACATCATGGTGAAGATGACATCCTAAAGTAAGTTTTATTTGGTGGATAAGATTTGTTGCTGGAATCTTGTTTTATCACACTTTCCATTAGGACTTTTGCCTTTGTAAAAGTATTCTTATTCACTCCAATTGTGGGCTTGGCATATCAACACGAACATACAATAAACAACGAAATATATCGTGCTGCATTGAAGGACGCTGCTAGAGACATTTTCGACCACCAAATAAAATTTCAAAATGCCCGCTTTACAATATATGTGGAATTACCTTCTATTTTTAATTTGCGAAAATATAGCCTTTTAATTTTTTTTAACTTTTGCCTTTGTAAAAGTATTCTTATTCACTCCAATTGTGGGCTTGGCATATCAACACGAACATACAATAAACAACGAAATATATCGTGCTGCATTGAAGGACGCTGCTAGAGACATTTTCGACCACCAAATAAAATTTCAAAATGCCCGCTTTACAATATATGTGGAATTACCTTCTATTTTTAATTTGCGAAAATATAGCCTTTTAATTTTTTATTTTCTATGTATATTAGATCTTATATGGTTCAGTTACTTCAAAAGAAGATTTTTAAAGTATTATATTATTAAAATTATAATATTGTTTTTGTTCTTATATATCACGAACCGCCACGTTATATATCGTTATATATCACGAACCGCCACCAAAAAACCAGTATGAAGCTCTTGTACAACGTTTATTTAATCAACCAATCATCAAAAAAATACTTTTATATAAATATATATATATATTTACATTTTTCGGAGCATCTATAATACGATTATTTTTAAATTAAAGTATTTAAATTATATGTTATAAAGTTTGGTAAAGTATTTAATTTTATTTCGTTGTACAAAAAGTTTAAGTAGCCATATGTATTTATTTTCTATAGTAATTGGCTTAAACATTTAAATTAATAAATTATGCACGACAATCAGCTTTGGTTTTTTGGTTTTTGTTCGAATTTGGTTTTCCTCTTGCCATAAGAAGATTATATTTTAAACAGATTATTTTTAATCGTTTTATAACATTAGTATTTTTTTAATGCATCGATACGTGTTCCGGACCTTGCATTAAGCTTATTAGTACAGCTTAATAAGTATGCTTATCAGAATTTCAACACAATTTACACAAAACAATATGTTTTATAGCACCTGGAATAATATGTCTTGTAGATTTTCTTATTAAAACATACATGTTAAGTTTTTTTAATGGTTAAATATTGTAAGCTCTTATTGTAACAAACGACATACATCAAAGATGTTTTTATTGGACTGAAATATTTTTATCAATTGTTATAAAATACAATTTTATTTCTTATTCAATTATACGTTTTCAGAAAAAAAATGTTGTATTTTTCGTGAAGTGGATAATCTAAAAATCGCGTGTGATAAGCTTGAAATGTTAAAAGTCGTTAGATTTCTTTACAATGCATGGCTTACTCTGATAAAAAAAACTGCATGAAATTTGTAAAGTGCGTTTTTTAGTTATCGTGCAATCACTTGAATAAATACTGGCTTAGTATATCTATTCATAAACCGTAAAAAGGCATTATAAGAAAGGACAATATATTGAGGCAATTTTTGTTACTATTGGAGTAACATTGTAAGATATTCAAAACGATTTTGCTTAATATTCCTGTATAGTGCTTAAACGTGCTAGAGAAAGGTATTTTTTTAGAGCAAAAAATTTACTAGTACTTTAGATGCCATTTTTGTTTCTTGCATTTACTTAAATTTTAAATTTCAAAATTACTAACCTGATTTAATAGATGTTTTCCATTAAAAATATTAAATATTGTAAACAAATACAATGAGTTTTTTCAGCAATTACATTAATCTTAAAGTCTATAAAAACTATATTGCATGTGTTCTATTTATATGTGGATGTGATTATTATGTAACAATATCTAATGTATTGTATTAATAATTGGTAACAATACATGAAATGCTATAATATATTGTATTAATAATTAGTAACTATACGTGAAATAATATTATATATGCTGTTAATAATTGGGATCAATACATGACATAATATAATGTATTGTATTATTAATTGGGAACAATACATGAAATAATACAATGTATTGTATTATTAATTGGAAACAATACATGAAATAATTTAAAATATTGTATAAAATTTAAAACATTGGTAAGCAGCAATATGTGTATATACTTCAAACAGAAAATATAAAACTTAAGTATCTGAATCAGTGAAAAATTTAATACTGTATAAAATATTATAAATAATATTTTGGTATAATATTTTGGTAGGTATGTTTTTTTACGTAGTTTTAACTTAAAGTTTATTTAACTTGTCCAAGAAAATATCGACTTTAAGTCAATGTATTAAGTTCACTTCCACTTCCGAGTAAGTTATACTTTCTAAACAAATATGAAAACGAGAAAATACTGGGGTATATTGCATAAATATATAAACTTAATAATATAAATGTCTCGCAATTTTTTTATTACTGACAATGTTATGGCTGACATATTTATAAACGAGTTAAAATGTTTAAGAAAAAACTAAAGTAAAAAATATGGCCAATGCAAAAGTGTATTTTAGATATTCTACTATGGTGTAAAATTAAAGCACACTATAATGATACTTACTACAGTGACGTCAATATGATTAACTATGTATAACTAGTACCCAGTTTTAAATTACTAATAATTGTAGATGAGTACCACTAAGTATATTTTCTTCATATTTAGAAGAAATTCCCATCAATCTCATCCAAGTACATTCAATGCTTCTAGGTAGTAGTTAGTTAATATTAACAAATTTCTTCTATAGCTAAAAATTAAAAAATAAGTCAAAATGACAAAAATGTCCAATGCCTATGAATTACATCAGAAGTCATTGGTATTCATGGCCATTTGAAAAATCATTTTGCAATAAAACTATATTTTTTATATTTAACGATTTTATAACAGATTACAAAACTCAATTTGGTCAATATCAATTGCGAGTTCAATCAGTAAATATCGTAATCATAATGTAAGTGAAATATTTCTACTTTCATTTTCGAGGCTTTATCATTTTAGAAAAGAACATTTAAGCGTCCCAATGCTTTTAAAACATTTTTGATTTAAAAAAAATATATATTTTTGGAAATTGTACTTAAATAATATGAAAGACATCTAAACTGCTGTAATATTTTACCATCTGACGCAATAGACAGTAATAATTTGTTCCAGGACCTTCAATTATTTCAGTAACGCAAATAATTTTTAAATTCATAAAAGTACTCGTCTTATAACAAATACAAAATTGTATTGTTTGTTTAACAACTAAATATGTATAACAAATTTACTTTTTTAGTAATAAGAGTTTTAATTATTTAAAACAAACATAAAAGAGATTGTAGAGCAAAATTATAAAGATACCTCCCCAAGAATAGAAAACAACTTTAAAATTGCAGAAATCGTTCGAGCGCTTGTGGGCTACAATATAATTTTATTTAATTTACAGTGTTTATTTATCTCTGTCACAAATACAAATACAAAGAATATCGACCAACAACAAGCTTTGGGCCAAACAAGGTTAAAAATGTATTTCTAATAGATGGTCTCCTTTAATTATTCTCTTCTCGAATGTATACATATTTAAAGTTTTTTAATTATATCTCCATAATTCATTCCCAAAGTATCTTGAGTCGCTAATAGCCCATTGCAGAGCTGTAGTGCGAAGTTATTTAATCAACCAACCCAAAACACTGTATTAGCAAACTTCCTTTATTGCAAAATGAATCAAACCCGGTGTAGCTGCTTATTTTAAGGTCACCATCTAATGAAGGAAGTGGTTGATTTGTAAGTCCCCAACCCAAAATACTGTATTAGCAAACTTCCTTTATTGCAAAATGAATCAAACCCGGTGTAGCTGCTTATTTTAAGGTCACCATCTAATGAAGGAAGCGGTTGATTTGTAAGTTCTGGTTAAAATACCTTGTTTATGCAGTGAGAAAGAGAAAAAAACGTTCCTCATAGAAAACCATTTGCATTATTGTGCATTGAGCGAATCAATATTTTGTTTAAGATAAGGTGACTAGTACTGAATATTCCAGATGAAAGCCTAACCAAACTTCTATACAATGATAAAATTACAATTTTAGATTTAGGTGATACATTTATTTGAATACATCCAACCTTCTACTCGCCTTTTTAATAGCTATCCCACATTGATGTTCCCATTACAAGCCTCATTTACCAACACACCCATATCATTGGTACAAATTTACGTACTTTGCAGTTAGTAAGTAGTCTTTCTATCCATTGACCCCAGGTGCAAGACCTAACATTTATAATCACAAAAAAATAAAGCAAATAACTGCAAATCCAGGTCACTTTTAAATTAGTAATTAGTTTTCTACAAATATATGAATAATACAATACATTATATTATTTTATGTATTGTTCCCAATTAATAATACAATACAATATATTATTTCATGTATTGTTTCCAAATAATAATAATACAATACATTATATTATTTCATGTATTGTTCCCAATTAATAATACAATACAATATATTATTTCATGTATTGTTCCCAATTAATAATACAATACATTATATTATTTCATGTATTGTTCCCAATTATTAACAACATATATTATATTATTTCATATCGTTACCAATTATTAATACAACATATGCAACATGAATTCACGTTGCATAAAGTAAAATTAAAAAAATATATTAACACACTTCCATAGAAGCACGCTTGACATTTTATAGCCAATGCCCCTATATCTCCTTCTCCCTCATCGCAGTAAGTATTAAATACTTAGTCTTGAAGAAAAGAGACGGTTATCTGGGTTTATAAACGAGGCCAACTTGTCATTCGAAATGCCAAGGGAGATGGATATAAATCAAGGTATTCTCACTCCGGGACTAGATTGCCTTGTACAAGAGTGTAGACGCTGTCTAATTCATTCTGAAAGCAATTTACTCTGCGTTTGATATATTATCTAGAGTATAGTCTTCAATCCTCCTCGTTTAATAAATACAGCGAGTTTTGCACACTTATAAAGTAAATAATATGTATAAGAAAATATTGTTTGTAAAATTTATTAAAAGTGAATTGAAGAAAATAAAAATAATATTAATAATTTATTTAAATTTTTGTTAAAACTTTTAATGGTGATTCTTTTTACAATACATTTTAATATATTGTTGTTGTACAAAACAATTACCAAGTCAAACAATGCAGTTTCTATAAAATTAAATTGTGACGTTCCAATTAATTCGAATAATCATAATTTAATCCCTCATATTCTATTTTAACGTTTTTGGTAACAACTCGTGCATATTGATGAATCAATTTGTACTAACAAACACTTTTAGGAGTAAAAAAGCTCAATTATTACGTTTAATATTTTAGAGAATCAAAGGTATATATTATTTGTTTTAGTCCTTTATTACCGCAGTCAGTATAAAATGAATATAAAAAGGTTTCTGTTTTATTATTTTTCTAATATCATGTTGCATAATTCATGTATAATGTTAGCATTAATTTTAATTACATCCACATTATATTAATGAAGAGACACATTTTATAAAAAAAACATAAGTTACAAAAGGCTATGTAGAATATAAAAAAGTACAGAAAAAATGACAATCATCAAAGATTATGATAAAACTAAAAACTGGTAATGATTATTTCAATTATTTTGTCTCTAAATCATTAAAAGCCAGTATAAAACACAGTTGTAAATTAGAAATCTTTGGAGATTAATAAGGAAAAGTTTAATCAAACAGTTTTATTTAAAAAATAATCTGGGATTGATAGAACTGTAACACATGAAAGCTTCCAATGCTTCACATGAAGACTTTCTCTTTTTTTATAGCGATTACTCCCTAGACTTCTGGGCGATCACATGGGCAATTTCAAACTGCCAAAATAAACTTTCTTTGAAGCTATACTTTCAAGTTATTAAAGATTGATCCTTGGTCATTTTACACTTCACTTAAGGCAAACGTATCGTCTTAAAGATACATTTCTTTTAGAGTTTTATTTTTGAAATTTCGATTTAAAAAGTTTATATAAAATATTATTTTTAAAACTCTCTTTTTGGAATATATTTTGGTAAAAAGTAACCCTCCTCGTTTAAAATGTATTGCCGCATACTTTAAACATATATAAATTGTCTAGTTAATATTTGTTTAATGATATAGTTAAGGATTTACAGATAAAGAAAATAAACTGTAAAAAATGCTATAATTCTTTTACAACAAATATTTTCAATACAAATATATTGTCAAATAAAACACATACAACTTATACCATTGTCCACAATTTTTATGATATTCATTACTACTATTGCAAGACTCACTTGCTTAATTTTTTAAATGCTTAATTTTCATTTTGTAATTAATTAATGGGAACTGGAATACATTTATTAAAATTAATAATTCATAATAATAATAATAATAATATGTACAACGCGTATCTTTTTAAGAAAATATAAATACATTAATAACAAATATTGCCAAAAGTTTTCTCGTTTCACTCCCAAACATACAATCAAATAGAAACGTAACAGATTTGAAAGTGCTAAAACTCAAAACAAGTTTTGTCTGCATTATTAATTTAATATTAGTAACTTAAGTGAAATAGGTATGTTTTAATGCCCTTATCAGCCCTTTCATTTAATGTATATATTTATATTTAGTTATATTGATCATTATTGTTTTATCTTACTGTCATTAATGAAACTTAAAAACCACCTATACTAGTTGCGAATGAATACTAACTTAGTTAACATTAGTTTTATTTAACCTTTTGTGTCAGTTAAACTTCAGTTTTATTTAACTATTCGTTTAATTAAATTTTAGTTTTTTTTATTGATAGGTTTAGTTAAGTATTAATTTTAGTTGTTAGTGTTAATTAACACTTTGTTTTAGTTAACAGTAAATTTTAACAATGTATGTACCGGAAATTATGTGACAAATCAATAATATTCACTAATTTCACAACAATTAAAAAATATTATTTTTAGTTTTGCTGTACCTTCGTAGAAAAGGAACCAATGTCCAAAACTACCGAGATTGAATTATGGTAACCAATTACAGGAAAACTACAAAATAATACATTATCAATGGAGAAAACGGCAATACCCTTTTATTCTTAATTATATTCAATTAAATATTTTTTCAAAAAGCTAAATTTCAAAATTACGTTAATTCGATGTTAGAAATAACTCAAAAACTATAATTTTGGACGGCATATTTTCTATCGAGACTACAAAACTTGAAATTAAAAAATACAAAATCTGTATTTTAAAATCTACTTTATTAAATGACCTTACATCTTTTGTTGCCACTAATACAGTTAGGTAGGGATACATAATCTTGCCCAACAGCCAGTGATGAATGTGTCTTCATTGATCATAATAACTTTGGGATTGCAACAGCCATGTTGTAACAAGGCATAGTCGAAGCATTGTTGAGGATATTCCGGTGGATTAGCCAACCTATATACTGATACCTGAATTCCCATACCTGAATATTTCTTTTTATGTGAATGACACTACTGTTTGAATAGTTGTGGACATAGTTTCAATGTTGTAACACCGCATATGAACAGTTAAATGTACGAATTTGTTGCTCATCACTTACACTTCTGAATCACACAATCGACATAATTTGAAAACGGCAGTTTTAGTTTAAACTACCTGATTGGTCTTGTGTTGCTAAGGAATGTGTTGAGGCATGTACATTAAAAAAATTAAAAGCTGTCGGGACATAAACACTCGAACTATGGTAAAAAATTTAAAAGCTGCGAATGAACGTTCTAGATCTATTTTTATTATAATAAAAATATTTTATTAACTCGGTACCACGCACGCAAATCAGACGAACAAGCACTTTTACAAATATTTAATCAAAAATACGAAATATTTATTAATTTTTGATTACTTTTGATTCTTATCATAGCTACGAATACTAAAGTTTCATTTTGGAAAAAAGACATTTACTCAAAAATGAGTAAAAACTAATAAAAAGGAACAGTTGCTTGCCTACATAAGCTGCCTTAATAAATCACCTTCAATAAATATCTGCAATTACAACCAATAATTACCTGGAATCGCCTCAAGGCACCGCAGTCCAGGGCCTTATCCGATGTACTACCAGACCAATATGAAGAAGTTATAAACAAAATAAATATTAAAAAAGTGTTCCAAAAGAGTGGGAAGTTAGATAATTGAGTTGTAATGACTTAGGTTTCATCTAAGCAATCGATATCAAATTATGTAGAAAACCACATTCTGAACACATATTTTAAGTTTGTGAAATCGCTTTTTTTAAGATGGATTGAGCTTCAACTGAGATTAGCAATATTACATCACACTCTCATTTTTGAGAAAATACGATTACTTAAATTTGAGTGCGTCGTTGCTCATTTACGATGCAACTGTACTCAAACGAGTATCTTCAGGTCTTATTTTTAAGTACAATTTATTTACAGTACTTAACTGTAACCAGAACTTACAAATCAACCGCTTCCTTCATTAGATGGTGACCTTAAAATAAGCAGCTACACCGGGTTTGATTCATTTTGCAATAAAGGAAGTTTGCTAATACAGTGTTAAACATCCCTTTTTGAGTGCTCGCAGGTTAATATGTTTCTTTATGGGAAAAAATTCGAAAATTGTTGAAATCATTTTCAAAGCTTAATGATGTTTTACAAATCCGAGCTGCAAAATCTTTCTTATATAATTATGTACTTGACATCCTTCAAATTTACAATTCATGTCTTACCATACTATCCTTGTCAGGACGATCGGCCATGAAACGTTTAAAAAACATTCTAGAAAATGTTTGAAAACTAAAATAAGTACTTCTTTTTAATTACTCACGAATGTTATTTCCAACAAAAAATTATTTAAAGAATAAAATAATTTTCATTGTTAAATTATAACAAACCTAGTCGAATTATATTAATACAATATCATTTATAAATATCTTACTAAATTAATCTCATGTAGTTTAATAATATTAATTATCCATTTTTAAAATAAGCATATTTCATCAACGTTGAATTATAACATGTAATATAAAACCACCGATCAAACAATTGAGAAAAAGTTGTTTATGCAGTGAGAAAGAGAAAAAAACGTTCCTCATAGAAAAATAAATTGATTTCTTATCATCTTTCGGGAAAAAATAAGTATTATATCAAATTTTTAAAAAAAGTTTTTAAGTAATATCTAATTAAATAGCTAGGGATTATGCCAAGTATGTTCGTAAATTTATTTTTCAACGGGAAAAGAATATTAATGAAATATTTTTTTAATAATTTCTTAATTAAACCTTACTAGAGCATTAATGTTTATTTTGGATAAAATATTATTTTTGTTTGGTAGATTGTTTTACACTCTTCAATGTTTTAATATACTTTTATCATATTTAGATCACGAGTAGTAAAAGTTTTGAAAATATTTGATGCAGTTTTTTTTCTGTTGATAGTTTGAATATGTTCGTCGCCACAGTTATCGTAGATTTGTACATGTATGTAAGAACCATAAACAAAAATGCTTATTTTTTAACTTTATGTTCATTTTTAAGCATAACGGTCCATTGAACAATGATGACTTCCTTTGAACAATGTGTATTTAATTCAATACACATTTATTGTGTAAAACCTTATATTTCGTAAGTGCAATCAAAGTTCAATTAATATAGAATAAAATAAACAAAATCTTTAAATTCATTATAATGTGGATACATATAGAAAAAATACTTTCAATAACTAAACCCAATTTTATTTATTTTTTAAATATCTTATGTTAACTGTAACTGAAAACTTTATTCTATTTACTAAAAACAAATTGAACAAATTGCATTATACCCTTAATATTATTTAATATAGTAATTTATATGCCTTAATGAGCAACAAGACAAACATTGTAAAACAAATGACAATAAATTGAAATAATTCGGAATTATTTAAATATTTGCTATGAGGTATTATACTCATCAAAAATTGCAAAAGAAATGCCATAACCGCATTCATTGGAAATGCAGTCTAATCGGCTGTCGAACAAAACGGAATAAACAAATTTAAATATTACAACTGCTGTGAAATATTTTCAAACGTTATAATTTCGTAACTATTATCATGATTAAAATAAATGCGGTCATTTTAAGTTGATATTGATCAGGGCATATTCTAAATAAAATTTATGACTGAAAAATTGCTGTGTGTGTACCAGCCCACTGACGAAAATCCCCAATTTGAAGCCACATTGGCGATATTGTAATATTTTTTTTAATTGTCCTTGTACAATTCCAATGCCTCGAATTATACGACTGCTCATTTTTGATAATTATTAATATCAATTTTAATTACCGATATGAATATTCGTTTTACGATTGCTCGTTTAAATCGCATCTGCTTGTTAGAATAGGCTTTGATATTGAGGCTATAATTTGTAGACTACTATTAATTTAACCCGCGCATATGTGTACCAATAAGGGTGAGTGGAAATGTGTACATTAGATAGCATTAATTGAAAATTCCGTTATATCTGATCAATAGATGCTAAAGTCCTGATTTGTGCGCCAAGCGAAGATCAATCAATCGCTCATAAAATTAATATATATTATGTGGGTGTTTTAGCAAAGAAAATAATACAAGAGGGTAGTCATGACATTATTGAAATATACTTAAACTTTAGGTTCAAGCTAAGATAATATTTAAAAAGGAACATTTAAGTGGGGGCCTACGAGATTAACCCACTGGGACGACACAGGTCTGATCACATGAAGATTGTAAACATGAATGATAGGGTGTTGCCACCACTAAGTTATATGCATAGGTTGTTCTATTACAAACAAGCAGGGGTGATGGGAAAATGGGCATTGATATCCTACATATTAAAATATAATAAACGTTTATATTTTATTATGTTGACACATATTCATCGAAAATACAAAAGATTACAAAAAATGTTTAGAAAGAAACTGAACTTATCAATCATTAAGTATAATAAACCCACCGTTATTAAACCAAACATGGGTTTAAGTCGGAAAAATCATAGTTAAAATTACTAATTGCAATACAAAACTTTGTGACTAATAACACACTTTACATAAATTTAGGTCACGCTAATTAAGAAATATGATTACATGACCTTAAATTGCGCGAGGTATCGATGGGAAACGTGTTGGATAATTAAATTTTTCGCTCATTATATTTGGTTACTCCGATATACTCACGTTTGGATATTAGTGGTAAGCGAAATATTTTTGAGATACATCGATTAAAAAACACATGATTATAAAATTTTTGTTTTTAAAATATTTAAAAAGAAATAGTGAAAACTTTTTGAAATTGTATAATGTGTTCACACGCAAGGGATATGGTAGGGTGGATGGGGGTGTTCAAATGCCATGTAATCAGTGACCTTCGCCTGGCTTTGAAGGTCAAGTGTACCAAATGTCATCAAAATATTAGCAAAACTGTAGATTTGCAGATATATATATATATATATATATATATATATATATATATATATATATATATATATATATATATATATATATATATATATATATATATATATATATATATATATATATATATATATATATATATATATATATATATATATATATATATATATATATATATATATATATATATATATATATATATATATATATATATATATATATATATATATATATATATATATATATATATATATATATATATATATATATATATATATATATATATATATATATATATATATATATATATATATATATATATATATATATATATATATATATATATATATATATATATTACCAATAAATTATTTAAAGAGCATTTCAAAAATGCAATTATTGCATAATTAGTGGCTAAATGAAATAAAATTAAACATCACTTAAATCTTACAACATTGTATGTAACTGGATTATTTAAAAATATATATAAATTTCCATAGAGATAGTTGCTAAACTAATGAAATTGGTACAAAAAATTACGCGCCTTCATAACCTTCATATTCATTCATTTGTGTTTCCATTAGTGTTTTTAGAGAAACTTTAATCATAACCTATTAGCATATGCACGTAAGGTTTGAAACTACATTTTCAATTATTTTGTTATAAATAGGTCACAAGATTTTGTTATAGTAGCAAAATTGCATACGTAAACAATTCATGTTGGTCTATGCAAATATATATTTTCTGATATACATGATAGTGTACGTCACGTAAATTAAATTATATATAATATATATAAAACTCAAACAAAAATGAATGCAATCAAACATTATGTAAATACACATATTCTGAGTGTTATATTAAAGTAAACACAATTATATACGCGTTCATGTTGAACTAATAGAATTCCAAACACTTAAATATTTGATCATCAATTTTCAACATATGTTTTAAGGTAACACGTTTCCGTCTTTTATGTTTTATTTTCACAGATAGAAACACTTTGTAATTATGATCAAATATAATAACACAAATATTAGATACTATGATTGTCTAAATATAAATACACAACATTATTATATAGATAAACATTTCAATCACAATGTGAATCGACGGTCACCTTTCGTATAAATGTTTTAATAACTTGTTTGTTAAAGTAATTTATTTTATATTAAAGTCTTTTATTTATGAGAATAAAATCAAATTACGATTATTATGTTAAGTATTTTCCAATTAAGACTTGAAATCAAATATTGATGTAAAATATTGCACTTATTAATGATGTGAAGAAATATACAATTATCGAATGTGAATTTTCTTATAAATTTTCCTGCTTACTCAAATTTTTAATTATAAAATATATTTCATAATGCAAAAATAATATCGTAAATTAGTGCAAATGTCTATTTTGTTATGTGTAAACCTAAATGCATTCAAGAAAAACATAATATATTATCATTTTATTTAACACATAATTTAATAGTATGTTCAAGGAAATTCGCACAATTATTTTTATGAAATTTCGAGTTGTTTTTAATAAGTTTATTGACCATAAGTTTTAGTTTTTATTATTTGACAGTGATTAAAATAAAATAATTTTTTAATACAATTTTTTTTTTAAACTAAGGAGACGATAATAAAAAATTTACATAAAAAGAAATAAATCAAATAATGTTGTTAAAAAAATTATTTTAAACAATTTGCTATAATATTCGGTGGCTATAAAACGAACTCGAGATCAGTGGATTACTTGTTAGATTCTTGGTAAGTATTATGAAATTATATATACAACTGATATACTAATATCGATTTCATTGTCCTTAAATTTTGTTAATTTTATAATGTTAAAACGTCCAATATAGAATCAATTTTTGGTCACAGAGCTAAAATTCTATAAGCACCTCTCACAGTCAAGTACTTATCTATATTTATCTGGAATTCATATCTTATTGAGAACTCTTATTACAGTCCTAAAACGATCAACATTAAATTCTCTACGCATAGCATAGCTACATTAAATCCTACACACACAGCAATTGAAATGCGAAATAATTGAAATTGCACTTGTATTTTTGAGAAATCATCAGCCTGAGCGATTTCACTCTAAATTCAGAAATATACATTTTTAGATATTATATAAATATATTTAATATCTCATTTAAAAATAATACTTAATAATAATTATTTTCTGTAATCCTTTTCTAGCGTGCAAAAGTTGATTGTATATATATATATATATATATATATATATATATATATATATATATATATATATATATATATATATATATATATATATATATATATATATATATATATATATATATATATATATATATATATATATATATATATATATATATATATATATATATATATATATATATATATATATATATATATATATATATATATATATATATATATATTAAGGATCTTAAGTAATTTATCATACGTAACATACTGAGATTCTTATTCAAAGCATAATCACAAGAATGCTATTTTTGTCAAACCCTAAAATAAATGCAATTTCAAACGATTTCATATTTATTTTTATTCTATATTCCTTCAAATAAAATAATATCTTTCATATCTGGTAGGTGGCGTGAGTAAAATAAATTATGGTTTAAATCAAGAAATTACTCCTCAGTAGGAAGAAAATGAGTTATTTTTCGTGTTTTGATGCATTTTTATAGAAGCCATTTTTAAATGAAATTCCAAAAATAATTGAATTTGTCTATTTGGGTCGCATTTGTATTGTGTTCCAATATATACAATTGAATATTTCTGGGAAAAAAACTATTGAAAAGGGAATTCAATTCCTTGAATTTTTTTTAAATATAATTGCAGTTAGACTTTTAGAGAGAAGGGTATTTATAGATATTCTGTTATATTTTTTAAGTTAACAATTACACTAATAAATGATTTTTTTTTAATTCAAATACATAAGAACTATTTTTTTTAACAAAGAATATGTTCCGCAGTACGTTTTTCATAGAGTAAATTTGAGGAAAGTTACAAAACAAAATGTTGAAGAACATAACATTCACGATGGAAACTCTCCACTGTTATGCAGAATTTCTTTATATGAATTAAAATTGACAGAAATAATTTTTTACACATACATTGACATAAAAATGACACTTATAAGCCAAATGGACTATAATTATATAAAAATAAATTTATCAGAACGTCAAAAGTTTTGCCGCAACGTTTAAACAAATTTGCAAGGATTGTTACACGAAATATTAATTTGGCTATAAACTTTATAGGGAACAGGAAGACTCATCTATAATTATGTATTTCTTTCTTCATTTACCATAATAATTGGTTTACAAAAAAGGTTTCCATTAATATACACATGTATAATTGTCCTCATTTTATTTACAGCGATATTTGTTATATTTAGGTTACCAACTGCAAAATAATAATGACATTGCCCATAATACTAATTTAAAGACATTGTCCACAATACTAATTTAAACACATTGTCCACAAAACTAATCAAAATATATTGTCCATAATACTAATTTAAAGACATTCCCAAATTCGTTTAATTTCCGATTTTTCAATAATTTGTTACAGAAGATATGCAACAATTGAGGAGGTCGGTCTTAATTTCTACAAGAAAACAACACTTTCCCTAACAAACTTTTTTAACAAAGCAAATTTTTTAAAATATGATGAATATTGATTAAAATTAAGTTATTTACGTTATCTCTACAAAACAAAATTATTATTAAAAATGTATTCGTAATTATCTCTAGTTTAAAAACGATGGCACTCTTTATAGTTTTCTATTTCCTACACAACAATCATTAGGTATGTATATTAAGTCTTCTAAATACTAAACGGTGTTTACTAATTTACTACATTAAATTATACATACTGTACCAAGGAGAAGGAAGACCATATATATATATATATATATATATATATATATAAGGTGTGCTCGTTCTCGCGCTGCCTGACGGAAGGCGGGGAAATCACATTTTAGACGTCATAGTAACGCCTACCTCGCGCTTTCTGTAGGCGTGTCTAATGCTCTCGTTCGTGACGTGCTGCCATCTATTTTTTTGTGTGAACTATTTAAAAATGATAATCGCTATTTTTATTTAGAATTTCCTTAACTTTAAGAGTTTAAATTATATTTTAAGGATTGCATTTAGTATGTAAAAATTGGAAAAAGGTGCTTAATAAATTAAGCGTATTAAAAAAATATTAGCTGCCACGAGAGCATGTCCATGAATTTTTAAAGAGTAAAATAGAACCACCCGGTCAATGCATTTGTATTGGACATATTAAATGAGTTGCATTTTAAATCAAGTAAAATACGGGGACATAACAAAACAATGGCGGATTAGTAGTGAAGCTACCTGAACACAATTATTTACAGGTATTTGCATTATTTTGCTAATTAAAAATTAAATCACCAGTTGTTACCCAACCGGGGATCGAACCTAAGTAGCAATGCTTGAAACACACAGCCAATGAGAATAATCAAAAACCGATAGTAAGGCGGAGCAAAAATATGCTTTCCTTTCCCACTTTCAAAAAGCGAAAAACGAGCGCATCTTCTATATATAGTCTTCACTATCCTTGAAACAGTACAACCAGTAATCATGAATATGTTCAATATCGCAAATGTAATACAATTTTGAACAGTTACTTCAATTTATTTAATGGAAAGGATATAAACACTATAAAAAAATGCTTGAAGCATGGTTAGTTTTGAGGAAAAATACTCTCCCATACCAATACAAAAGTTACCAATGTTATATCAATGTTATTTCTTCTTTGCCAAAATAAAAAAGTTTATAAATCAATAAATAAAAAATGAGTAAACAGTACCAGTCTTATTAGAAATCTTAGATAAGTGCCAAAGTATAATCTCTGTATCAATATTATAAAAGTTAAATAAAAAAAACTTTAAATTATTGGCTATACAATATTTACAGTCAAAATAAAGCCATCATTTCAATAATTTTAGAGACTCGATCATGTTTGACGTCTGTGTCAGTAACGTCAGTGTCAACACTCATATCTAGTCCTAGAAAATTCTTTCACGGAAAAGCAAATACTACAAAATTCTCCTTCTTCCAAAGCGTCCTTTAGAAACTGGGTTTCCACAGTTTTTGGTCGAATGCTTCCCATGCCTGGCTTATTTTCCTCAAAAGACTTGTCAGTTTGACCACTATAAGAAGTTCCAGGTGATAAGCATTTTCTCTTTACTAGTTGTCGTTGGATTGGATTCATAGACTTCGCATTATTCTTAAAATGATAAGTCATAACGATTTTTCAGCTTTTCTTTGTCCTACGCTTTCTCTTTTCTTCAGTAGATTCCATTTCTTAGCGGTTTGATCAATTCTCATGCCCTGATGATTTTATCATCTGGCACATTTAGTTTGTTTTTTCTGGAGACACGGGATTTTACATTGTCAGTCACTCCATTTATGTTCTAGGTGCGAAGGAAATGATTACCCAACCATTTCTAAGACAACTGCTGTATTTTATAATGGGAGGAGTTGTAATATCCCTTCTTTGTTAAGTACGTATATTCCTGACTTTTTTAACCAATAACTTACGTTGGAAACGTTCTTTCCCCTCTAACTTTGTTTCCACTGTTCAATTTAATTTCCAAATCCACTTTAGGGATTTCTGCATATTTTTATTTTGTTTTACTATGATAAAAACTGTTTTGTCCCACATTTATTTGGAACAAAGTAACCCGTTTTTTGGAGTTACAGCACCATTTTTTGATCAATGAATATAATTAAACACTTTTGATTGTCCAGCCAAAAACCTTATATATATTCTTAATCAGGTTTATATTGGCTTTGAAATTTGGTACTTGCCTACACTAAACCATCTACTGTATTCCTATGCTATCAACAAATACGTGTATTTAACAGGGTTATGAAAACATCACTATTGCAACCTAGCTGCGAATATTAGAACTACATTGGAGATGGGCTTGTCTAACTACTACTGTGGTCTGGTGGAATCTGCAGTTACTATGCAAACCTAAAGCAATCAGCTTGTAGCACGCATGATTCAGTAAGTGTTTCGTTTTAGGATAAAGCAATCCCCAGGGTCAAAGTAACCAGTGTTTATGGTACTTCTATAAAATAACCCATTCGGTATTTTCTAAAGGATTTATTTAAATTAAATGTTATCTTTAAGTTTAATTATGGGTTATTTTATTTATATGTTTACTTAAACTACCAATTATAAAAATGCAAAGATAAAAACAAAATAAATAATATCGCTTAACAAGAGAGAAACCCAAAACCAATAATATAAACTTCGTCGAAACTTTTCGCAATTCAACTCCCATAAAATTTTTCACACCATACCCTAAATTAAAATGAATCCTGAATCGAAGTTGCATAAACGTTAACCCATAATCATAAAACATAACTACACGGGATAATTAGTAATGTCTAAAAGCCTTTATTACCCAACCTTAAACGTCAACAAATTGAAGTTCCTAATCCTTTGGAAGCGGCAGAGGATTAGAGCCTTAAACACGTACGTCGTGATGAATATAAACTCTTAAAGCTAAGAGGACTGAAAATCTGTTGAATGAAAGGCTGTGAGAGGGCGAAGAAGTCGTAAACATCGATTTGCTATTTTAGTGGCAATTTGGCGCGATAAAACCGAAACTGACCTCGTAAACGAGAACGACTTGGCGTCTGTTATTGTTAAATGGAGATTCGGTTAGGAAATATGTTGCGCTTGATAAGAATTTGGTGTTTGAATATTCGGAATTCCGATTTTTGTGGTCGGAAGAAGTTTGTATTTTTGACGTAGCGGAAAGAACATTCCTGGAAGTTAAATATTTAAAACTGAATTTCTGGGTATTAAATTTATATATATTTTTTTCAAATGAAACATTTTATTTGAATAAAATATCCAAATGAGAAAAATATAATTTAACTTTGCGAATAAATAATTTAATTGTAGCTCAACATTTAAAAAATAAACATTAGTTTTTTTAATTGCGCACAACTCTAATTTAAGAAGTCAAACTTTAGTTTGTTAATACTCATTATTTAATTATTTTATATTGTAACATATTTCTTTATATAAATATATTTTTTCATGTACAATTTATAAAAGAAATGCATATTAAATTAAATATAACTTTCCGTTTCGGCCTTCATAAATTTTACAAATACTATGATTTCATGTATGTTGCGTATTACTTAAATTGTAATGCTATGTTCTCTTTTGGGGGAGTTTCAATGATATTTTAATGGATTTAATTCTAAATGTTTAAGAAAAATCTTATTTATTTTAAAAGAGATGGAGTTTAATTTGAACTCCAATAAAAACATTTTTTAAATATTGAATAAAAGTATTTCAAGAATTTAAAAATGGAATTTATTTCTGACAAAATGGTGATTCCTTAGCTGAAAATTCAAGGGCAGCCAATCAGAGAAATATAACAATATATATTTTTACCTTTACAAAATTATGATAGCATGGGTATTACAATTATTGTACCAAACTTGCCAAAAGAGTTTATTAAATATATGGCTTACATAAAATGTGTGTTACTTTTATACAATTTAAATTCGTAAACGATATTATAAACAAATAGTATTTTTAACATACAAATCTGACAATTGTTGTATTTAAACTGCTTTCCAAAAGTTCTGCACAGGAGACATATTATTTTTTTCAGATATACGCGTGGTCTTGGAATCAGGGCCACCAATTAAATACATTACTACATCACTATTTTCTTTGATGAGGACCATTCTGTGATTTATCGCCTCCTATGGAAATTATTTCAAAATGAATGAAATGATTGCCCATACACTTTTTCTAGATTGTCATAGACTTTCTACTTTTCTGATGATACGAATATGGCTTTATTGGCTAAATTTACTTGACAAGCATTCATGTTAACTGTTAGATATTAAATAGTTACATCATTAATTGGGAGATCCATATCTTTAGCTAGTAGCCAGGTCACTTTTATATAAAATAATAACAAAAAATATAACACTGTTGTATATAAAATAATAACAAAAAATAAAATAAAAATATTCCTTGTTTTTACTTATTTATTATATACGCTAATCATTATTTCCTTTCATGATATATTAAAACTAGGAAATGCTTAGATTCGCCCCCCCCCCCATGTTTAATTTAGTAACTGAATAGTTAATATCTAAACCCACAAAAGTTCTCCTATTCTCTAGGCTTAATTCGACGGAGGTGTAGGATCAAAGGGTCTACAGAAGATTCATTTCGATTTCCGATCACCAGTGTTTGTCACTGTAAACATTAAACCCAGTAGGGAACTGTCGAAGTGGTGTCGTAAATATGCGAAACGAAAAGGGATTGGATTTCACATTGCGCTATTCACGGACGAGGATGTGGAAAGAACAAGAAAGACAGGAAAAGGACAGTGAAACGAACACAACCTCTTTATCGCTGAACCGGCATTTTTTTTTCAACTATCACACTGACCTACACCCCTAAACTTAGCTTATTTTCAAAATACCAACGATTGAATGATGTAATTTAAAGTAATTTAAAAATATTTTATTGCTTTTGTTACAGGTTTATGTGCGTAATTTTAGTTAATTCTATCACTAAAAAGATGCAGGTGTTTTAGAGTACATTGCAACTTTTTGATGAACTTGAACACTTATCTGAATATTTAAAAGAAGTTTGTAACGTAATATGTTTGTTGAGGTTCCGGAAACTGTTAGATGACGAGATAAAGTGTGTGAACCTTAGGGGAGACTGTATTCAATATAAATTGGTTTAGTATAACTTTCTTTGGACTATAATGCATGCCGCCGAGAAAGCGGAAACCTGATGGACGAGTTCATTATCAATTATAGCATTGCTCGTATGGAGTGACCATCATATTCCCTCTATCTCATTCCCTTCAGAAATATTTTGTATATCCTTTGATTTACTGTCATTTTAAACCTTTCTTTTTATCTTTTCTTTTAACCATTTCACCAACTCTCAAACATGTCCAAAATGCCCCAATAGAGGAATACCAGTTTTTTATCCAGGTGTGCATACATAAATCATATCATTAAATAATACGTGATTTTTTTTAATTAATACATTAAAACATAATTCACTCCATCCATTTGAACTTGGATTCGTGTCGATCAGAACTTTTTGATTGATCTTGAATTTACTACCTCATGCTTAACTTTTGGAAATTGAATGCCTCATGCTATTTAGGTAAAGAATGAAATGAGACTCTTTAAGCTCGTATTTATGAAATAAACCTCAACTTATACTTTTAGGATTTTAAATTCCGGCAATATAACTGCGTGTGAAATAGCACGAATTAAATAAACTTTTATGATAACTTTTTTTAAGAATGACAAAGTTTGTGTCCTCTCTTCTCGAAGGTGTGATTATCAAAAGCTTGAAAATCCCTTGTTCGAGCAGTTGTTTGGGATAACTCGCCCTCCGAGCAGTCGATTTTTGCACCAAGGGGGTGCTAGCAGTTTTTTAAAAGCAATATGTCATTGCCCGGTGCCAATACCGACTGATTGAGTGGATGAGTAACCCTAAACGACTTCTCAAAGGGGGATTTTCAAAATTTTGTACTCATTGACACTTAATTTTCTATCAAAAATTGGTCATTCGTTAAAAAATCACAACACAAAGTTTATTTCATTCGTGATATTTGATACGCAATTTCACACCCTGAAAGCATAAAATAAGTTTTATGTCATGATTTCGAGCTTCAAGAATTTTATTTCGTTCTTGGCCCATATAGTATTAGGCATTCTGCAGAATGCCTGGGCAAAGTATCTAATAGATGGAAAGAAATCGGTTACTCCATACTTTGCCTGAAATCTTCAGGCATTTTATAGAATGCCTGGATTTCGTACTTTGACGGTAATTATATATTTTGTTTAAAAGGCAAATCAATATAATTGTTATTTTTTAATTTGGAATGCCTTCTAAAAAAAACTCTAAAATACAAACAACAAAAATCCTAACTATTCAAGACGATGCATCTATTTTCAATTTTCAATATTTACCAATTTTACACGATTCTAAAAAATAATAACATGATTTCTTCTTCCATACCACTTCTATTTTCGGATAGGAGCTTATATTCGGTGCTTAAAAGGGAACTCATGCAAAGATAATTCAAAACATAAACATATAACATAGCATTTTTAAATTAAAATACAAGAATATTGTTGCCAATGTTTGGTTCTACCAAGTATTTCCGAAGCCATTCAAACATGTATAAAAGAAAGTTGAAATACCATCGAATAAAAAGTTACCCTTACAAAGAAAACATATGGAGATTCTTTGACGTATTGGAATGAAACCTTAGAACTAAATTTTTGTGGAGAATTGCATCGAGAAAAGCTTTTGTTGACTGGAATATTTAGATTGCCTTCTGAAATCAAGTATAAAAGAAATAAGAAGACTTCTCTGAGAACAATTTGTTTTCCTGAATAAATATTTCGGATGCTTGATGTATAAGTGCATTAAAAAAAATGCGAATTTTTAAACAACAGTCCATTAAAACAGATTTAAGTTTATTAGGAAATGTAATATGTCGCATGATTTATTATTAATTTTATTGGTTAATTACGGCAAATTTTAAATTATTATTTTCATATGCAAATAATATTTTAAATATTTTTTGCATTTATCAAGTTTGTGTTAAAATATAATTTTTTAATTAGCTGAACCTAACTCCAATATTTTGCATTCATAGGCTTAAAATTTTGTAAAATTTACCATAAAGCATTAAACCATAGTTTTAAAGTAAATATATACTTTTCAATTATTTATGTTAGTTTCAATTTCTATATAGCGTCAAGGAAACTTGCCAACGTTTTAAAGGTGCTATTACTGCAAGTCTGTCTCTCCCTGCACTCAAACCTGTTTTTGTGCGACTTTTTATTTGTGCAATTTTTTTTGTGTGATTTTCTTTGTGCGATTTTTTGTGCGATTTTTTTGTGCGGTATTTGAAAATTTCAAACAAATTGGAATATAATTGATTATCTGTCTACCGAGACATATACAAGCGTCTAGTGAAACAACAGTCGTCGCAAAAACTGATTACTGACTACATGGTTACTGAAAAAAAGTCAACTCTAAACGAGTGCGAGGTAGTATCTTCAAGTGACGAAAGCGAGTTTGAACCAGTTTACCACAAGAAAGTTCGCGTATTGTCAGACTACGAAGGATAATGGTTATACGTTATGAAAAGTTTTGTATGTGTAAAATAAGTACATATGTAAAAAAAATATTTAAAAATGTTCGCCTGTGTATTTTCTAAATCATATTCCAAAAGCTTTGACGAGATTCCAAGTAGCTGCCAAGCCTCGTGTCTTGATTTCGTTTAAAAAAGCAATTCCTAGTTATTTCGTAAGGTTATGAATTATTTTCTACGTGATACTTTTTTTTATGCGGCCCCTATTTACTGCATAAAAAAATTTAATTGTGTTGCGAAAACTATTTTGTATTGCTATTCGTGAAGTTCTGTGCGCTTTTTTATGCGGTCCCTATCCACCGCACAAAAACAGGTTTGTGTGTATATATATATATATATATATATATATATATATATATATATATATATATATATATATATATATATATATATATATATATATATATATATATATATATATATATATATATATATATATATATATATATATATATATATATATATATATAACTGACAATTGGATGACTGCTCCTTTCTCAAGACAAGTACTAAGCCCGCAACCCTGTAATTACAGGCGCTATATTCTACCACCAAGGTCGGCGAGAGCCTATCTGCAGACATTCGATATACCTTCGCAAATAATATACAAGCTCCCCTCACAGCTCACACAAGTTCAGAGTGAGTTTCCTTCAGATAACGACTTCACAAGCACGTCTTGTACTTGTTTACGCGGTGCCCGTAGGATGTGTTTGTCGTTCGATTGGTTTATAGGAAGACGGGGATGTAAGGATCGGATCCGCGGATCGGTGAACGTTTATTAAGAAATCCGAATGTCAACAAATCGTGTTTTCTTTTGGCGTATCTCCCTTCCCGTGAAAGGAAGCTTTCGATAGGGGGGACAGTATTGATCCAGGATAAAATGCCGATCTAATGTATAAGGTTTATATTTTTTAGAAGTATCATCGTGGAGTTTAGTAAAGTAAGTAGAGGAAACTTAAAGTAAATAAAGTTTGTAAGTAATAAATGTTTTGTGTGAGGTTGAAAGGTTTATGTTTTTTTAAACGACTAAAAAGTGTAAACGTCTAAAGTAGAAAACGTTCAATAATTTATTTGAACGTGTAGTAAGTTTTATATGTATTAGTTTTTATCCTTTCCTCACAACACAGGAAAATCCGCTTTTAGCTTTTAAGTAAATCAGAAAGAAACAAATAAACAAATAAAACGACAGTCATAAGTTATAATTAATCTTAATTTGTATTAACTTTTCCAATTTATGCAAATGTTATCAAAAATACAATAGCACTTCTACAAACATATATGACTGAAGAATAGTGAAGGACGATTAACTTATTCCGAATAAAATATAATAATATTCTTCTATAATAATAGTTTTGAAAAAAATTAAAGTGGATGTTAACTACTTCATGTATTAAGTAGACGCATTAGAATAAATTAAATCAAAGGAAATACACTTTATTTCTGTCAGAGAAAGTGTTTAATTAAATTAAATTTGGTGGCAGTTGTATTTTAAGTTACGGAGATGGGAGCGTAAACTTTTAACTTGAGAACATTTTCCTAATTGAATCTGAAATTTAATATTAACCAATATTTATCGCATTTGGTCGAAACAATTTTTTAAAAAGTATGTACTGGCCGAAAAGGTAAAATACATAATATTTTATACCTATGAAATGCATTTTATATCAGATATTACTTTTCTGATTACAATCACGATGAAAAATTAATAAACAGCCAAGCATTTTGTCCCTTAAAATATAATACATCTTTACTCATTTATTTAAAGAAAAACTGTGAAATTAGCTTATTAAACATAAATTTAGTCATGAAAACATATTTGTGCAAAAATGTTACTTGGACGCCAAGCGGTATAAGTCACAAATATCTGAAAATGACCTAACGTCATTTGCCATGACTAGACAGCTAGATATATAATTCGGCCATGTTGTCTGAATCTTAGTTCAATAAATTGTCAAATAATGACTTGCATGCTATTCTACTTAACATTACAGCCAAAACTAATTGAACATTTAAAATCTTTTATCTTAAAATTTTATTTTGTACTTCAAACACTTGGCATTGAATCCACCCATGTAATAGTTTTTAACACTTAAAATAATCTATAATAATGTGATTAAGGTTTTCTTAGAAGTTAATAATGCAGATTTCTAATATATAATTCATATGCATCTGCAAATAGGAAACTATAATACGTTAAGCTTTTTTTTAACGATTTTTGGTATTGGATTTTTTTAAGAACCTTACTGCAGTTTGCCGTTTTAAATATGTGTTTATAAGTACTATTTAATTTTTAGCGTGACTGTAATGATAATTGAAAACATAAATTGAATATATAAGCAACACACAAGAAATATGAATGTTATCATGAAAGCAATTTTAAATCTATTAAAAACTGCATTTGACACTTTAAACACATCAGATGGAATATTTGTAAAATATTTTTATATATAATTCTAAAATAATATGTGCAATACAAGTGTTGTTCCTTATATTATAGCTAAAATAAACTTTAAATGTTTATTATAACTTATTTTGCAAATACTTTTAACCAAAGATGCACTTACTTAAGACTGGTCTGATATATGGGAGTGCAATATTTTAATAAGACAAAAACAAACTAACATGGCTTGTTAAATTTGCAACACATTATGAATACCTTAGAATTTTTTTATGCTAACACAAATAAGAGAAACTAAAGAGAACAGTCATTTTAACTAAATTAATAATGTCAAGAAATAAATGTCAATAAAAATGTCACATTACATCAGTTATTTTACTCTTTTGAATTTTTGTTTTAAATATTAAAATATGTTATGTGGATTTTTATTGTTTAATGTTGTTTTATATACTTCTCAAGAATTCGTTTTTGCCATAGATTATATTTTAAAGTATCGATAATTTTGGAAATTAATTACATAATTATAGTAATTTGCATAAATCACTGAACACCTTGCTCTCTATGATGATATAAAAAGTAATTAAATATGAAATAAATGTTATTGATAACAATGTAAAACAATGTAAAAGTAAGTTAAATAAGAGTAAATACCGTGAATAAGTTGCTAATATATAAATATTTATATATTGCTAAATGTACATATTATTATATCAAATGTATGACGTCAAAATGAATAGATTTCTCTATATAACAAAATAACTTTCATAAAATCATTAGACATCATATATTTGTAGTAATAAGTATGGAATAAATGGAGCACAGATATTTTAGATTAGAAAATTATAAATTTAAAGTTAAATATATTAAAACAAATTCATATATAAAACACATCCAGTCATATACTTACATAAATTCAAGCAGTTTCCAGAACCTCAACAAACAGATTCCTTTACAAACTTCTTTTAAATGTTCAGATAAATGTTCAAGTTCATAAAAAAGTTACAATGTACTCTAAAACACCTGACTGTTTTTAGTGACAGAATTAACTAAAATTACTCATATAAACATTTAACAAAAGCAATAAACTATTTCTAAAGTACTTCAAATTTATTAATTCAATCGTTAGTATTTAGAAAATAATCTAAGTTTCAAGGTATAACTGACACGAAGAGTAATTTGACCAGTTGGCTTCTTCAGTGAACAGAGAGAACGAAGCTGCATGTTAGCAAGAGAGTCTCTCCTCCAACTGTCCCTAGTTTTTGTTTTCATTCATCTCTCTGGGAGGAGTGGCAATTGTCAGGTGGAGGTCCAACCAATCAGAAGACAACGAGATATGCGCATGCGTTGTTGTGCCCACGCGTTCAAACTTAAAGGTAAAAATAAGATAATACATTTATTTTTTTCGATTGCTTTTTTAATGGAATGTATGGATATACTTAGGAAAATGGAGTTGGGTTTGGATTTAGCTGTAATGGATGGAATATAGATTTATTTTTATGTGATTCTGAAGTCTGATATTTTTATTTCCATTAAAATATTTTTTTGTAGTGTATATTAGACTTATTACAATGATGCTATTTAGGGAATATAAAGTAACGAATCAGCTTTGTCAATATATTTATATGATTATTTTAACTTTATTAGCGTTGCATTTACATATTATCGAAATTGTTCTCAATATTACACAACAAATCAGAAAAGTATTTTATGTATATATATTTCTCAAATCTAATCTATATTAAAATATTTTTTTAAAGGAATACGTTAGAAAGATATATTAATATATTTTGCAGTCAAACATTTTGGTATTTTCTTGTCACCTAGATCAGGGGTCGGCAACCTATTGAAACGGAAGAGCCAAAAGTTACAATTTACAAAATTTCCCAAATTTTAAAGAACCACTAAAATTTTTTGTTTCAATATTATAGTATTTGCTTATATATATTTGATTTTTGATTTAAAATAAACGACTTTAAATACGGAAAAATATGTATTCATATAAAAACACAAATATAGATAGTTACATCAATGGGAGCATTGGCTTTGCATGCCTTTTGAAAGTTTGATTAAATCTGGCTTATAACTTGTTGTTTTAAGTTTCAAGCACAACTCTAGATTTTTATTTGTTAGTTGACTTCTAACTTTACTTTTTATTATATTCATGCAAGAGAACGCTTGCTCGCAAGAATATGTCGACCTGAAGATCGTCAGCACTCCATATGCCAACTTCTTCACCTCACTGTAGCATTCTGGAAGACTATTCTATGCGCCTAATATGAGGGCATTGTGGTATCGATAGATACCACAATGAAACTAATTGTGGCGATTTGTAATTAACGATTATGAAAATAGAAGCTATTGAGAAATTTGTTACTTAAAAATATATTTTCTTATTTTTTAAGGGTTTTGATAATAAATTATTATTTTTTTCGTATGGAACTGGAGAGCCACAAATTTACATCAAAAGAGCCGCATGCGGCTCGCGAGCCGCAGGTTGCCGACCCCTGACCTAGATGCATCATTCAAATATTGAGTAGTGGATATTGCAATTTAGAAAAATCTTAATAATATATCGCAATTACTACAAATGAATATTGCTATATGCCTTGCATAAATTTTTTGTAGTAATAAATGTATTTGAAAATTATTGTCAATGGAAAAGTATTATCTATGTAAAAATGTGCTAAAAATAGGAAAAATAAATTAAATAAACATTTATAAATATCAAAATAATTGAATTTCGGCTTAAAATAAATTGTTTAAAAATCAAGCTACCTTTAAAAAAAATTAAAATTAATTCATCAAATAAATTTTAAATACATCCACGAGACAAAATATTTTTATGGGATTTTTCAATCAATGCATTTCAGCACTACGACTGAAATAATAAATTAATCTACAATTACGCCTGACCTTTCATTTTATGAGTAAAATTTAAACTATTTTAATTTAATATCCATAAATCTCTGGTGCTCATTTTGTGTAATATCTTGGATGTGGCAAATAGTTTGTTTTAGAGTAAACGACTAAACAAAATTAACGAAGTGACGGCCTTTTTTAAAACTCAAGGGCATGTTCTTTAAACTCAAGAAAAAACCAACCTCGCTGGCCCTAGACCTTACAGTTGGTAGTTACTTTTTGCATTGTATTCAGTGTTAACCATCTGAAGCGCAAGATATATATATATATATATATATATATATATATATATATATATATATATATATATATATATATATATATATATATATATATATATATATATATATATATATATATATATATATATATATATATATATATATATATATATATATATATATATATATATATATGTGTGTGTTTGGGCGTCTTCAATTTTTCTAATAATGCACCCAATATGTAAATTCATAGAAATACTCCATTTTAAAATATTTTTTTTAATTTAAATGTCTGGGGTAAAAACTTACAAGCTCTATCTTTACAATTAATATATAAAATAGCTATAAAATAGCATCCCAAGAACAACTTATGTAAAAAAGTAATCAATGAAAACAACTTTACAAGTGTGAAAATCCTGTGAACGTGTCATCAGTGGGTATAGAACCAGGAAACAAAAGTTGAACACCAAAGACCAAATAACTCGTAACAATGGATCGCATATTGTAAATAGTAGTCAATAACTTGAGACAAGCTCTGAAATAAAATTAAATTATCATCTAAATGAAAAGGAGTAATCACATCAAAACTATTTTTAAAACTTATGGCAATAAAATAGAATTTGAAATGTATTACATTGTTATTATCTACTTTCCTCTATTAGAATTTTAAGCCAGTTAATTTATTAAATAAACTTAATCGATTCTATAAAGAAGACTCAAACAACAAAAATATTATAGAATGACGTCTTTTATTTGATTAAAATTGACCTGATGACAGATTTTGTAGACAGTTTCTTTATTAATTGGGTCGCGAATTGAAATATTTTGATTTTAGGTGACTACACATTTTAATGAAACCTGAAATTCCACATAAATTTTTAGATTCGGATCAGAATTAAGATAGTGGTATCCTCGAAATCGATTTCCACTAATTGCATAACTTTATGAGTTGTTGTAAGAGTTTGAAAACTTCCGCGATAGCTAATATGAGTAAAATACCGAACGGAATTTTTAATTCGATTTCCCATATTTTTGTGGAATTTTTCGTTTCAGTTGTCTCATTAACTAGGTTAGGAATGCAGGATATATTATGTGGAAAATATTTTTAAACTCTTTTAATACTAAACTGCTACTAATAATACCTTGTTTCAAACTTTATGTAGTTACAATATATATGATATTGTCAATTATACCAGTATCTAATTAATGTCAACTGAACTGTTTATCAATATATAATAATTAAACTTTCATTTTCTACAACTTGTTTTGATTCGTGCAATTTACACTCCAATATTTTTCAATTAATAACTTGTATCATAAAAATCAAAATGTGGCTAATAATTTGTTCTTAACAAATATGTTTTTAAAAATAAGATAAATTAAATGGTTTTAACATATAAAATAATAATTATTTATAGAAACAGAACTAAATTAACGTTTTTGTTTAAAATATTTGTATTTAAATAATTTTCGCTTAATAAATTTTTATTATCATACAAAAAACCCTTCTAAAACACGTTTCACCTAAAGACGTTGCATAAAGAAATTATAAATAAACACTTTAAATTATAGTAGAATTATGAATTGAATGCTTGATGAAGAAATATACATAGTAAAAATTTAACATATTGTATTTTTTTTGTATTTTTGATAATGGTGGGTTGTGGCAAATGGGGAATAACATTTAAAGCCTATGTATTGTGTAAAACATACGTACTAATTATTAATTAGGTAATTATACATGTTATACGAATCGTAGAAAAATAACGTTTTCATAGAGCTCAAAATAGATCAATACGTAACAAGAATACTTATTATGAAACATAAATTATTTATAAGTATATTGTTTAAAAAAAAACAAGTTATGTATTTTAAAAAAGGTGTGTTTTTTTAATTAATACTTCATTAAAAATAGTTACAATAATACGGAAAAAATACAATATTAATTATACATGTTATATAAGTCGTAGAAAAATAACGTTTTCATAGAGCTCAAAATAGATCAATACGTAACAAGAATACTTATTATGAAACATACATTATTTATAAGTATATTGTTAACAAAAAAAAACAAGTTATGTATTTTAAAAGTTTTTTTTTTTTTTTTTTAAATTAATACTTCGTTGAAAATAGTTACAATAATACGGAAAAAAGAATTATTAGAATACCTTCATCAAAACTGGGAAAGTGAAGGTTTTATGTACGAAAATTTCAATTGGTTTGAAGATATTTTATGTAAAATGTTTTGTTTTTAATAGCAGTCATAATTATTGTAAATAAAATTGCAAAAAAACTTTATTTTGAGAATTGAAATTAATATAAGCAAACATTCAGGTGGAGAATGAAGGTTTTTTTTATAATTTTATTTTACAAAATCTTAAATAACGCATTCAATTTGACTATTTTGATAATGGTCTTATGCCGATTTTTTTAGTTTTGAATTTCGAAAAATTTTAATAATTGAATTCTAATTTTGATTAAATTGTCTTAATAAAAGTCTTTAGGTAGTTTTTGACAAATAACAAAGTATGATAGTAATTAACATAATATAAATATTTTAGTGATTGAATTGTCGCTCTAAAAGTCTTTCTAAAGAAACAACAAACTAATTAATGATTTCAAAGTAAAAACATTAGACCCTGAAAAGTTTTATTAAAAATATAATTTATTTTTAAATATTAGGTATTTTTCAGATAAGTTTTGCTTTTGTCAAAATTTGTTTAAACATAGTAATTAAAATAAATAACATTTTAATGGTTGGTGCTGGTAATATTGCAGAACATCACATTTGGAATTACGGAAAAAAACTTCTTCATAAAATCTAGTAAAGTCAAATTATTTACCAAAATTTATGAGTTTTGTATAAAAAAAGAAGTTTGAATAAAAGTTTTTTTAATGAAAAAATTTATAGTAATTTAATGAAATTAAATTCCTATTTATTTAACTTTTTTTTTTCGTCGTTTTAAAAAGTGGGAAAAGTTGTTCTTCGAATTATTAATGCCAAAAATAGGAAATTTGTCAAAAATTCAGGATCTTCGGCAAAAGTTAAGTTATTTTACGAAAATATGAATTTTGAAGCTTGTAAAAATTAGATTTAATTACACCATAGTTAACATGTGCTTATGTGTTAATATAATGTAGTTGTATACCGTTTCCTTTTAAATAAATTACCAACAAAGAATATATTTTGATAAAAAAAATTGACTACATTGCTTGTTTTTTTACATGACGTCGTAGGAACTACTAAAAAAACGTAAATACAGATTAGATTTTTGAATCAAAATAAAATAAATTATAAGAGCAGTTGCTAGTTTTCGAAAGTATTAAGGAATAAAAAGTAGATTTTTTGTTAAATGTCGCATTATAACTTTCTTTTAGAATAGACTGCCACAAAAACACTCCGTTAATAATCAAATATACTGAGACTTTAAAAGTTGAAGGTTGTTATCCATTCTATTTTATTTAACTTACCAATTTGATTAAAAAATTCCTTTTATAATGCCTTTTATACTATAAATGCCCCGAATCTCATAAAAAAGCCATATATTTTTAATACATTGTGAATAAAAAGTAACTTATTTAAAATTGCTGCACAAAGTATTCAAATTTACTTTTCCAATTCAACAAAAGTACGACATTCCCGTTGAAAATATTAAAGTATAATTTAAATTTATGTTTTGAACTCAATTTTAAATATTTATATATATTTATTTTATTCAAATGCAGCATACCTCTTCGAAATATCTAAGAAAATATATTTAAAACGTCTTACGTTATATAAAATATATTTATATGTAATCATATGTGAATTCATGTTACCTAAGAATATAATATATAAATATAGTAATATATTTTTTATATTAGTTATTTCATCAAAATATTTTATATCGAACATTAATACAAACAAAACAAACTATTCTTTCAGCGGAATAATAGAAATGAAAAAAAGTTAAACTTTTAATTCAAATGTAGATTTATTTATCAAAAATAGTTTTATATAACCCCATAAAAGCTTTAAAGAGTTAAAT
Organism: Troglohyphantes excavatus; assembly: GCA_963932185.1. Lineage (NCBI taxonomy): Eukaryota > Metazoa > Arthropoda > Arachnida > Araneae > Linyphiidae > Troglohyphantes > Troglohyphantes excavatus. Next base: position 57,727,310 of record OZ010667.1, on the reverse strand, counting down.
GTAACATTTTATTTATATCAGTATGAAATATTTGCACATTAAATTCATATATTTACTTTATACTATAATGTAGAACATTTAAATAACGATATTTAAAGAAATGTGTTTATATTCTTGCGTCTTGTAAAACGTTTAAGAAAAATTAACTTATGACATAATTATTAATGTTAGAAAATGTTATAATTGTGTTTATGCATTTATGTGTCGTGTATAAATTGTTTTGAAAATAAACTTATGATATATTAATTGTTAGAAAGTGATTTATTATGTTGTTAATTATAAAATTTATATATAGTTATTCGCATTATAATGCATTTTAAATACTCTAATAAACTAATCACTAATTATAATGAATAATTATAATTATATTATGAAATTGAAGTTCAGTAAATATAAACTTTTATTGTTAATTTCAGCCTTGCATCTTTGGTTCTGCATTCGAAGTAGATTCACACTATATTAATAAATAACATCTTTTGACCTTTTTAAATTATTCTCACGCAATTAAATAATATAAGTATTTGTAATTATGATTTTAAAAATCAACTAGGTATGAAATGATAAAATAAAATAGGTGTTATTTTTTATTGAGAAGCTTAAACTAAGATTGGTGTTTTTTTTTAGATTTCGATAGGATTGATTTTAAAACAATCTCCAAACACATTTTAAAATGTAACAAGAAAAGTTAAACTTTTGATGGGTTTCTATTTATAGTTCCAAGCTATGAAGTCTTATGTAACCAATTATAAACACATAGTGAACCAACAGATTTTTGATCGAAGATCTTCTAAATAGACAATTCCTATCCTTTTTCGTGTGTAAACCAATTACAGAATGTATCTCTATTACAGACAATATCTCAAGATCGTAATTGAAAAACACGAAGTCGAGTAAAAAAAAAAGGCGCATTTACAATGGGAGATAAGGAAATAGATAATAAAAATAAAAAAATAAAGAATAAACTTATAACTAAATATGCAGAAGATACATCAACAAGGTATAGATAGCCTTTTAAAAATTGAAAAGGGACCAAAGCTTTGAAAATTTAAATCAATTAAAAGTATTATACTTTTAAAAAACTGTGAATCTCTTCGATGTTTCCATAACCTTTCACTAGAACACAAAAGACCCAAGCCAAAAAAAGAATATCCAATGATTACAACCAAACCATTCTTAAATATATAAAATTTTATCTCAAACTCATGACCGTCTTAAGTTTAATTTTCACTTACTAAATTTCACCACATGTCAAAAAAGAGACCATTGTTTTGGGACTCTAGATGGAGCAGGTTGAATCAAATTCACCACTTTTACTTTCTTTCCTTGTGAAATAAAATCATTGAATGGAAGTACATACTAAATATGTTTTGATAATAAATAATATGATACGTAAAACATGTTTTGAAAAACGTACACATTAATTATTTGCTGCGTAATTTCAGTATATCTCTTGACACATGAACCCCATAAATATCATAGGGATCAATTTAGTTGTCAACTTTTCTTTCATATGTTTTCTATATGGTTTATTCTTATTAACAATTGTCTTGTGTATTAGATGTCTATACTTACATCTGATAGCCCCGTTTTATACTTCATCGTTTATGGCTTCAATAAATATATATTGTGTTATATTGTCATGTCACTGGAAGATATTTTAAATGCACACTAATTTGTCAGGAGGAAAAACTTGTGTGCAACGAAAAGTTAGCTCCTTCAGACCTAGTGTCATGTGTACCTGGCATCAACTTTAGACATCTACACTTTAACAACGGCTTTTCCTGCATAAAACCTTTAAAATATCTGCATTTTCCCTTCATGATTTAAAATTGAAGGTTTTTCGCAGTTTTTTTATGGAGGTCTTTTGCAGGTTTTATGAAGGGGACATTGAAACAAAAACCTTTAATTTTATAGATTTTTAAAATACCTGCAGTTTTCCTGCATAAAACCTTCAATTTCAAAATTTTGATGAAGGTTTTATGCTGACTTTTTTTGCTGGTATAAGACTAAAAGTGTTAAAGATGCGTCGTTATCTAATATTAATAACAACATCAGAGTAGAAAACTAGTACGATTAGACACATAATTAGTAAACTACCAAAATTGAAAAATAACTTAAAAGTAATGAAAATACACAAATGGAAAAAAAAACAATATTTATAGTAATTCACTTGATTTTTTTTCGATATTTAGAAAGGTATCTTTGTAAAAATAAATTTGGAAATACTATTAACATTTAATTACATTCTTAATAGGCATTGTTTAGTGTTATGTTCTATCAACGTACATAAAATATGATTTGACGATTATTAAATGAAATAATTTTATATAAGAGATTTTTTTAAAGAAATATCTTATATACATGTATACAACAAAGAATATAAGTGCGAAATCAGTCAATTACCAAAACATGTGTCAATATCTTATTCATTATTAAGTTAAATCATAAAAGGGTGTTTAATGATTCAATTTTTTTATATATTGAAAACTTTAGGAAATGCGATTTTCCTTGTTAAACCTAATTAATCTGTAATGCTTGAGTTAGAAAATCGTTATCCCGGAAATGAACTTTTGACATTTTATGTAGGTAATTGTTTGTACTCGAATTGATATTCGAGATTTTTTCTCGTTTCCTAGTAATTATCATTTAATTAGAAATCCCCAAAAAAAGTTGAAAGCTGAAGATTAATTTCCATGACAAAGATTAATGCCAGCAAATTTTATTACGGTTGCCATTCTAAATAATCTTTCAATGGGGAGTTTTTTAAATTGCACATAAAGTTAATCAAATGAAATGTAAATCAAAACATTTCTATTTCGTCATTAATTTTGCAAAAAAATACACATTTGTTGAGGAGAATTATTTGTAGTTAATTAACATTAACGAGTGGCTAAAATTTATTGGATCAAATTTATTTACACATTATTTTGTTTGACATTTTTTTTTGTAAGAGTCCGTCTGGATTAAAAATCATAAAATAAATAATACAAAAGTTCAAGTAAATGAATAACATTCACTGAATTATGTTATATAATTAAATATATAAAATAAATAACTTTTGTTTAATAATCGTAAATTATTTTTTATTACTATTGTGTAATATAAATTTTACAGAAGAGTAAAAGTTCTCTAAATGGAAAAAAAACTGATTTTTGTAATTTTTATACTATCAACATTTTTAAAAATTTGCATTAGACCTAATTCAATGCAGTAGAATATTGAAATGTTTTAAAGAAGTAAGCAAAATGGTTCTTTTGAATGTTAAGAATAATTTTAAATAATTAGATTTTTTCTTATATCACAACCTTAACATTTTAATATAAAATATTTAAATATGAACTTGGTAACAAATTCGAAATTATGGATGTCGAAATATTTTAAATTGCTAAGTTAACAATCTATCTAAGAAAAATAGTTATCTTTTAATATATTATATTTAATTTATTTATTCTAATGTTTATATATGTAATCATTCCTAGATATTTCATATTTTTTCTAAATTCTTATAATCTTACTTTTAAATGACGAAAGGAATATAACTTTTATACTTTTTTTCATTAACTACATACATTTAGAAAACTTAATTTAAAAAAAATATTTATATTATAATGATATATGGTTAAAAAAAAATTTAGATTGTCTTTGGTAATTGTTTATTCTACCAGTTAAAAGTCTACCAGCATTCTATATATTGTGTAAGTCTAAAGTGAATAGTCGTTTGGCTATATTACTATCGTATTCTTCGATAATTCATGAGATCTCATTATACTGTTAAAAGGAGTAAAATAAAAATACGGTTTTTGTTTTAAATAGTAATTTTTAGACGAACAATATTCAGTTCAAATTAATTCATTGAGATTATATTTTAGGGCAGGGTTAGAGAGATTTTTTTACTTAATTTCATTTAACCAAATTAATACAATATTAATTTACCAAATGTTACTTCGACAATTCATTTATCAAGGATCAAGTTCACTTTTGAAACACTTACTTATACTTATAGAAATTAAGTTGTTTTCGAAAAATATTTTTTTCAAAAAATATTATATTCTTATTCTAATATTAATAAATATATTTTGAAAATATTAAAAACTTAAAGGTAAAATAAATAAATTAAAAAAATAGTTCTATAATCTTATTCTGTCATTTCTAGAAAGTTGAAGGACTTTCGACTTTTTCCAGACAGCCGTGTGAAGATTGTAAATTTGTATTCGCTTATTACTGCCAAAGCAAATATCCAAAGCATACAAGAAATGTCACAGAACTGCATTTTGCCTGCGGATTTAAACCTTAGCAAAAGTTTTTTTAAAAAACCGATTTCCAGTTCCTTCGTAGGTTGGCGATTTGCGAAAAAAAAGTGCAAGAAAAAAATGGGTAAGGCGCAGTGGCAGGCAGAATCAATTTGAATAGAATCGTAGACAGTGAAAAATCTTAAAAATCTAAAAATAGAGAGCACCCATAAAAAAGTGTTCTTTCAAACTATGATTGATTTTCTAAAAGGAAAATTGCTTTAGAGGATATAATATTTTTGCGGCGAAAAAAACATGATTTTTTCTTAGTATTGAAAAATATACAAATATATAAATATTTCGAGGGGCATAATTTTTTGTTGGACTCCTGCACGAAATCTGCTGCTTTGAAGGATAGATCGCTATTTTGTGATCAAGAATTATCAGTTTCATAGAAATACACACATATTTATAAATTATTTGGCTCTAAAGTGCTTTAAAAATAGAATGTGAATGAATAGTTTCTAATTTATTTCTATAAATTAAATTAATAACACTAAATTAAAATAAATGTACATTATTTTTTTTAATTACAATTAGATTATGAATATTATAAAGGACAATAATTACTACGATAATTACTTCGTATTGATATAATTATAAAACAACAAAATTCAAACAAATTATTTTATAAGGAACTTTTATAACATTATTATGAACACACTGAGTACATTTTGTTAAAAATAAATATAATATATACTTCAAAAGACATTGCTTTCTAACAGATTGTTACGAACATATATTTTTAAAGCAATGTTTTGATGTATTTTATACAAGATTTGAAGCAATCCCAATTTCTGATGCGAAAAGCACCTTCTCTCTCTTTAGGGGATATTTTTTCTTCAAAAGTCAACCGTTGAATTTTTTTTTCCTAAATTCATTTTAAAAAAATAGAATTTACGTCTAAAGAAAACAGAAAAGTCGTTTTTTGTCCAACGCTGATATGAACAGACAAACTGAAGTTAAGAAACTGTGAATGGAAGTATGCTATGGAGACATAAATATATAGAATATATAGACTATATATATAGAAAAAATTATACATGTTTTTATTTTTACCTATTATACAAAATGGACATAATATAGCAATGAACATGCATGAAATTAAATAAAAAAAACGTAATTTTATTTATGGACTTGTAAGTTACCATGATAGTTTTTGAAATGTTCAAAAGGTACCTTAATGCAACTTATATTTTTCGAACAATATACATATTTAAATTTTGATGATCAACAACAGATAAAAAAAAACATTGCTTCTTTTTCGTACCTGCTGACATATCCCCATTGAATATCTCTCCATATGACTAAATTTTAAAGCAAGTACCTAATTTAACAAGCAAAGTATACTAAACGCAATACACGCATGTCACCTAAACAGTATCCATTGTAAAACTATACAGAGAAAAGCTTCTAATTTAAATGAAAACCCAATTATAAATCGGATTAAATGACTATGCGAGCTTGCTTGCATAGAAAATATCATGCTTTTATTTCAAAACTTAAAACGCATTAAAGTGTTTGTTTGTTTCTAAGCCAAAACTCACAATTTGTTTTAAAGTAAAAATCATTGGGCTCACTGAACAAAAACATATTATTAACTTTCGCAATTTTTATCCTCACAGAGAATAGAGTTGAATACTCAGATGCATATATATATTCGTTATATTACAAAAGAAAGTTTTTCTTTTCTAAATTATATGCTTCAATGTACCCACCTGTATTTTCTCATTAAGCGTTGTTTCCTGAATGTTGATTACATTCCTTTCATTTTCTCGTTGGTTTCTAATGACTGTTTTTGTGGTGGTACATTGCAATTAAAGAATATGCACTACGTTGAAAGAACAGGAAAACTCAATAGGAATACAGAAGACGGATGACATATTAAAAAAACATTAATGTCATAAATTTCTGGATATTAATTCTAAGAAATGTGTTTAATTATTTGCCTATATAATTCAGTACAAACCAAGGTTTGAATAACTAATTTAATTACTGACAGAAAAATAACCATGCATTCCAGTAACTTTGCGAGTGCATAGACATGTATATGCGTGTATATTAATATGTTATGTATACGTATATTTAAATACACATTCTTTATTTCTTAGTTATATAGCAAATTTAATGGTTTAGAACTTGTGTCGGAAGTTTGGGTTAATTTTCATAAAATAACAATATCAAAATATCAAGAATAATCACATTATAATTTTTCCAGAAGCCAATTGAATTATTTAAATTGAATGATTAAATTATTATTTAAATTGAAATATTGAATTATTATTTATATTGAATTATTGAATTATTATTTAAATTGAATTATTGAATTATTATTTAAATCGAATAATTGAATTATTATTTAAATCGAATAATTGAATTATTATTTAAATTGAATTATTGAATTATTATTTAAATTGAATTATAAAATTACTATTTAAATTAAATTATTGAATTATTATTTAAATTGAATTATTGAATTATTATTTAAATTGAATTATTGAATTATTATTTAAATTGAATTATTGAATTATTATATAAATTGAATTATTGAATTATTATTTAAATTGAATTATTGAATTATTATTTAAATTGAATTATTGAATTATTTTTTTAATTGAATTATTTAATTATTATTTAAATTGAATTATTGAATTATTATTTAAATTGAATTTCTGAATTATTAATTAAATTGAATTATTGAATTATTATTTAAATTGAATTATTGAATTATTATTTAAATTGAATTATTGCATTGTTATTTAAATTGAATTATTGAATTATTATTTAAATTGAATTGAATCACATATTGAATTATTTAAATATTTAGATCACTCAAACTCTACAAAACTATTATTTTATTGTGTTTTCACGGTATTATCGTGTTATCATCCTAAAAAATTTCAAAATTATAAAATTAAATACAGCGTATATAATGTGTTAATTTAATATATTTAATGAATGACTTACTTTCATCAGATTTTTATCGAAATGTAATACGAATGATGCACAATAAATTAATTTAATATATACTATAATTTATTTTATTTAAATGTATTCTGGCTCCTGGTTGTTGTCCCCTAAAATTCGTTTTGTAGGTGGCAAATTTTCTGACAATTTGTCGAAACCACTTTGAGCCAATATTCCTTGATACTTTAATTTATTTTAATATATATAGTAATTTTTTTTAATCTTATTTTTTATAAAATTACTCAAAACAAAAATGTTTAATAAAAAATATATTAGGTATAAGAAAACTAATATTAATAAAAAATATTACATTGTTTTAATTCATCTAATGGTTTAATCATTACACAAGCAAACAATATGATTATTTTTTATTTATTTTATCAAAAATTGTTTTATTTAGAAAGCCATCATGTTCATTCTAATTAGTACATAATGTATAACACTTTGAGAACAGTCTGTTTCTTAAGAAATTGACCAAAACGCATTGTATACGTTACATATTATTGTAGTACCAGCAGGATCAAAATTAAAAAATAAATATAGTATTATTTTTATACGAATTATCCTAAACCTTCAAATATTACTTTGAATTTAAATTAACCACACTCTATATATATATAACTCTATATATAACTATATATATATATATATATATATATATATATATATTGACAAGATACAAAAAAAATTACATGATATTTAACAAAATGTATTTTCTTTACTGATGGCAAGTTGGCACATATAGTGTTGAGGTTCGGCGATGGGCTTGTGAAACTTTCGACTCATGAATTGGGTACAAACTTTTAAAATAAGTGCGGTCTTTAATATTTTGTAGGCGTATAAATGTAATTACAGGTACTTTAGAAAGGGGATGTCTGCCTTATGGTTTGTACAGGGTACTGGTTGGCTGCGATTGGGAACAGTTGATCTCAGTTTTGCTTTTCAGTATTTTCACAAGTAGCCTTCTAACGGATAAACAAAATTTCGAATATGTAAGTTTGTTTTCACTGCAAGAAAGTTTAGTTCATATTTACAACACATTTATTATTTTTCAATTTTTTTTAATTATATAAGTAGATAAGATTTTTCAAAAGTCCTTCTAATTCTTTCAATTTGAAAAATATTTTAAAAAAAAAAGATTTTTCTTAACTTTTATATTATGTATACTACTGGAAAAACTGGAAATATTCTAATGGAAATATAGGTTTGTCCCCGTTAGGTGACTAGGTGACCCCAACCCAAATCTACGTGCTTTGAGAAGAAAATGTAAACGCTTCCTACTATAGCGTATGCTAGCCTTTCACAAACATCCGAGAACTAACTGTCATGTATCCCCCAGAGCAACTCCCACTTTAACACGTTTTAGTATTAAGCCATAATTAGTTAAACTATTTTGTTATGAAGACACAACGAGCATTTTAATGATTATTCTTCATTGAATAAACAACAAAACACACTTATTAATGATAGAAAGTCATCTCCCACGTTTCTCATATCTCTTGAATTATAATATGGTTAATTAATTATTTAAAAAGCCTAACTAAATGGCACAAAGGAATTGTAAATATCATCTATATGAATAGTTTTGGACAATTTCAATCTGCTCAATCAAAAGGATATATTATGCTTCAGGGAATTTTTAATGAAATATAAACACTGAGTATAAAAATGTCTTATTAATGGATTTTTTAAATATCTTCATATATTGATTTAAAGACAATTATAAAATTATATACTATTTAAATGTATATAATGAGAATGAAACACGATAATCAATTAGACTCAAGTCAATTACTCTAAATTTAGTAGTATTTCAATATTATTAATTTTTAATGAGAACACTTTTAGTGACTAAATTTTGATATCTTGTTCTTATAGCACCATCTAAATTACAAAATAACAAATATTTAAATACTCTGCTTATTATGAATACAAATGTTGTCTCATAATTATATTTTAAAAAATAACTATATTAAAAGCTAAATTTAAATATATAATTTTTTCGATATATAAAAGGAAGCATTAGGAAGGGTGATAATAATAAATACCAGTATTCAAACCAAGTAAGCATTCTATGATTTACGAAAATAACGAGAATTGATTTTATTATTTTCGTTTACTAGGGCCTAATTTAATTAGGGAATACAGAGAAATACGAATGCCAAACATTCATTTATAAGTCACAAAATAATACCTAACAACTGCTATTATTACTAGCATTAGGCAATCCTTTTGTGGGAAGTCCTAAAAGATGTATACCAAAAGCAATGAAAACTGAAAATTGAGTTATCTTGGGCATTAATTTTCTATTTGAGGATACTCTTTTTGAAGTAATACACCAAAGAAAAGCTAATTACGGTCTTGTCAAAGGTTTGTGCTTGTGATTACTTATTGAAAAGTAATTAAAATACAATTGCTAAAACAAACCTGCATTTGTTAAGGAAATCAGTTTTATTTAAAGCATTTGACATTAAGTTAAATATAACGTTTGCACAGATAAAGAGGAATCGTTATTTTATTATTAGAAATATTTTTTGTATCAAATGGATTTTTATAATTTTGATTTTAAAAATTACTTGATGAGAAATATATTTATTTCTATTTATATGATAATTAAATCAGTGTTCACTCTAGAAATAAAAAAGGGCAGGGCGCTGTTGGCTGTAAAATGGCACCCCGTTTTTGAAAAAGCACTTCTTGTTTTTAGAAGGGCACTTTTTTAAAAAAAAGTTTGAGATGGGCCTGACCACCCATTGCTATATCGGACCAGTGACCAAACAAAAAGTTCCGATTTGTTGATTGGTATTGCGCTAGAGCTGCATATTGGGCTATTGGCGACGATTCGGGGCTTATTTTAAAAGAAAGACCCGTTCAAAATTGATATCTCTCTATGAATATACTACTTAAAATCCAAAATTTGACACTTAAAAATTAATGTTTTCGCTAAAAACCAAATCTGTAAGTAGCCCTAATCAGACCCCTTACAAAACTGATGAAAAGGCTACTTAAATCTAAAATTTGGTAATAAAGGCCCAATATTTTAACCACACACACACAAACCAATTTCACTTTAAAAAAGCATAGCATTTCATATGCTGGTACAGGCAACCAATAGGATTCGTGGAATGCCCCGTGCTCGAAATAACCACGGAATCATCGCGATTGTACAACACGCGTAGTTAAAAGGAGTTTGTTTTTCTACTGTCATAATTCACTTAACTCCAATTTACACACACATTTTTTTTTTAATCGATGCCTTTTTTAAAGATATCTAGAGAAGCAAGGGCGTTTGTGCTTGACTGAAAAGGGCAAGAGAGGCGGAATTTTTTCAAAAGAGGGCGGCTTTTTTAAAAAAAGGGGTCAAGCGCTATCAAGAAGAAAAAAGGGCAGGCAGGGCGGACCGCCCTTCAAAAAACGCCTAGAGTGCACACTGATTAAATAAATATGGAAGTATTACTTAAATATAGCGTAAGTAGCGTTATGACAAATATTACGTAATTACCTGTTATAGATTCTCTAATCAGATTTTTTTAAATTTCCTACATAAAACTTAAATCAGTGCATACTAGTAAATCTGAATGCATCATTTTGTTATAAAAGTGTTTTTCTGTCAGATAAAAATTATGATAAATTGGTATAGAGCTTTCTGAATTTTTGACATTTATACATATTTTAAAACCGTAAATAGAAATGTACATTACAAACATTGAATTCCAATTTGAAAGATAAATGCAAATTTCGCAAAATACAAATGAGCAGTGTTAGAAACTGCATTTGAAACTAGAATGACTAAAAATATTAATTGGCATTTCTGACACTAAAACATGGAATTTATTTTATTAAGCTCGAATTTTTAAAGGAATTTGCAATGCAAATTTTCTATTTATTTGTTTATTCCAAATTATGTTTGTTACATTTTCCAACAAATCAGAAATAAAGGCACGTAAATATAATTTAACATCGGGGAAAAAGATAAATAACTTCAAAAATGATTCAATGTTCAAAAGTTTATAACAACAAGTTAATAATTCTAGATTTGTATGTTTACACTTATTATATTTTCCTACTCCTGAACAGTATTATACAATAAATTTTCAGCATTATTGTTAAAATTGTAAATGAAAGTCACAAATTGATCACATGATTATTTTTGTTAATTTATGGCAAACGCTACTGTTGAGATTCTAGAAAACGAATTTTAACTTTAAAATATGCATTTCTCTATTGGAGGACTTAATATTTTTAATCACTTAAACATTTATAAAAGAATGATTTCAAAACAACAAATTTATATATTCGGAAAAAGTATCAAAGAAACTGGGACTTTTGCAAAACCAAAACAAAATGGATGGTATTCAAAGCAAGTCCATTAAATTTTGCCGTTTCCCAAAATTCGAAGAAAGCTTTTCTTTGTAAATCGATTGATTTTATCTTGAAAATTTCATGCAAACAGCAAAGTTGTGTCTTCTCAATATTTTGAAGAAAAATATCAAAGATATGAAATATACATTTGATATATAAAACATTTTATATATTTAAGGGATATATAACGCCCGCAGAAATATCTAAAAAATTATTGTGTTATAAATATTATGTAGATCGTAAAAAACCATAATAAATTTTAGCACATAAATGCAATATTTTTTTAAACATGTAGATAAAAATTTAATAAGACAAATGCATGCAGTACAACATATTTTAAGTAAAACGTTGCTATAGTGACGCCTTCCCTATAATTACAACCAGTGTAAGTTTCAATAGATTGTATAGTTTATGTGTAATAATATTTTTACTAGTCACCTTGAAATCTTTCGCTATTGACCCCAACTCGTGTTGTTAACGTGAGGGGTCATGATATCACGAGTTCAGTATACTATGAGTTCAGAATACAGTTCATTTTGATTTTTAGGAAAAATTAAGTATTCTCAGTTTATCTTCTATTCAAGTTGGTTTTAATTTATTCCTGTGATAAATAATAAAAATAAACATAATGAATTTTTTTCCTAATTTATAACAAATTGTACAAATAATATTTTTTTTCAAATTGTATTAAGCCCTTTATGAAACAATAAGGAGAAAAATATTAAGCTAAAGTTGTATTAAAAAAAATTATTACAAAACATAATTCAAATTTCGGATTAATTATAATTTTTATTTAAGATATTTACTTTTTATAGGATTAGTCTTTTATAAATCGTTGTTCGTATAGCAATGTTTTAAAAATAATTTATCTGATCTTTACGTTTTTTTTATAATACAAGTCTAACCACTCTTTTGATGGAATCTTTTTTAACACAAAAAATATCCTAAAAACCTACTTTTAAATCCTCTTTGAGAAGTATTTTATACATCTTCAGAATGCACAAAAAGATTTAGACTGTCGATATTGCCGTGAGCGTAAGAAATGCAAAAGCCGATAAGCCGTAGAAAGAAAATACTTTTAGAGTGATATAACTTCAGATGTAGATATATAAGCGTATTTCCTTTTTAATATTCTATTGTATTAAAGACAATGCTTTCTATGTGATAAAATGCACTTATACCATCCAGATAGTTGTATACTTATGAGATATCTGTTTTTTTGTCTGTTTAATTTTAACTTTTCACTGAATGTTTTTTTCTTTTCTTAAAAAATAGTGTACATACAAAATACTGTCTACATACTAGAAAAAATATTTTTATAGTATTTTACAACCAAATTATTGCTAACCACTATGCACCCATAACGGGTGTGGATGTCAAGACAAAAGTTCCGGTGCGCAAGGAGACAAAAGTTCTATTACCTAGTCTATATTTTATAGTAAGGTCTGAAAGTGATATACGAAACATAACATTTACCAATGGGGCGTCCCGAACCAAATGCCCTTTTTCTTAACATACGCTGGGGTTTGATTAATGAAATGCAAAATAAATGTGGTTAAGTTTTTAATAATAAATATTTTTGGCCGAATTAAGATTTTGACATTTTTAGGTTCGGGTCTTCCGTGTCCTACTATGTGAAGAAAAGTTAAATTATTTTCTTCACTACAAGAATTTTTGTTGTTGGATGTTTAAACAAATATCTTTAATTCCACCAATTTCGAATTGAAAATACAATTTTATTGTGGTAGCTGCAGTATATTTCACATTTTTATGCGCTATTTACCAATATATAATATATGCGTGCTGTTCTTTACATTTTGTTTTACAAATTATATTTATTAAAACACTATGCTAAATTATGAAATAAATTTATTTGTATCTAAATGACACGTAAACTATAGTTTTATAATTAGGATAACAACCAAAATGCAAATATACTTATTCATCAAATATATGCTACATGTAATTTTATTCCAATTTGCCGACGGAAATACGCAATTTAATCACGTTTGCTTTTGGAAATCAAACTTAAATTAGAAACATAAATATTGCTAAGACAATGGTATATTCCAGAAGTTTAACAATGTAATTACAAAGCTATTCTACTAAATGCATGTTCTAAACTTGATTAGCCTTATGCAAACTGAAAACGTATTTGGGTTTCATTTGTGCAAAATTTCACAGCGGAAGTTATTAATATGTAAATATTAGAACTAAGCGAGTTTATAAGTTTCCGCTTCAACTGTTCATTTCTAGCTTACATATAATAGTTTTAAATTACCTCACATAAGGTTCTGACACGATAATTATATTTATGACAATTCAATATTTACTGAATACATTAGTTATAAATAGTAAATAGATATATTTATTCAGTAACTATAGCACTAATGATTTGATGAGATATTTTAGCATTATGAATAATTTAATAGAATTATGGAAAATCTATTTTATAAATATGGAATTTCATCAAGTTTAAAAAAGAGCATGTTACAAGCTTTAAAGTCGATGGATGTGTAAACACTTCATTCCATATATTCTTAAGAAAACATGGTAGAATTTTCTGCGATACATATTTTCAGAAAATATTTCTTAGTTTTTATATTATTGTTTTCCCTTTTTATAACTACGCGTTTAATAGTCTTATTAGTTTTTTTCAATTAGTCCGTAGAATAACTGCATTTTTATTAGAGAAATCATATATTATAATCCATACATTTAAAAGAACTGTTATTTGTTATTTTTTGATAATTAAATAATATTTTAGAAATAAAACTGCTATAAACGTTTTTATATATGGTTTAACTATTCTCTGATATGAGCATTAGCCTTAAAGCATAGAATTGTTAGGATTAACACATCCTATTTTAAATTTACTTATGTACAAAAACATCTTTTGTTATGAAACATTCACCAAACTTTTATTTCGAATTTTAAGAATCGATGCATTTTATTATGTTCTTTAATTAGAGAGTGTTGTACCTAGGATCATATTTTAAAAATCTAATCGGGAAGTACCTATTTATTTCTAAAATTTAAAAAAACCAAAATCCTCAAATTGAATTCACAAAACCACCTTCCATATTTTTTTCACTATTTATAAATAATAAAAAATATATTCTTACTTCTTAATTATTTATAAATGTTTGAAAAAACTGAATAACGATGATTCCTTATGCCAGACCCTCTTTTACCTTGGATCACTACCTAATGTACCTTGGATTACTTTTAAAAAGTAAGGAAAAACAACATTTTTTATCGTTTCGCTTACTTGGTTAACTCTAGATTTTTTTTTAAGTTTACTCTAAAAAAATTACATTCTTCTCTAATAGAAATTATCTTCTCAGGCGATGCTGTAACAGCTTCTATGGCCTTTTTTTATGAATTAAGGCTCAATAAGAATCATTTATCCTCTTTTTTTGCTTCTCAGCATTCTCCTATAAGTACAAAAAACGTATTGCCAAGTACCTAGAACCACTTATCAATAGTGCATGATGTTATGTGATTCAATGAGATGATGCTTGAGAGAAAGAGATAAATATTTTTATATGTTATGAATGAGTTACTTAAATGCAACATCAGTTTACAATCCACTTAATAAGATACGAAAAGGTTTGGGTGATATGAATCTTCAACTTGTACCACTGTACACTGAGAAATCATAAACTAAAAACTTAAGTTGTGGGAAATAAACATCTAATATTTAAAACATTCGTAAATCAAAAAAACAACACGCAGTGACAAAGTTAGTTGGTGGTCACTGCTCTGTAGTGTGTATTAGTTTGAGCTTTCGTTGCTAGGTAGTAGTAATTACTGGATAATTAAGAGTAATCCGACGTTTACTTAGTCAAAGTACAAATTATTTCCCATCAGTTTCTTCAAATGGAAACACAATTTTAACTTCAAAAACGTATATATCATACATATTTTAAAGAAACTTATAAAACGACATAAGAAATGTAAAGCTGAAAACATTAAATTCATACCGATAAGTAAAAATGTATATTTAACAAATATAATATATTAACAGAATATAAATTTAATATATAATCACCAAAAATTAAATGTATCACAAACATAATATATAAGATATCACAAAAGCAAAATGAACGAATTAAAGTTTCTCAAGAAATATTTTGAGTTTAATTGTGCAATACATGAGTCCCTAAACTGTAACTTTACTTTTATAAAGTCGCATTTTATAGAAATAAAAATCTTTATTTATAATAAAGAAAAAAACATTTTATTGCTTACACAAAAAATTTCTTAGAAAACTTTCGTTTTCAGTACAATTATTTTTACACATAATAACCGAACAATGTAGCTAGAAAAGGAGATAAGATTTTCTGGAATATTGAAAAAAACTTATCTAAATGGTCCAGTAAAAAAAATTTCCCTGTATTGATAAGGGCTCAAAATAATTTATTACACCCTAAAATAGAAAAAAAAATATTGTAGTTATTTCTACTGACTATCGACGTTTTTTCTTGTTTTTTCTGTTACTTAATGAATATTGATTACTTTCTTTTCTTTTCCGAAACTAGAACTAACTACTTTTTTGAAGCACTGTTTAGTAATTAAAGAACATAGTATTACAAATCGGCAGACACATCCACAAACAAAAATTAAGATTGTTTAGAAATAATTCAAGAATGCAGATTGTATATATTAGAAGGCATTGTTCACAATATAACTG
This sequence comes from Troglohyphantes excavatus, assembly GCA_963932185.1. Classification (NCBI taxonomy): domain Eukaryota; kingdom Metazoa; phylum Arthropoda; class Arachnida; order Araneae; family Linyphiidae; genus Troglohyphantes; species Troglohyphantes excavatus. The sequence continues at coordinate 57,710,996 of OZ010667.1, read as the reverse complement.
GATTGTTTGTGAATAAATTGTAAGAGTTTCTTGAAACGGTTTTATAGACTATTATTGTAAAATTCGGGAAAAAAGTCGGCGATTTATTATAGTGCAACATTTCCCGACATTTGAGACGACGATGGTTTAGAAGTTTTCTATTTGAAAATGTCAGACTAAGAAAATATATTAGACTACCACTCATACAACAGAATCCAACCCCAGGGTGTTAATATTAAGAACACCCCCATTCCCTGAAAAGGGAGTGTTTGACATTTCTCATTATTTTTATGTCATTATTTAAATGCTTCAATGTCATGAAAGAATTCCTATGCCAATTTCTGATCTGCGATATACTGATCTGTGACACATAGTAACACATTGTGTTTGCTAAAAGTGATGATAAAATTTGCCAAGGTAGGGATTCGAACTATCATGCCATGCGTCATCCCTGTTGTGCGGTCGATTACGACTCTCGACCATGATGTCTATTGTGAAAAAGGGAATGCTAACCTACGCAAAAAAATTCGTGCTTATTTAAATAAAAAAATTGGGGGTTATATATTTGTTTTTATTCAAAGAATTTTAACTAAATAACAATTTTTACTGTTTATGCTGAATTATGCCTCACCTGGGATACGAACTCTCAATGTATGGATGGCCTCGTTCTATTCCCGGTCGCTCAAGTCTCTTAAGCCTATAACATTTTCGGAGAAAGTGGAAGGTTTTAATATCTCATAAGAATATTCATACCCGATATCTTCACGTTAGACTTATCGTTATCGATTGATTGATTGCATAAGGGAAAATGCAAAATTTCACCATCAATCCACGTTTAATAAATAATTAAAACATTATTAAAATGTGGATAATGAAAATATACAGTTTAATTTGATTAAGTCAAACTAGATTTACACAAAAGGACTCTTACAGATGGCACACATAACTTCAAGGTTCGCCCACAGTTTTAAGTACACATACGTTCAGTGCGCTAACTTGCATCCTCTTGACATCGATTTATGGTCCCGGGAAAAAGTGGTTTCCGGCGTTCGGTCTCTGTACTCAGGATATCAATTTGTACCCTCTTCAGGCAGTTGTTTGGGCCATCTTCACTCTTCGGGCAGTCGTTTGGGGCATCACATCTCCCATCGATCAGTCTATTTTGAAATATCGCATAGAAAATACATTTGTAGGTTTAAATTGCATTGAATTTGATGGGCCATTCTGCATTGAATTTGACATAAAATACATTGAATCGAAGTGGATGTGAACCCAAAGGACAGTCGTTTGGGACATCCCATTCCATTAAAGGCACTTACCTTCAAAATTGTAATAAAATTGATTTCACTATTTTTAAAATAAACAGTAATATTAAAATAACAGTCCATACAGTACGAAAATTTAACTATCTTCTAAACTTCTAAAATAGCATTCCATTAAATAATATTTAAAGCACATGAAATGAACAGGAAGCAACATCTAAATGTTCTAAATATAAAAAAAAATGTTAAATTACTCAACATTTAACTAGTTATTGTAGCATGTTGCCAAAATTATAATAAATATATATTAAACAAAGATTAAAATCGTTTGAACCAAACACATAATTTACAAATCTCCAAATTAACATACTTTTCCTGCCTGAATAAATAAACTGACTATTCTGGAAATCGAACAAACAATCAGAATTCTTTAAACACTTACATATTCTAACCAATCAACAACCGTAAAACAATTACTGAGTCCTATTGCGCCTAGAAAGCAGACGCGAGAGTTCACGATATGCTCACGTAATCGTTGACAGAGAAAAATAAACAAAGTTTTACAATGCCACATTTAGAAGTTAATCATCTTAGCAAGAAATCCGCCGCAAATCGTGCTGCAGCGCACTCAAAACGTTACACGTACACCACTGCTGATGTGTCCTCGATAGTTTTATTCTGAATATTTTATAAGATTTAAAATATTTGGTAATATATATTCCAATGAATTCAATTATTGATATAAATCTGAAAATCAAATCTCATTAAAATATAAGTAATCTTTAAATTTAGGTTTGTTTATTCAAAATATGAAAATTAAAGGAAATATTTATCCCAAATGGCAAAACTATTTCAAAAGATTTAAAACCTCAGAAGGGTTGGAAGTTTGATTAGGGTAGAGTTTTAATTTATTCTCAAAAAGTTTCGAAGTTAGATACGTGTACTTTCTTTCTCCTCTACGTACTCTTTAATTTACATATAATATTAAAGGCGCGTGCTGCATTAAAATTAGAAATATGCATGAATATTCATATACACGCAAATTTTTAATACGAATGCAACATAAGACAAATATTTCTTTGACATTTGAGGGATAATTAAGATTGGGATATATGAAGTGGATTTTGATTTTCCTTAGAGATTCTACAAAGCAATTTCTTTTAGGCAGTTTATCCTTAATAAATAAGGTTAATAAAACTCGCTTTTTAGAAGGTAACTGGTTTACATTAAATTACGAATACATACACAGTTTTCATTTCCTGCTGTTATTGTGGTAATCCAAATACATTTGAATTTGTTACAAAATGATATATTGTTAATAAACTGTGTAGCATATTTTAATACTACACACTATAAAATAACGTTAAATTTGAAATTCAATACATTCAATGTTTATTTATAACTTATATTAGTAGGCCTTACAGTTAAACTTAAATAAAATATTGGAGAGTCGTCCATATAGTCAATATGAGATAATTAGAAAAACATTGATTAAGGATGGCATTCTTTTACTCCTACAGGTTACTAACATAGCTGGTTGTCGTATTGGACCTTATGAAATACCCTTTGAACATTCGATATTAGTTAGTCCAGCATCGACTTTCCGAAATGTAAGATATTTTGACTAACTTCTACATTTGTAATAATTATAAATGCCTTATTATGCTCAACGAGGGATTTAAACATGGCATTCCAAAACGGACGAAAATTCGAATATAATGTATGTGTGGCAGTGTTGATATTTGTTGCATAAAACATTTTCGTTTAATGATTAAAGAAGAGCGATATAACATTACTTTGCAGTTTGTGTGCTTGCATGAATGTTTTTTGGACCATGTCAATACCTTTTAAAAACTCTAATAGCCAATACTAAATAATATTATTATTTATTTTTGTATTTTTTAGTTGACTTTATAATTTTTCAAATAAGATATGTAATCAATTTCTCTATTAAATACTTTGTTTTATATGGGTATATTCTGTCTCATATTAATTGGCGGATGGATAAAACACCTTTAAGCTGGTTCAAACGAATCAACAGACAGGTTTGGACGTATCGACCAATTGGCTTTTATTCATTGTGTAAACGATGTGACGTCACAGTGGTCATTTAGTCGGAACCGAAGTATACCCTATTTCGTATAAAATGTTTTAGTTCAGTTCAAAGTTTAATTAAAGTAGCACAAACATTTTTTCAGGTTTTAAAAATAATTTTACAAATAACAAATATTTTCGTTATAGTTATATTTTAATGTGGTTTTAAAGTATACAAACTTATTTAATACGGAAGTTATAAAGTTATAATTTTTTATAAAAGTATTAAATCCGTTCAGTTTTTCAGACGTTTATAAACGTCCATACATCTCATACGTCTCCAATGTTAGAACAATGCACGTGTACTTTATATTCATATACATATTATATGTTGAAATATTTTTCAAATTTGAAGATGGAGTTATCTGTTAACTATATATGTTAAGCACATTAAAATTAAAACATATATAAATTACAAGAATTTGGAAATATAAAGTAAATTCATTCAAAGAGAAAACAACTTTAACCATTTTATATTTTTTAGACATTTTTTTTAATGGTGAGAGAATTAATCACTCAATTTAAGAAACAAAACAAATTTAAAATAAAATTTATGTACAGTCAAACTTAAGCAAATGACTATGTTATTCATCAGATTACTTCAAAATTACGAAGCCATTTATTCAAAACTTATTCACTTACGAAACAACAATAAAGAATATTTTAATAAAATATTTATATGTCGAAATCTAATAGCTAAAGACACGAAACAATCAGAAAACTTGTCAATTTACATTTGAGCGACAGGAAATATAAACTGTTAGCACCTTCAAGCCTTCCTATCCAGTAGTTTAGTTTATTTGGATAAACTAATTAATTCTCCTGGGACCTAAAGTGCGGTCGGTAACTAGACAAACAGGTCATAGTAGTCGAAACCCTCAGGCAAAATGCGCAGCATGGTTACTCGACTCTCCAAATCTAATTTGACAACATATAATAACGCATTTAACTTGTCAAGTGAGGATGCAGGAAACTTGATGATTTAAATAATTAGCAAGAAATCTAGTTAGAGTCAGAAAATAATTCGAATTTTCCAGTTTGTGAAGGTGAAATTCGATGTATTTTGGGGGGAACTCGAATTTTATAATGAGACGGTTTCTTTTCTCGAGTAACAGCCAATTTTATTTGCTGAGACTATAAGGTTGCATTGTTATTTGGAAAATAAAACAAAATGTTTTATTTCCAATCCGAATTTATCATACGTTCGCTTAAACTATTATTTTTATTTGTAAAATGGAAAATCTTTCGTTTCACTTGAATAAAAAATAAACTCTAATTAAAAAAATATTGTTTACAAGATCCCAAGAACAATTTAATTATTTTTCAGAAACATGTATAACTGTCGGACTTTACACGAAAAAAAATGCGTATTCTATATTTCTTTTTATTTATAATGAATGTTGAATGAAAATATTTAATTGCTAATTAATATTTACTAGTCAAGAATAAAATTTTAATTATCTTGTGAATTTATACTGCGTAGTTTTACGATACAGTAATATTATACTATTTTTAGTTCATAGGCATATGGTAGTGTTGGCTGATAGGTGGTATAAGTCTAAAATAAGAGTTATAAGAAAAATCGTGTAAATCACTTTATTTATAATGGGTTCAGTTGGGCAACCAATTGAACTTTAAATCACACCATTTGGGTAAAACATCGATAGAGCTGCATTGTCTAATAAGGAAAAATGGTGTTCGTTTATTTACTATTTTTTGTGATTCATACAAATTAGTTTTTTTTCTATTTCAACAAATGTGTAAGTAAATGGTTAAATGACAGAAAAAAGTTTTTCGGAAATTATGTTTCCGAATTCTTTATTTAACAGAACCGTATGGGACTGTCAGTAAAAAAGATTGGAAAGAAACAATATATTTTTATGTGTTTGGATAATGATAAAAAGCTACTAAAGAGGAGAATTGTGTAAAATAAAATATATGCTTAAAACTTAAAATTGTACTTTTTTATTAAACTCGAGAATGGATGTTTCATAACACTTAAAAGTTGTTGATCTTATTTTTATTATTATTACATTTCTATGTAAATTCAGTTTTCTCTTTGTTTTGTGATCTCTTTTAATTTTATTATTGTTTTATAGGAATTATTACTAAGGTACCAGGGTATTTTAATTCGATGTTATGTCCCCTGCTGAGAAAAACAAAAACAAAAATTAAAAAATTGCATCAATCGTTTTCTTTTAATTCATGAAATGTTGGAAGTTTGAATTCAATTGTCAATATTCATTTAAACCCTTGACTCCTAAGAACGTGACATCGCGTATATTTATCTGTAGTCTTTCCAGAAATATACAAAATTATAAATTTCACAAAATATACCCAATTTTATAATATTTTACTTTTAATTTAAATTTTGATAACTCAGTTACAAATTACATCTTTACAATTAATTAATAAGTAATTAATTACAGTCTCGGAAAATTATTTAAATATTCAAGCACTGGATCCATCTTTACAGGTGCAAAACTAGCGACGTTGGCGTCAATGGGTTAATATAGTTATAATACAGTATATATTTGCGATTTTTTGCAATTTTAAAGTGTAATAAATATCCATGTGCATAGTTTCCGTTTTAATTAATTGATGTCATAGTTCTGTTTCGTTCTATGGGTATGTTTTTTAATTTTTAATTCATTAGCGTTGTTCAATACTGCTAGCGTTAGGAATTCTACTGCAAGCGTTTTATGAATTCTACTTTCACGGAATTGGTCATTTTAACTATAACTTCGTCATCTTGTATAAAAACTCAATGCTATATATTTGACCGTCAGATTATTCAGTAAGAATTAATGAAGTAAAAAAAAATCCTATATAGTTCCTATTAAACATAGTTAAATTAGGCTAGCTATTTATATTGTATATTTAATCTAAGTGTACTTATAAGTCGGGGAATTGATTATTTTTTTGTCAAAAAAATTCGTGACAGAGTGTGGATAGTGACAATTTTAAAACCTCCGCAGTTATATAAAATTATTGTATGAATAGTTGATGACGAACTATAAATTTTGCTTTGTGATTGATATTTTACTATGTCTCCAATAAATAAAGCAAAACTTTTAAGAGCAATAAAAAAACCATGCCTATAATTTAATTTTTAACCACTATATGCTGGTAGCTCTGTTTTCTTTTTGTTATATATTTTTTAATTATATCTCTGGTGCCACAAATTACACCTAGAAAATATTTCTGTTCTTATTTTGTTTCCAATCCAACCAAAGGCCCTATTTTCCTGGATATAATCCTGAGTTCAGAATCGGGGGATTGAGAATACAAATTAGAGTAAAAAATAAAAAATATTACAGGTAATGGTTTAACCAACAGTGGTTAACCACATTTTTGTAGGTGGGTTCAAGTAACCAAGGTACAATTAACCATAAGTTACGGTATGGTGTAAAAATTATAAGTGATTTATAACTAAGATGTCTCTAAATATTAGTTTAATTATTATTTCTAGACAACCATCTGAAAAGATAGTAAAAAATGAAAATATTACAGGTGGTGGTTTAACCAACAGTGTTTAACCACATTTTTGTGGATGGGTTCAAGTAACCAGGGTCCAAGTAACCCCAAGTTACTCTATGGTTTAAAAATTATAAGTGAATTATAACTAAGATGTCTCTAAATATAATTTTAATTATTATTTCTAGACAACCATCTGCAAAGATTGACTTAATATAAAAATTCGAATAAAATAAATATCCTCATGTATATTTCTCATCCGACACTATAGCATAAAGCAGTCAAGTAAAGCATACAGTCAGATATAAGTCTAACTCCTATTCATACCTGGGCGCACTCCTCTAGAAAACTCAAAAGAAAGATCAATACTGAAACCAATATGTTCGTTCTCTGCCGTATCGAAAAGATGGGACAATGCGCGTGAAAATATATTCTTGTTCGAACAGGCTTATCCGAGTCTCAGAAGGCACACTTGAAGCGTGTCTGATCAATAGTTTTGCTTCCACAGGCTTAGAGCGAACGAGAAAGAAAAATTGGAATGTGGACTTTTATTTCCACTGCGTAACACCCCGCGAGATTAAAGCATTAAATTTATACGCCTACGTGGTTAGGGATGGTATCGTATAAGTAACTTGTTTAAGAAAATGAAAAGTGTGGGTGGTAGGGTAATTCTGTTTCATTCTTGTATAATTTAATAAAGAAGATGGGAAGTTGTGAAAAATGTAGTGAATGCATTTAATTAAATTGTGCATATTTAATTAAATGAATTTAATAATGGCAAGTGTTAGGGATTTGTGTCTTCTGAAATTAATTGACAATCGAAATGTATTTTGAAAGTATCTGAGGATTACATTTTTTAAGTTAAAAATACTTTTAAAAATTCTTATAAAACATCTAGTATGTAAAAATAAGTTATTAAAAATAATGTGCTAAATATATTTTTTTAATGGGTATATATTTTAAACAAGTATGTAAATTCCTAATGAAGAAAAATGTGATGGTATTGTATCATATTTGGGATTAATTGTAAGTATAATGTGTTTTCTTATGTCTTAAATAAAACCAACAAATGTATATATGAGTATTTTTGTATAAAGGAGATAAGAGAGTGTATATGTGGACAGTGTCTAATTCACCGAGTAAGTTTCAATTAAATGTTCTTCAAAAATTACAAAAAAATAGCAATATACGTCATATCTTCGACAAACTTACAAAGCAGTTATACATTTTGAACGTCTGCGGTACTAATGTGTTCGTTTTAGAACATGTATTTAACAAGCGTTCCAAATATCTAAATTAAAAAAAAATTATCATTATTTTGTAGTGTATAATATTATTTTGAAAGACAGTGAAAATAATAAGTTTAGTAGATATTCGTGTTTCTTATCTAGTTTGGAGTACTTGAGTATCTAGATAAGTATATCTGGTTTTCCTAAAAGCGTGGAATAATTTGTATAACCAGCTATTTTTAAAAATCCACACACAAAATTATAACCCACTCCGTTGTAATGTGGAATACTATTCCATAAATGCAGAACTTCGCAACAAATAAAACATATCATACCGTATATCCTATTGAGGAATATTCTTATTTGGATAACCATAAGAAATGGCTGCTTATCTATTCTTAGCCGCAGTAGAGTAGGAGAGCAGTTTTTTTGTTAGGAGAAATATGAGACTTTTCTGATTCGGAAGACGAAATAACAAAATAATATTGGTAGAAATGTTCCATAGAATTGGGAATGAGGATCTAGTTTTTTTTTAAATAAATTATTTTTTAACTAAAATGAAAATAATTCGTAAATGCAGAAAAAATTATTCAAATATTTTAGAAAATAATTTTTTTTTAATTATTATATTTTTAGATTGGAAGAGCAAATTATAATTGAAGGGGTGAGTGGATGAAGGACATATGTAACATATTTAAAAAAAATGGGGTCATTATCTTGTATAAAGAAGGTATGCGTTGGCCATGTTTTCTTACTCTATCAGAAGCACTGTAGAAGTCTTATTAACAGAGATACACGAGTCATGAAGAACAAATGCGACCAAAACCAAATACGAAATGAAAACTTTGAAGTCAAATATCTTAAAAATAATTTGTGTTACATACCACCACATATCCTTTCAATTAATAGAAAATTCTTTAATTCTGGTTTAGCCTTGAAATACTTTATGTCTGTATTTTTTTAATAAAAAGTTTATATAGTTTTTCCATATGGTTTGGACCATATGTATTGTGAGGAACGTATAGTAATGATTATTTTATATTAATAGCACATATTTTAAAGTTGATATAAATACTTTTAGAAATTCTTTAATGAAATTTTATAGTAATAATAAGCATTGATGGTAAATTTTACCTGTATAAATAAATTTATAAATAACTCATATTTACCAATTATTATTATTAAATCAAATGCAGATAAACGTACACTTAATTAGTACAGTTAGAATTAATTATTACGTTTACAATTAATATTACAATTACACTTAATTATAATAATTAATTAATTAATTATTGAACTCTTGAAGCAAAATATTTAAATTATACATTTTTGATAAAAGAATGTAGGTTTTCTATAATTGTGTAGTTTATGATTAAAATATGATTTATTAAATGTTATTAAAATACGAATAGTGTATCTAATTTTGTTATTAATATAATTATAGTTTATCAAATGCTAAACATATTAGTAAAATATTATTTTATAATATGTATTAACTAATATGACAAAATAAAGTTTTTCACAAAATACCATGACTCCAACAAAAGCCAATGCAGCAATAACCAGCTGCATTTTTCATTTAAAATCACTTTGCATTAGCTAGCATCACACATATATAGACACCCATTACCTTCTTTACACATATTTTAAAGATAATTCTGTATTTTGTTGCGAATATATTTCTTTTATTCTAAATCTCTATATATCCTATTTTCTTCATAATCTGTCTTCACCGAGAAAATTCTTAAATATTCAAAGTCATTATCACAATGACTGCCTTTAGTCATTACATGGATCATTAACTTATCACCAGTATAATAAAATTACCTCTAGGGAAATACACTTAATTCGTAAAGTAAAGATATTCTTTCGTGATAATAAAATGTGTCTTTTAAAATGAGTTTTACTAATAATAATGAAAATTTAATGTAGTTTATTATTTAAAAAAATATGTATAGTTTAGTAATTAAATATAAAATCATTTTAGAACAAAAACTATATTTTTGCAATGTTTATCTTGATATTTTCATTTCAAATTTAAAAGTCCATTGTTTTTTTCAGATCAATGATTTATCTTATAATACACGTTTAGCTGACAAATCCTTGGATATTATTGAATTCAATTATAAAAATTGAAAATTATTTTGTATAACTTATTTTAAAGTACATTGTCACAATAGTTTATTTTTAAGGTAACCTTTTCGTATTTCCTTCTGAAAAATTTCATTTAAAAATATAAACGCATATAATTTACAATTCAAAAGCTTTTAATATATTTAAGACCTATAAATATTTTCAAAGTTACGTTTCAACTAGAATCGTCTTAACTTTTTTAAGGCAATGTGCGTATACATGACATTTTACACTAACTTAGTTGCAGATTTCTGGGTGAATTATTTCGACTGATTTTATTTCAATGACGACTAAATTCAAAAGTTTTCAAATTGAAATGCTTTAAGGGATGCAATTCAAGTGTGTGTGTTTATTTGAAAATACGTTTTTACTTTTAACCGCCAATTTATTTTCGGTGTGGATAAAGCTTAGCATTATTTCTTATTATTTACTAGCAATATGGACCGGCGTTGCTTGAGGATTTTTGTGAAGTAAAATCTTTTACTTTGATTTGTTTTCGAGATACCAAAACATCATACTTTTTAAATTTTTTTGTTTACGACTTTACATGTTATGGCGAATATACTGATATTTTTTGTAAAATATTTTTTTTTGCAATATAAAAATCTCTAAAAATTAATAATTAAAAGTGTTTACTAATATTAACATGCAATATAATGTCTATAAAAATAATGAAATCTGCAGGAAATAAAAATAAAACACTTGGCGATCTTGATTGAATGCCAAATGGCGTTTAAAGCTTATATTATTTAAAAGTTACATGTTGTTTTACATAAAAATTAACCCTTTAGTGACAAAAAATGCAAATTTTAAACTTTAAATTCATTAGTTTTAATAATGATAATGCAATAACATATCAAATCAAAAACATATTCCATTCTGCCGATTTGAAATAATTTATCGTATTTGGCGAAGTTTTTTGGGTGCCAATTACCGACCATAGTCTTGATGCCCGACTTTGATAACTACTTCTAAGGAAAAATAAATAAGGAATAAATATATTTTATAAATGTAGACCCTAAAATTTCAGAGAATTGTGTTATAGAATTTTAATTAAATGTTTAACCCTTTTTTAAAATATTGCTTCAATATTTACTGACAACACTTTTTTTAAAAAATAATTTATCAGATATTCAATTTTGAATTTCAATAAAATCTTTTTGAATTTAAACTTTTAAAATGAGCTACATGAAGGTGTAAAGATAGAAAAAATTAGTAAAATTTTAGAGTGATTCATTCCGACACTATAGCACTTTTCCTCTGCGTGATAAATGGAACGATTGCATTAATGTGATCACGTTGTAATGGAAATTATTCACCGATGCGTTTAAAATTTTGAAACAAAACAAAGCATGTGCAGATATAAAAAGTAAAAAGAACCAGACTAAACAACTGGTTTACCTTCCTCCTTCGGTTGGCCAGGTTTTTGTTAATGACCGATTCCTATATTCTGATACTTAATAGATGTGTTTTTAATCAAAATTCGCAGTAGTAGAAGGTAGTCAGTATTGTTAAAATTTAATTTTTGTCGCCAAGGCGGCTTTTTAACCGACTGAACAGCGCGCCAAACAAAAATTTAAAACAAAACCGCTTTAATTATAACTGCCAAATCGCAAGCCAAGGATAGAGGTTATAAATTCGACTGTTATGTATTTTTGTAGAATAATGTTTTGAATACAAGATCTACAATATATATTTCTAATAGAAATTATATATAGAAAAATAAAAAATGTGCTATAACTTTAGAAAGGGTACAGATATCCAAATGAAACTAAGTGCAGATGTTAAGTTGGGATATTAATGTAAAAAGGGTGTAAGTTTTATAAAAGTCTGTCAGTCTTAAGTTAAAACCGGACAAACAGGTATTCAAAAAAAACAGAAAAAAAAATGTAATCATTGTATTTTATTTCATGCAAAAAATTAAAAATAACAGAATATGTTCAAATCTAGGGATAGAGACTCCATTATGAAATGATAAAATGTCTAGACTACATAATTTAAAAGACTTAAACGAATGAAAAATAACAAGTAGAAATTTTAATATGCTGCTATACAATATAACAAATTTCATTACTCGAAAATAAACGATAAAATTAATATGTTGCTTTCATATTAAATATTTTTTTTTATGTGACGCTACGAAATAACTTTACAAACAAACATAATTTTGTTAAGTGTGTTTTTCAATACTCTTATATAAGAAATTTAATTTAATCACAATGTAACATAGATTTCGATATATGTTTTCAAGTTTTTCTATTCAATTTCTATATACTGACATAATGAAAAATTGCATATGTCTTATTCATTTCATCAAATAACTTTTTAAACAAATATCTTCTTAATTATTTTCTTATCACTTTGAAAATAGCAATTACAAAAACTATGTTTGAAATATAAATTGCTACAGCGCAAATGCTAATAGTAAAATGAAATTTATTGTCTGATAACAGTTTTTGTATTAGAAGATTGGTATATTGTATTGACATTAAATTTGAAAATTTGTTTTAAAACATACATGATTTAAAATTCAAAGAACTGTGCTCGTTGAAGATAAATAAGGCACAATACGGTGAAGAATACAATTAGTTTGATTCAAACATTTAGAATGTACGTAGATAGATAAACTTATAGTGTAGGATTGATTTATGTACCTTTGCATCAGTTTATTATTATATAATAATACCTATAAAAACTCTTTAGATATTTTTTAAGATTTTTTACATAGAAGTATGAACGGATAATGTAAAATTATGGATGTAAATCTGTTATAACTTCGTTTTTAGAAAAGTTTAAATTTCGGTTGTGGCAACATAATTTGTTGTCGATTTTAATTTTTGAAAATTGATGGAACAGGATTTTGGCTCGGGCATAAGTTCGGAAAGTAAATGTCTTCTTTATGTTACAAAAAGTTTAATTTTAAATGTACAAGTTGTAATCGAACTCTTCACTGTAATGCATTACTAGTCAGCTGCTGGAAGCACATATGATTTTAGTAACCTCCGATAATGCGTTTGTCATTTCAGAAAATTCCTAACCTCTTGTCTTATGATTTAAGTAAAGATTACGTGCGCCATAATCAACAAAAATGTATATCACACCTTGAGCCACTTCACCGTCGGGTGAACGTTTAAACGCGACCATGGGCGTTAGGGTGTTCGAATCACGACGCATTTAACGTTTACTAATCCTCTGTTTCGTTTTAAAGGAGAATGAATTTGCAATCCACCGATTACGAAGTCCATACGCACATGTTGCGATTCGCTTCATTCGTTGTTGAGTTAAAAGCCATGCCAATTTTGAAATCGACAAAAAATGACCACGAGCCTGGCATATAGGGTTTATATTTAGCCCGGATGATGACGTACAACGGCTCTCACACTATTAAAATACTCAATCTGTGACTTGGATATATCATAATCTAGCATTAAATTCTTTAAAAAAATATGTTTATCCTCTTTCAAATACTTACTTAATTCCGATGATAACATAATTCTAGTTAAAATACTCAGAAAGAAACTATGTTGGTAAATTTTATTTATTACTGAATTTTAAACAAGCGTGATTAGCAGAATGTTCTCAATAAGTGATTTATCATTTGTCAATTTCACGGAAAGCATTGAAAACTTACAGCACTATTATTTACATATACATTATTTATGTAGTAAAGATCAATTTTACGTCCCTTAGACGCAACGAATCTTAGCACATGAGGTGTCAAAAGAAAGAGAATTTCATGGACCAGTGATGAATCGCGCTTTTATCTCATAAATATCAACGTTTTTTTTAAATGCGTATAATTTATTTTAACTGTGTTTTTTAAACAAGCCGTTAATAATGCTGTCACCTTTGAGCAGACAGTTATTTTTTTATTATGTAGCCATAGAGATTCGCTAATATCTTTCCCCCGAATAGGTGTGTGGTGTATGTGTGAATATGGGGGGGGGGTGATTTGTTCATATGATAATTATGGACATAATACTTAGTACTAAAAGATTATATATAAATATCGATATAAGAATAATACAAAATCAGCAAAATATTGTATTGTTTATTGCTCTGAAAATAGATAATTTTATTTTGAATCTAACGATACCAAAATTATATTTCTACATTAAGTGCACCTAATGATTTTTTTGTGAATAAATATTAAGCATTTGTTCAAGGTTAACTGAATACGTAACTTTGAATTAATTTTTCTCAGTGATGACTTTTATCGTGTTTTATCAAGTTTAAATTGATGTATGCTCTATCTATTTGATGAAATTACCCCAAATTTGCTACAGTGTAACAATGGATTTTCAAACATATTAGTTTAATTTGTCTTTAGGACTTTAGATATTAGTAATCTATAGATTATGTTTTTTTTGTATTTTTTAAAAAATAATTTGAGCAGTGAAATTAATTATATTTTTTTCAAAAAAAATCTTTTGAAAATAACCGAAATCTGCGAAAACAACATGTTAAAAAATACATTCTTTTAATTATCAAAAGACAAAAATATAGTTTTTCAGAAAATATTTTTTCAAAAAAAATCTTTTGAAAATAACCGAAATCTGCGAAAACAACATGTTAAAAAATACATTCTTTTAATTATCAAAAGACAAAAATATAGTTTTTCAGAAAATATTTTTTTACTTGTATAAAAAACAAGAAAGTTATTTTTTTTAAAATTTGATTAATGTTTTTTTTTAATTTTTTAAAATATTTGACCATACGATTATGTTAATATACCGTGCACTTACATGTAAAAAAATACAATAACATCTAATTAATTTTTAAAAAATTAAAAAATGTGTTCCATATCTCTTAAGAGGAGTCGGATCCTCCTATACCGCTAATATTAAATTACCATTTTTCGATGTACCTTTTCTCAGAATGTGATTAGACATAGGGTTGAAATTTTTTCTGTGTAAACTAGAGACACTTTTCGATTTACTGAAATGAGCTTTTAAAAAAACACTTTTCGTATGTTTAAAAAAATATTTTTTTAAGGAAAGTAATTTTAATTGCGTATAAAAAACAATTTTTTAGCAGAAAAATATTTTTACAAAAATAAATAAAACAATAATCTTAAAAAGCTCCTTTCAACATAATATTGGATATATATAGATCATATATAAAAAAATTGCACATACACAATGGAAAGTATCTGTAAAAAGTACATCAAACCCCAAACAAAATCAAATTTTGAGAAAAATGGATTTGAAGAAGAAAAATATTACCTTTTAACATGAGTAAACAAATATATTTTATTACATTTTAGTACTTTCTAATTGAAGTAAAAACAAAAGTAACATATCATTTTAAAGGTAGTCAATTGATGTACAAATGCAATAATCTCAAAAACGAAAATTTGAAGAATGCGTTGTTCCCACTCCCCTTGACAACACAAAGTACGTAAAACACAAACTAACTTTAAATGTCATTCTTATAAAAAAAAAATGCCAATTTTTAACTCACCCTATTTTCACAAAACAAACTGCACAACACTATTTATCCACCAAAAAAACATTCGTGACCTAATCCATCGATAAAACGAACAGTTCATCTTGAACTCGCCATACCCTGAGTAAATGCAGATCGATGAGCAGGCACTTGTGAGATGGGGTCTCCCCTAACAGCCACAAAAATGAAGTAAAAATGACATACTTCCAAAGAGTAAACGATACTTTACGCATACACAGAAACAGTTGCGGGGACTCACCGGAGTTCTTGCAACGTCAACTTATGGGGTCACGCAATACGAATAATGGGCACATTATTTAAAGAAAAAGCGTTTCTTGGATGGTAGATAATACGTTGTTGTCTTCTGGATGTGCCATCTGTAGTTCTTTATTATTGTTATATGACATTCTTAATGGGTCGTAGGGGATTAATTACTTCGTATTAGTTTAATAAGTTTTATCGAATAAATGGTTAGCGGCATTTCAATTGTCTTCAGATATAAATGTTTAATATTTTTGTTATTAAAGACAGTGCATAATAAAATAGTAATAATAATTTTAAAATAGAAATTGAGTTATTGTCATGGATGAAACAGGTATTGTAGTGTGGTTTTAAAACAATTTTTTTTCAAACATGTACATTGCGAAAAAGTTTTCTAGTATAATAACAATAAAAACAACGTACACAATAATAATCAGTTGATATATACCTTTCACGCATCGTAATAGTTTTTCATATTTTTTAATAGTATTACTTAAAATTCAAAGACACGACACAATTTGTTGTGCTTATTTTGTGGTAAATTAAAGTTAGTAAATTAAGTCATTATTAATATATCAGTGTATTTCGGTTGAACAATGTGTTCGAAAAACAGAAATTAAAAAAAAATAATCACCTTACTACGTTTTTGCACCATAAAAATGTAGTACCATAAAAAACATCAATCGTGTATTAGAAATGTTTTACGAAATAATATTAAAAATTTATCAATTTCTGTATACTTGTAGTACGCTGCGCAAATGGAAGATATCAACCGATTTTTTTGCATCGATTTTCATGTTATACTTTTTATTATATATTTAAAATAAAAGATAAAAAAAATTACATTTGTTTAAATCGATAAAAGTTATTGTCTCTGCAAAAAACGGACCTGTTCAATTACTTTTAAATGAAAAGCACTTTAAATTAGAAAATATTTTAAAGTTAATTGGGAACAAAGTATGCTGTAAATAACAACAAAATGGTTTAAGTAGAACATTCTACATAATTGTAACATTCACATCCTTTATAACTCTTCATAATCATAGCATGTACTAATTTTTGAGATTATTATTAAATTACTAAGTCAAAATTATCACTCTACCATCTTCAAGGGTCACATACTTTGTCTTTTAATTAACTAAAAGCTTTGTTAGTTGAAATTATGAACCAGACAACCCGAAAATATACTCTTTAATATTTTCACAGAACATCAAGTTAAATTAAATGAGGATATTTAAGTATGTTTCGCACTGAGTTAATTAAATACAAAATACATAATATTGAAAGACATTTCTGACTAAACGTTAGAAATCTAATTTTAGCTAACATATAAAAAAATGTTTTTTACGGTCCATTAAAAGAAAAAGAAATGTCAAACGTATTTTTAAGATAAAAAAAATACAAGCTAATTTTTTATATCACAATTATATGGAGAAAAAAATAGGGGGAGGGGGAAATCAGCATATGTTTAAGTGAATATGAAATAATCATATCTAGAAGAATAGAATGTAGTCTCAGTTATAATATAAAAAATAGGTTTTATAAACTCATGTATCCTATTTCCGTGTATATGTGTAAGAGATCACATTTCTTGTAACTAAAACATCGTCTAAATAACAGAGTCAAGTTACTAATCCACGTTAATATTGCAATGTCTCTTTTTGGGTGTATTATTATATAATATTAATTAACTTACAAATTGAATATATGACATTTATTAATATTCAATTAATTTTTTTTTAATTTTTAAGTCTTCAACCTACATTAATTTAATTTTTTGTAAAATATTTTGTACCATGATCTGTGTAGATTGTGCATTATAAACCTAAAAAAACACGAATATACTTTTTTAATATCACATACATTTAATTTACATAACACACTGAAAAGTATATTAATAAAAATATATTATTTTTAAAAGGTCAACAAACAACAAAACGCTTCAAATCTCATCAAAAATACATTCACCAACTTACTCACCATTTACGATTGCTTTATATAATAAAATCTTATACAACATGTAATATTTGTTATATATGCTATACAATACACCAACATTTCAGTTGCACCATTGTTGAGAATACATTTCTATTACGGTGTGAGTGTCCTAGCATAACTTAATCAAATGCTGGCATGCTGAACCTTAGTCAATACACATTGCAACACAGCATATATTCAAACAGGCGCAGCATGATTCTGCATAGCAATTGAGGGAGAGAAAGTGATAAATTAAATTATAAGGTTTGCGTTGCATGTGAGAATCTTCTAGGCGCCAATATAGATGAGGCATGTGGCACCATACTGGAAGTGTCGCGAACTGTCTCCACAGCAGTATTTGTGTGCTGACACTGGTATACAAATACCGTCGTTATCCCAAGTGGTCCACAATATACTCTAAATAGAAGGTACAAATGATGCAATACACTACATAATTAATTTAATGAAATTAATGATATGATAAAAGTCAGGATATATATTATAAAGCTACTTTATAATACTATAGATAAACAAAAATAAATATTTAAATATTAAATTTCTCGGAGTTTTCCAGAATCAAATTATTTACGTAGATAAATTCTATTACGTATCTTACTCATGGAATACACTCTTTATGTTATGTAATAGAGATAATTTTCAGTTTTACATGGGTTTTATGTATCCCAATTAAAATTTATAACCCAATTTTACCCCATTCTAAATAACGTGAATAAACTTGAAACTACGGCACAATAGTGTAATTCAAAACATAATACGATTTTTGGTCATAATATTTAATGACAAAATAAATATGCCTAATAAAAACGGATTTAATATTTTATCAAACAATTATACAGATTGCTTGGAAAAATTATATTAATTATTATTTATGTAATAATCAGTTAGTTTTCTAACAATCATCAAAATGAAGTATTTAATTACATGCCCTATATAAATATGTATTCTGAAAGACAGGTCTTTTCAGAGATCATTTCGAATTAATATTATATATTATAAAAATTACAAAACAATCTAATGTTCCACGGAGATAGACAATTGTAAGAACTGGGCTGACAATAACAGTACACTTCTTTGACATTAAAAATAAAGTTTCTTGGTGACAATTCTTACACTCGTGCTATTATTCCTGACAAAAACACACTTAAATTTGTTTTGTTAATTTTCCATCACATTACGAAAATAGTTTTCCAACCCATAAATTTCAAGAGTTCTCTACTTGCAAATCGTTTGAAATGATGTTCTTCTATATTTTTAGCATGAATTACTTATATTAATTGTGTCAATAATATAATAATTTTTCCAGGATTACAAATTGCACAAAAATCCTGAATACAGTGCATACACGAATAGAAAATACATACAGTCATCCTTTGCCATTAATTTTATATTTTAGATAAGACTCAAACATTTTATATTACACTTTGATTTCGCAAAATGTGTTATATGGTTATGTTATGTAATACCGTCCATAAGAAGATAAGTTTCATGCTTACTACAATCAAATATAAATACTCTTTTTATGAATGAAATGGAATTTTTTTTATATTTAATCATTTTAACGATTAATGATGAAAAAGTGTTAGGTCACGCACAAAAAAGGCATAATACTTTTCCATGGATAGCTGTATGTAACTGGAATACATAAAATGATTTTAAGGAACAATATACTTGGCTTAAAGTCTCGAAGATACTCTAACACTTATAATAAAAACTTTGATTGGTGCAGCAATCACACACACTTGTTCAAGGAAATAGCCGTCACGTTCCAAGTACGCTTGGTGACGAACTAAAAAAAGAAGTGGGAAGAAAATGAAAACGTGAGAAAAATATTGAGTAAAAATCAATACTTGAGTTGAAGAAATCATATCAGAGTCAACGATCAATTTGCACTCGAATTCAGTTGTGCTACCTTTATCAATAATAAACAAATGCTGTAGATTGGAGAATCCTAACAAAGCCATTTTTGTAACTCCAAACTATTAGAAATGGATAATTAGAAATAAGTTAAATAAAATCGTGTTTGAATGTTTTTGCTTCTGACTGTAGATAGTTAAATTAAATGAGCTCAGCTATGAATTTATTTGTGTTTTTTTACTTACATATATACATTTTTTCCGATATAACTGATACATATATTTTTATTACGTTTAGTATTAAATTTGAAACACTGAATTTATAATTTATCACATTTTATTATTTTCTAATTATAAATACTATATATTTTGAGTAACTATATAGTTTGATTTTGTAATTGAGTTATTTTATATTCTGTTACCTAATATAAATGGCATATTTAGTTATTAAGCGGTTTGAAATAATAGCTATTTTTAGTTTGCAATGAATACATTTTTTAAATGACCATACGCAAACTATAAATATTAAAATTTGCACGATACATAATATTATTAATATTTTTATATGATATTTATTACTTATATAAAGAACAAATAAATGTAAAGAATTTGATAATAAGATAAATAAATGCATGTTCAAATATTTCACATATATGAAAAAGTTTTCAAAATACATAAATATTTTAGCATAATCCAGTTAGAGAAACGTGTCCGCGTAGTACTTGATAAATTCCTTAACTTTCGAAATTTATATAGCTACGAAGGTGTCTTTTCGCGATTTTAAAATCAAATAGCTGTTCTAAAATCCAAAGAGAGATGGAAAGAGAGTTGAGTTGTTGCCTTCTGCACCTTTTGTTTTAATTGTATATTCGTAAACAAACGGAATTCCTTTGACGTTGTAGCCAATTCAAATATGTTGTAACATTTAAAACGAGATTGAAACAATAGTTGCGATTTCAATTAACGCGCACTAGTCACAGAATTCGACAGGAACAACACAAGCATGCAATTACATTGATTAAATTAAGTCTAATGTCCACATCACGTGATTTGTAGTCATCAATCATAGAGCCATTTGCAACAGCTAACGCGCTAAATAAATTCGGTGTATAATGAACCTATTCTTGTAAAATATATTATTAGTTTGATTCAAACTGTTTGAACTTTTTATGTTGAAATAGAAATCACTGTTTATATACTTTAATATATTATATAATTTTAAGGATTATTACTATTTATGGGGTTACAATAAAGTGTTGATGTGTGGACAGCGGGTAAAAAAGCCCGTCCGAACATTTAAAAATATGTTTGCTTTAAATTTAAAAAGTTTTACATTTTTGAATATTTGTCAATTTTAATGTTGACGAATGTTTAACAATCAAGATAAACTCATATAAATATGTTTCTGTCCAGTGGTGTACATAATTTTATTCATGAAAAATTGCTTTAAAAAAACGGGTTTATATAATGTTTGCCCTTAGATACTGTTTGATAAAATGTTTAATGTATCCTTGGACGAAATTTGAAATCCGTTATAATATTTCAAAAATTAATGTAACTGTAATTTTAAAACAATATTTCTTGTTAATAGCATAAATTATGAAATAATAGATTTACAAATTTAAAAAATGTTTCCTTACTTTTATATATTTTATTTATGTACTTGTTAAAATATTTTATAGTTTGAAAGAATTTTTGTACATTATTATTAACTAAATTATTTATTTTTATCATTCTTGAAGTCTGAATAGATGTTAATTAATTATTTATGACATTTATTAAATACAATCGTTTGAAAATATTTAGTTTTTAGTTTTTAACTGCCATTATGTTATTAAATTACAAATAGAAGTAATTCTAACCATCTAAAAGCAATAAGCCAAAAAGGGTTAACATTAATTATCTTTCAAAATGCTTTAAACTAAAAACAACCCTTCAGTTAAAGCATTCTGCTGTTTAGTGTCAGTTGTACAAATTTAAAAGAGCGTAATTGCATATAAAAAATATAAACTATTTAACACAGTCTTACGTTTTTCTTTCTATCTCTCTCTTTTTCAATACATTTATTTAGAAAACAAATGGATTTCAATTAATTTAGACTGAAGACGAAAATTAATTGAAAGTTTTATTCACTATACAATGACAATTCCCTTTGAAGTAAATAAGAGTGCTTGCTCTATTTATTCCAAATAAAACAATTCCCTTAAGTTTAAAAATACGTCTTAGACGTGGTTTCCTTTGATTCATAAAATCTCTTAAGTTCGAAAAATTCAATTAAGCATTTCAATAAAGGTTTATTCTCAAATGTCTATGTATTTAATTACTTCATTTTTTCCTTAAATCAAGTATATGGCTTATGCTTTTAGACTTCCAATCGAATTTCTAAATACCCGTATGAATATACTCATTTATAATTTATTTTTACGCTTCGCTAACTGAAGGGGACATAAGCTCTTTCTTTGATAAATCTGTTCGAAATAATAATTTTGAGTGGGTTGATTTTTATGTTTAAATATTTTATCGATTATTCATCTTACATTTAAATTTTCTTTAATTGCTTTTCAGCGCCCTTTGAAATCAATCACCAGCGGCAAACTTTAAAAATAAGAAATTATTGAAATTTAATTTTATAAATTAATGTTAATTTATTTTAAAACTTTAATGGAACTTAAAAAGTTAAAAATAGTTAATTAAATTCAATGTATGTCTTATTTTAAGAATATATTTATTTTCAAAATATTGTATTGACCTTTTGGAGCTGGATATTTATAGACGTCCATTTATGTCCAGTATATTTATAAATTCACATACATTTTAAATTCAAAAACATTGTCTGTGTTGAAGTAGTTTAAAAATATAAAGCATTGAGGTGTTTCTTGGAATCTATATCTAATAGAATAATAAAAAATACAAATGTACGTAATGTACATGTACTAAAAATATCCAGTAAAATATTTTGCAGATAAAACAACTTTATAATTTTACATTTTCTTAGTCCCTCAGAGTGCTAATATTATGTATTATACCTTAATTGATTAGTTGTCATCTAGCCACAATCTGTACTATTTTATAGGAATATTTACTTTATTTATGTTATATAGAAAATCTGTGTAACTTTAAGTGTCTTGGACATGAGTTTTATTTAGGATATCCGATTAATTAGTTTTCTCAAGTAAGTAATTGATGATAATTTTATTAGGTATGTACTATTAGGTATAAAACAGTTATGAAGTTTTAAAAAATAATATTTTAAAACTAATATAAAATAACAAATCACTTGCGCTAATCAGTTTCAATAGTAAGTGTTCACTCCTTAATTATACTATTTTTAACAATTCATATTTTTAAAATTTTATTTGTAACACGGGTTTAAGTATATAAAAAGTTATTTACTCTATTAAAGCGATTAACGTAATTGTAAGATCTACTAAATAACAGTATCAAATTGTTTATATTCTCGCCAAACCATGCAACAGTTTTGTATTCGACTTGTTTTAGTCCAGCTATTTAAAATTTCAGTATTTACTATTGACGCATTGTGCCACAACTTTCAAGAATTTTTCTTAATTTTTTTAAGACAATTTTTTAATCAAAAGCGGGTACATTTTTGCATTTTAAGCACACTTTCGAGGCCCATAGCCGTATATAATACACATAGGCCCGTTTTCGTTCCAAAATTAGACTTTAAAATTGGCCGTAAATCTTGCAAAGGTGAAAACAAGATGTGTTAATTTGTACGTTATAGAATTTTATTAATTTTTATTTAAGTACATTAAGTACAAATTGTAATCTAAACCAGGCATTTTAAATATATTTATTTTCTGTTTTTGAAAAATAATCATTTATTTTCCGCGTACAAAAGTTAAATCCCTTCCACTTACGAAATGTAAATAGGGAAAACGTTTGGGGATTCAAACCACATTACTACGGTATCAAAAATGCACTGTGCATCTAAGAACTTTCACGCTGCACTTGATAATATGGCATTCCTCGTAACGAATCTTATTACCAGAAAATAACACACACAACACGTAAAGATAAAAAATAAGCGCAGAAAACTTTAGAGAAGCGAGGCCTTACAACTTTTGAGGACGTGATTCCTTTCTCTCGCCGTTTTAAACAGGGACTTACAAAGCAATTTGTATGGGAAATAGATAAAAACGGGACTGAGGATTTGCCTACTTAACAAGATTTCTATCGACTTTAGACGAGCAAAGAGAATATAGAGCGAGCTCTTGTTTGTAGTCAGTGAAGGCAATTGAAGCGGGACGTGGAAGGGGCTTTGTAGAGATCTTATGGGAATTGGAAAACAACCTTGGACATATTTTAAAGATTGCTCTAATTGTTTTTTTAAGTTTCATACTGATTTGAAAAGAATCTTTAGCTAAAGCATACCAAGACTAAAAGCATGTCAAAATGTAAAATAGCAAGTACACTGTTAAAAATGGGAAAATAAATAAAACATACACATTTTCATACAAGAGTTTCAAATTTTAAAAAAGCGTCTACTTAAGGAGCAACTCAGGAAAGTAGGCAGCGCCTCATTGTAATATATTCCTTCGTGGTAGGTGATGTTTGGTGCTGAGTCGAGGACATGAATTTTAATTAAACTTAACAAACATTAATAAGTGCGACGAAACCATGGGTTAAATATAGCTATTACAGGGAAACCATAAGATGTATAAATAGCTTATTTTTGAGTCACAATCACAGCGTTACAAATTTACATAGTTTCTCAGTGCGCTACACATTCGCCACTGGAAAATGTACGCAGTCAACCAGGCCATCACGGGCATGTGTGCAGCCGCCACATACTCAAAAAAGAGTACAAATAAGTATATGTTTACCAACACAGAGTACTTAACATCATTTTACGAAATTTCATTGATGTATATCAATATACAATTACAACCAAGTCAACAGAAATCGAACCCAGATTCCCAGTGCATTATTCGTTACACAACCAGGCCGACATTAAGAAGTTAAAATCAGAAGAAATGTTTAAAAAGGAGTGTCAAAAGAATTGGAAGTCTGGTAATTGAGTTGTAATAACCCAGTTTCTATTTAACCAAACATCCACATTATGCAAAAAAAAATACTCAATCCAATTGAAAACGTACTGATCTCCTATAAATCATTTTAACGAAAAGAAAATGAACATGACATTTAATTTCCTGTCAGTTTGGTGATAACAACTACAAAGATTTATGGCATGGAACCATGCTTGATTAATATCAGGCATTTGTTCTTACATTTCTGAACTAACTCCCTAACTCTGTCATAATTCATCAATAGTAGATTAAGATAAATTAACTTATTTTTTATTGATTTGTCAATAATCATCATGATTTGCCATGATTGATTTCTCTTACATTTTTGGAGATGGCTCAACTAAATCTGTTTTGATATGGTATTGGCATTTCGTTTTTTTTAATCAGAAATTAATATAAATGACGGAACACTTCATCGGTTTGCTTCGTATGCCTTCGTTAATAAAACTAAAATTTACTGAAAAATATTCTTGATTAAATATATACCTACGTGTGTAATATTAACACGTTATTATAATTATTATAATAGATATGCTTTTTTGTGGTCAGGTAGATGTGTGATTTTTCTTTTTTAAATGTGTAAATTAAATGTTTTAAAATGTATTTTTAGCACGCCTAGGACAAAAACGATGAAGTTTCACTTTTGATTAAACCAAGTTATCCTTTTCTTTTTTGTTAAGTAAATGGTTATACTTTTTTTTATGTTCTACGTTTTGGAACAATTAGAGCGATGATAATCAGTAAAAAAAAATTAAATGTCAGAATAATTCAGTGCCTGTCATGAGTCTTGAAACTTTTTTTTTTGCGTTTGTCTGTAAAATCCCACACAAAAGGACTGTCATCGTTGTTCCCCTGGCCCCTTCAAATATTAACCTGGTTACCACGATAACATATTTCCAACAAAGAAAATTTCCTGGATTTTGTAGTTATCTGATTTTGTAATAGGTTGATAGGGTATTGTTGGTTAACAATCACTTGCGCAGCATTTAAAACGTTTTAAATTATTTACCCAAACTCACCACATATTATCGAAAAAATAAAAACTCGGCGTTTACGTCGAAACTTTAACTAAGATTACGCAGTTGTATCTCACAGTCTTTCAATCGCATATCTATATCTCGCTAAAATCATCATAATCTTATTTGTATTTGTACCATACAAAATATTACATTGACAACAATCAATGTTTTAATTTTACAAATATAGCTGCTGACGTGTTCCGCTATTATTTATTGGTAACATAAATGTCTTTCATTAAAGCGTACATAATTTGTTTTTGTATAATAACGCAGATGTTATTAGGTTCATCCCTACACTAGTACGAATATATTTTCAATTTCGAAAAACGTTTAGCTTTCAATTACAGGTTATGATAAAATAAAAGAAGGTACAATAATATCAAATAAACAAGACACAACAAAATACATGAAAAAAACATCTTACCAGGAACATTTGACCATTTGACTGAAATTGTTCTTATAGCCTTATAGCTTATTTTCGTGACTTCCTGATAAGTAATATTGACATAACATACGTTGGCGGTAGAATTGCTTCATCATGTTCTGTATTTCTGTTAAGTATCGTTTAGTCCTTGGTATATGTTCTCTTTTATCTTATTTCATTCTTAGTTTTCGTCTATCTTGGAACATTTTCTAGGATTAGAACATTAGTCCCTATTAGCTGGTGATTATCCAACAAGTACTGGGACTTCTCATTCGTACGTTCTATGTTGGTCACGTACTAGGGTAGATAGTTGTTAAAGGAAATGTTGGCATTTGTACAAGTAAAAAGGCTTTACAGAAGTTTATATGTGACATCATTTTCGCTTAAAATTCTGACATTTAGTCCAGTAGTATCAGGAAAAGAATGGCATAAAATATTATAATGCTCATTTTTTCCAAATAACGTAATAAACATCATATCAAAATCCCATGAAATCCACTTGGAGCATTTTCGTGAAATAACCTAAATGTAGATCAAATTGAAAGAAGTAGGCTAAAGTTTAATTTGCAACAAATATAGACATGTAGCATATCCAAATACCTGCCATGATTAGAAAATAGCAAAAAGGAATAACTTATTAGTCATACTAATGTCCCTATATTGCACAACAAGGCTAATGAAATGTGTCGTCTTTCTAACGACGTGTCATGAGTTAGTACTGACCCTTATCTTCAGATAATAAAAAAATAATTTAAATAAAGGAGCAGGTAATGGGTTTGAGGTGCCACGCTTCGAACTGGGTCCGAACTCGCTATCTTAGGATCCACAGCAAAGTGCCTTTGCCCTCCCAGCCAAAACGATCGATCGCCGGGTGTGCAGCGTTTCTATATAATTCGTTGAGTACACTCCTACACCCCGGGTCACCACTACAGCGATTCTGCTGTGTAATAACTTTAGTTACTGTATTTACAAGAGTGATGCGTGTTATTGTTACGCCGGCATGACTGGTTATGAACACTCTGCTTGGCGTGGATAAATCCTTTTGGCGAGTGCTAATCTGTTACATTTGGCACTTTCTTTCTGTGGCGGCGATGCTCCACAGTTATCCATTTATTTAGCAACTTTTATGATCAAATATAGTAGAAAATTTACTTGTAGAGGGAAATTGCACGTGTAAGTTCATTTTAATATTGGCATTCTCAAAATATTCTTTAGTTCAATTTTATTTTATTTTATAAATATTTTAACTAAATTCTGTAAACATGATTAGTTTTGAAAAACGTATTTATTTTATATAATTCGATGTCCTAGTACATGAATTATATTTATAAATTCATCATGAATTTAACAATTGCCCCACGTGTATTTCAATTTTATTTGCAACAACACTTTTACCAAGAATTTTTTTTTCTTAAAATTTACTTTAAATTTAAATATTCGATATATTTATGTCAGAGAAAAATATTATAAAAGAGTACTTAAATCCGGTATAGTGACGACAACAATTCATTGTGAGTTACTTCGCAGTTGGCTACGAGTTGACACCTCGATATGGAAGAGACTGATAAATCCTGTCGGGAGTGCTTCAAACACCATTGTCAAAAAACTGTCCATGAATCTTTGAAAATAAAATGTGAATCACCGAAATTCAGTTTTGAAAAATAATCTCCTAAAGTCAGATAAAAGACTCAATTTTTCGATGACAAAAAATATTACTAGCTTTATTGTGCGCAATAACAAGCAAATGGAACTGCCAACATCAAGTCGAAAGTTGGAATGAAACTTTTCAAATCTTCTCGATCAGTTTGGGCATCATATAAAAAAATTACGATTTGGTAAATGAAGTATTCCTTCGTATATTAATCAAGAAGAACATCAATTAATTAGTTTTAAATACCAATAATGAAAAAATCAATATCTCGCGGTTAAAAACCAAATATTTAATCCTTTTAAAACCAAATAAATCTGACATTCTTCAAAAGTAGTGATTTAGAATTTAATTCATCTTATTCAACCCACACCCTCACATCAAAACAATTTCTTTTTATACAACCTCTAAAAAAAGACCTTAAACTATTCAAAACAGTTAACCTCGTTTATTGAATAACCTGAGACAATAGCTTCAAGAAATTTTAGATCGCACATTCAATATTTATTTTGTACTTGACAAAAGGATCCCATAATTCTCTTTGAATTATAGGCTTAGTTTACAATTTAAATGCATACGGCAAATAAAGTCATTTAAAATCTATTTTTCAATCAGTATTGAAAGAAAATAAAAAAATATTTATATCATAAATTTTTGTCAGTGAGAAATTGTATAAAGACCATAAACTAACTTTTCAAAATAAAAATGGCAGCTTATTTCCCGCCATATCGTAATCTCACGTTCGTTGTTGGAATTACTGCCTGTCATTGGATAATTTGAAGAAAAGAGCTAGTTAATACTTTATTTTATGTGCCTTAATTTATCAGACTGATCGTATTATTGTCGACTGGTAACTGCTTTAAGTCTTAAATAACTTATTGTCATTTTAATAATAGCGGTTCAGAATCTCAGTTAATCAAATTTTAATCAAATATTGTCATTTACAAACACATTTATTAATTAAACAGAGCTCCAACGATACGTTAATTTAGTACATAAACTATTCTGTATGACATATATAATAAATAATTTTCAGATTTATACAAATCATGTTATAAATTCTTCATAATTAGAAACTGTAAATAGTTGTTTTTTAATTAAACGTTAAACCTTATTCAAAATTATTAGTCGTAAATTGTAAATTTATTCTGTTACCATATCTGAAAAATTAATAATATATTTAATTTCTAAGATAGCTTATATATATGTTCCCTATCGGTGTATCACATATTCACTTTTATGTATATAATTTAAATTAATTTAAATTAATAACTTTGTATTTATATATTATATATTTTTCTCTTATGATTTATTTAAACCTTTTAAGAAACTTGTGCTGATACATATAAACAGTCAATTTATATTCAATGGCTTATAAGTAGCCTTTTACAAATAAATCGCAAAACAATAAGCTGTCATGATCCAAATAAATCGTTATTAATATTTCTTAAACGTATGTTTAATTTAAATTAACAAACTTCGGAATTCAAATATTTGGTTCTTACTAATAAAGAATTGGTCTTATTAAAGTGCATTATATAACCTATTTTAAAAATGAATAAATTAGCTTCTTAAAAGTGATAGTATGAGGAAGACAAAATGTATCAGTTTATTTAACTATAATTTTATAGTGATATATACAAATGTATATATACAACGAATGCTGACCGTATTACATTTTTAAGGCTCATTAAATAAATATACTGTTAAAATCATTTAATGAATATTAATCAAGATAATTTTTGAAAATAATCGAAGGTAATTTTTCATTTCCACTATAAAATATTTTATTTTAATACATATACGTGTGAGTGCCGTTTTGACACGCGTAAGTATTTTTTATACATTAAATATCAAAAAGTATTATTTTTTCGTGAAACAATATAAAGCATCACTTTTCCAGTTTAAAATTTAAGGACGGTGTTCTTCCTGAATAATGGAGGAATAAGACCTCATTTCTCAAGAAGCCGAAGAAAATGCTCTTATCCGCCCCTTCAAATGTGACAGGAATGAAATATGGAACTGTGTTCACTCAGTAGTAATACAATTTTTAAAAAAAGACAAGTGTCAAAAGATCTCTGTATATTGAAAAATTGAATATAATACTTTTCAGGTGATACATTTTTTTAAACATAAGGTTGCTACGTCCCTTATAAATGCATTATGAAGATTAAGTTTTGGCAATGTTTCAATATATATCAAAATTCTGGAAGTAAAAAGTCATCGCACATTGATTTTGTAATTTTCGATTTGACGATTAGTCGAAAATACAATCGGAAGGCCGGAAGAACACTCGGGATGCTAAAAGTCATCTCCAGAATAATTGCATTCGTTTGTCAACACATTTAAAAATAGAATTCATTTAAGTAGCAAAGTAGTAAAGTAGTATTAAAGTAGCAAAAGTAGCAAAGTAGTTTCTGTATGTTTTATAATGAATGAGGATAACAATTTGCACATCTTTTCACTATAAGAAATAACCAAGATAGGTACCCTGCAGTGCTGTTTAAGTCTCATTTTGTTTTTATGACATCACACACCTCAAACATAGCACTAAAATAATATTGAATTTTGTATGAAAGCCCAAACCATATTCTATTATGTGTTGGTGCCATTTCTAGAAAAAACAAACGAAAACGCACGAGTTCAATTTCCAAAGATACCATCTTTAAAAATAGATATATTTAGGTTAAAAGAAATTATAAAATAAAGGAATATATATATATATATACATATATATATATATATATATATATATATATATATATAAGTTATTGTGTAAAGTTTGATGCAGAGAATAATAAAATTTTATGAGATTATGCTTATCAAAATGTATATATCAAATATTGTGTCTACAAGTATGATCATGAAAATTTTATTTCGATTATTTTTAAGATATTTAAAGCAGAAATATGAGATATCAAAATTTTCAAAAAAATATTTTCCTTTCACAGCCAGAAATTAATATAAATTTATGATTGCAATATCGAACAAATTATCTTAAAATTATTAAAAATTATATTTCAAAGGGTTTATCACAGTGAAATGAACTATAATGGCAAAACATATCACAAATTTCACGTTACAAATAAATTATAAAAGTTTGTAACTTCGACTCACGATAAAACATTTTTTTTGTCAAGTTACCATAACATATTCTACCACTCCATTTTGTCAAACCACCCAAATCCATTAGGCCTTTGTAAACAGACTATCACGCTTCAAGCGATCAATAACTGTATATTTCCATTAGGATGCTTCAGATTTTGCTTGTACTCGATCGCTGGTCGTATATATTTTGACATATTATCAATTACTACAAAATAGTTGAAAAGACTGTGTCTCAGGAAATAGTAAACTGTAACTTAATATTAAAGACATGAGACAGTTTGAATTTTAAATCTCATATAAAATAAAAAAAATAGCTACTTATGTATTCAAAAGTTTTATTTTGTGCATTTTATTCCGATATTGATTAATGAGGTGTAGGAAGTAAAAAAGCATTAGAAAAATAATAAAAAGTTTTCTATGAATTTTTCTTTAACAGACAAACATGTTTAAATTTATCCCATACTATATTCGGCATACATAATTTAAATTTTCGTTGACGCATATTATAACAGATAAATTTTCTCAATAGATAGCATATTCGAAAAACATAAAACCATGACAAAACAACTCTTATTTTCACACGTTATCAAACAGATGAAGTTTAGTGCCTCCTTCAAAATGTCCGTTAGATTTCAAAATCAATATTAGTATTAGATCATTGTGAATCAATTTTTTTCATGGAATTTTTATGTAAAAGTTTGAACTCGACAGTTATATATTATTTTTTTTAAAATTACGTGTGAAATAATTTATAAAAATGTAGTGCAAGAATTCCTACCGATGAGGTTTTTGGCTAATTATGTCTTAGACAATTTGTGAAAGGGGGATATCTTTTTAAAGTTTGAAACTCGACTGGCTATTATGTTAAGTGGAATGTCATTTAATTAATTATTGAGCAATTTATTGCTCAATAATTAATTATATATAATAATGTTAGTATCCACATCACTTATGCAAATACTAAATCTAGCTGCTAAGTTATGTGAAAATTATATTTGCAACTTCAACCACTCCACAAACAACGTGTTTATACATGAGAATAATCATTCCTACTGCATTTAAATAGTATTTAAAATTTATGAATTACTCTTTTAAATTAAATTTTCTATATAATTTTTTTAAACGGTGGGCTTAATTAGACTTATATTAGTAAGACTATAAAAAATGTGTAGATGGTCTCAAAGGGGTCATAAAAATATAGACTTTTAAATAACAACTTTCGTATTTTCACCAAACACATATGTATTTCGTACTCTATATTCCATTAAGAATAAAGGAAAAAAGTTTTCTTAAAAACGAAATATCAATTTCCAGTATTAAGGTAAAAAATTAATCAACCGTATAAAAACATTTTTGAAAATTATTTTAATTAGATTTAATTTCCAATTTCCTACAGATATATTTTACTGTATATTTAGTTTTCACATAATTGAAATATCCGCTACAAGATTAATTTCTTAAACCCAACCATCCAAAAGAAATGAAAACTAATAGCAGAATAAAACTATTTTTTAATATGAAAAGTAATTTCTTTAACACTTTATCCTGAATATTGTTATTTTAAGTGAATATTTTCAAAAAAATGTACGATATTTTTAAGTGGAGAAGATAATAAATTACTTGCTTATACCAAAATTAGTTCCGACATTGTTCTTCCTAATTATTTTTAACTATATCCTGAAATAAAAAT
The DNA here is from genome assembly GCA_963932185.1 of Troglohyphantes excavatus. Taxonomy (NCBI): domain Eukaryota; kingdom Metazoa; phylum Arthropoda; class Arachnida; order Araneae; family Linyphiidae; genus Troglohyphantes; species Troglohyphantes excavatus. Next base: position 57,678,322 of record OZ010667.1, on the reverse strand, counting down.
AACAATGTTGCATCTCTACTTATTCGTCGATGCAATCTATAAACATACTCTTGTATTTCCAAAGTAATATTCTTTTTTTTTTAGAAATTTATTAAAAATTCATTTCTTTCGGAAGAAATGTATTTTAATATTTTCATTTGTTATAACTGGGGAAAGTTTTTCGATTTAGAATACTCCAAGAAATTTGAATAATGTGGGCAATATTTCTAAAAAAAAAAATGCCATTCTCAAGATTAGTTATTTAGAAAGGAAATATTGTATATTTATTTTTTGAATAAAAGTATTGTTGAATTTCGATGGCAATACACATTTTTCTATGTTTTGTTAAATTTCCATATTAATTTGGACTTTTAAGAATTAAGGGCAACAAAGTTTTTTCAATTAATTTCACTTAACACAATTCATAAACAAGTTTTCATTATGCTGTTAAATGTTTTATGTACACAAATAATATTTTTAAAATATGCAAGTAATTTTAATTTAAAAAAATCGATTTCATGTAGCATCTTTCGTAGATGGAATGGTACTCTTGATTCTTGTTACGCAAAATTGTATTTTACCTATAGTCGTACGAATTAAAATCTTATGTTATTATATTTTTTCTTTTAATAAATTCTGCAATTTATGTATTAGAAATAATAGTAGTTATTTTTTTAATAAATTAAGTGTTAAAATAAATTACGAACAATATTTTAAAATAGTGTTTATCTTCTTAACATGGTTTCATATACTTTTTCAAATAACTTGCTTGGTAAATTTATCAAGTAGCACTAAATAATAGAGGCAATTTTACAAAGTAAGTTATTAGTAGGGTATAAAAATAAAGCATTGTTAAATATTTAAATTAACTACAGAATCTCAGGAACACTCATGACATCTTAACCCTTCAATACACATTTTTGTCCTTTATGAACACGCAAAATAAAATTTGTTTTAAATATTTAAATTTTTGTCAAATTGACCCTTATGACCCCATACACTTAAAAAAATGTACTCGAAAATAAGTAAACTCTACCCCTTTTTTAGTACTTTAAATACTCACAATGGCTTCGAATACATAAGTTTCGATTTTGAAACAGTCATGTAATCAAAATTTATTACAATGAGTATATGCTTGCCTACATAGGCTGCCTTCATAAATAGCTTTCAACAAATATCGACAATTGCAACCAAGTGTTACGTATAATCGAAACCAGATCTCCAGAACAGCAATACAGTGTTTTAGTCGTTGAACTACCAGAGCGACGATAAGACGTTTTAAAAAGAAGAAATGACAAACAAAAGGTGTGACAAAAGAATAGGAAGTAAAATAATTGAGTTCTAATAACCTAGTTTCTATTTAAACAATCGGAATCAAATAATGTGAAAAACCATGTTCTCAAAAACTATTTTGTCATGTTTATTAATATTTCTTGAACACAAGCTGAGATTAGCAATATTAAATCACATTGTTTATTTTTTTTAAAAAGTACGGTAACTTAAATTTCAGTACGTCACCGCTTATTTACGATGCATTTGTACTTACAGAAAATAGAGTCGATTCATATACTCATTTTTAAATAAAAAAAATTTCAATGAAAACGTTATGCGCCTCAGGAGAGTTGTGATAAAGTTACGCAATAAATCAAATAGATCACTTGAACTTTATTCGCTACAGTTATTATGTATTATTGTATAAGCTATGCTTATCAAGGACTTAAATCCAATCCATTTGGTAGGGTAAGGGAAGATGAAAGTGATGTATTTGTCATAACCTGCTACAATATTGAGTCACAAACAAAATGCTGACTTTCTTGATACGAGTCGGGATTTGGTGCCCGATATTCACACTAAATATTGGTAGGGGTTTTAAAACCTGAAGAAATGTTGTTCAGGTAAGAATGGGTTTTCTTTAGCCAACTTTATATGTAATTTTTTCTTGTTGTGTCTTTTGAGACCCAGAATGCAATGGACAGTACAAATAAAATCAAATAACTTAGTATTTAATCAAACATATTACATATTGTATACTGAAATTCAAGTGTAAAGTCACAATTAAATTTGCAAAATAAGTAATTTTTTTTGAAAACGGAGTACTAAGAAAAACGACGAAATGTTCAACGTTGATTTTAAAAATTATAACCAAGTGTAATACTAATGTACATATACCCCTATATGTATATATATGCCCCATGAATATGCCCTATAAGGAATAGTAATAGTAATAGTATAGCCCTATAAGGAATAATAGTTTCCCAGAAATATAAATAATTTTTACGTTTATAAAAATATTCAATGGTGACACATTATTCAAATATAAAGCATTAGAGGACATGAAAGTAAATTTAAAATATTTTTTATCAAATTAGATGCGTGAAAATTTCTAATTATACACTTTTAAAGAAAACGAACTTATAATGAAATTACAACCAATGACTACTAATACAGTGTTAAAAAAATAAAAAATATATAATTTTAAATATTACAGATACAAAATTTATTGATATTTATTTTATAATATGAATTCAACGAAAAAAAGCTATAAAAGTTTAATTGCAATCGCAATAATCCATATGATGTTATAACAGGTTCCAATGCCCTTTCATATCATAAAGCCAATAAATAATAAATTATATTATTATTTAAATCTCAAAGGAATTCAGTTTAATACAAGTAAATACCATTTTTTTTAAATTGGCGACACGGTGCAACTCCGCTTTATTCAATTATTGTAGGATTTGGGAATAATGTCTGCCATCCAATGTCCAGACATCCTGCTGCACCAAAGAACAACAAGAACAGGGATCAAGAAGGGATTCCGCGAGATTTATTGTTGTGTGTGTGCTGGACAAACCGGATTTGGTCCAAACCAAATATTTCTCTTGCTTTTTTTTTCGGTTTGGTTATTTCAGGGCTGACTCAGAGGTATGTGATTAAGTCCTTTGTATTCCCCCTCCGTGTGTTTTCTTTCAATTTCTGCTGGAGATTTATACTGTTAGGGGGCGCTGTAAGAGGTTTCCCAAGCGTGGAAGGGATTTTGGGATCATAAATATTGAATGGCTTGTGGAATGTTCTTTTTGTTGTGCCCTTGCGATGCGGTTGAACAAGTGCTTTATGATTTGATTTATGTAGTGTGTGTGTGTGTTTTCTTAGTTTAAAAATGAAATTATTAATGTTTATTTAATTTAAAGTCACACTGTGATTAAATAATCTGAATTGCATGTCTTCAAGTATGTACTTTTAATAGAATTGAAAACAAATTAAGGAATAAAATACTATTCTAGTGAATAAGATTCTACAGTAATATATGTTTGCAAGTTTAAAAACAATGTATTTAAATAACAAAATAAAAAATGTTTGTTTAATTTAAAGTCACACTTTAATGGAATAATCTGAATTGCATGTCTTCAAGTATGTACCTTTAATTGAATTGAAAACAAATTAAGGAATAAAATACTATTATAGTGAATAAGTTTCTACGGTAATATATGTTTACAAGTTTAAAAACAATGTATTTAAATAACAAAATAAAAATGTTTGTTTAATTTAAAGTCACACTTTAATGGAAAAATCTGAATTGCATGTCTTCAAGTATGTACCTTTAATAGAATTGAAAACAAATTAAGGAATAATATACTATTATAGTGAATAAGTTTCTACAGTAATATATGTTTACAAGTTTAAAAATAATGTAATTAAATAACAAAATAAAAAATATATATTTATAATGTTTGTTTAATTTAAAGTCACACCTTAATTACAAAATCTGAATTGTATGTCTTCAAGTATGTACCTTTAATAGAATTAAAAACAAATTAAGTAATATAATATTATTACAGTGGATAAGTTTCTACAGTAATATAGGTTTACAATTTTAAAAATAATGTATTTAAATAAAAAATAAAAATATATATTATAATGTTTGTTTAATTTAAAGTCACACTTTAATTAAAAAATCTGAATTGCATGTCTTCAAATATGTACCTTTAATAGAATTGAAAACAAATTAAGGAATATAATACTATTATAGTGAATAAGTTTCTACAGTAATATATGTTTACAATTTTAAAAATAATGTATTTAAATACAAAATATATAATTATAATGTTTGTTTAATTTAAAGTCACACTTTAATTAAAAAATCTAAATTGCATGTCTTCAAGTATGTACCTTTAATAGAATTGAAAACAAATTAAGGATTATAATACTTTTAGAGTGAATAAGTTTCTACAGTAATATATATTTTAAAGTTTAAAAATAATGTATTTAAATAACAAAATAAAAAAATATAATGCTCGAAATTCAGAAATCCAGTACATGTTTAAAATGTGCATTTAATTCACTGATCGAATAGAAAAATGGCAAACTTATAAAGTTGTTTCTTCATCAAAACAGTTTACTTTATATTTCCAATGCATGCATATTATATATATTTTTATATTTTAATAGATATAGCTTCTAAGTAGACATAGCTTCATTAAAAACGTATATAAACATCGAATATGTTTATGAATTTAAAGTTTTTGTGTAATTCTAGAAAAATTATAACAGTTTTTTCAATGAACTAAACCCCTATTCGCTAGTTTACGTTTAGGAAACACCCGTTTTGTTTACGTCTATGAAAAATAACACTTACAACGTGTAAAGTAATAATTTAAGTTAAAATAGTTATGCACGATATTAAATTTTAAATGAAAATACAATTTTTTTCTAATTATTAGTTTAAGAATAATTTTAATTTTAGATTTTTTTGTTCACCCGAGTACCTATATAACATTTTATATACATCTATAGATATAGACATTTGTATTGCAAACTTTAAAATTAAATTTGTCGTTTAACCTCAGTATGTAAGTAACCTTTGCAGAATACGTAATCAGGCTTAGTAGAAGAAAACATGTCTTACAAGTTTCTCTCTGTGACATATGGAACAGACATCCTTAAAGGGCAGACAGTATCCAATTGTAAATCTAGAAAGCATATACGTGAGCAAAATATTGTTCACATTTTCTTTGTTCAGCGTACATCCTCTTATTTGGTGAATACCATTTATATATTTCAAAGATGTTTGGTATACAAAAGATTATCAAGTTACTCAAAGACGATTATTTTATAAATAATAGTTCTTCCCAAAACAATTATAGTTCTACCCAAAAAAATTATAATTTATTCTTAGAGGAAATTTTAGACTAGTTTTGTAGGGATTTAAAAACAAATTAGTAATTATTCATTTAAATTATAAGTTTACATTAATTTTCTATTTTATTTAACGAATATGTACACTATAAGAGTTGTTTTACCGTCAAACGTCTACTGTATCTCTTTAATTATTTGATTTATTGGTCTACAAATATTTGCAGTTGTAAATTTTGCTCACACAATTTTCTATTTTTTTAGGTTTAGTTGAACACAATACGTCGTGTAAGGGAAGAAAATGCATTACACAATAATTTAAATTCGAAAAAGGGTTGCTTTGTTGGTGCAATACATGTATTGTATTCAGATCTGAAAAAGTAACAAACGGAAAATTTGACAATTTTTAAACAAATATAAAAGAAACTTATTAAGTGAAATATGTAAAAACAATGGATGTGTAGCCTTGATTTGCTGAGAAACATTTTAAAGCATATACGTTTTTTTTTAAATTGAGTGGCCCTCGTCAAGGCTCGAACCTGCCACTTTATTTTCGCGAGTATTGTTCTAATGTCCCTCGTCCTACCGACTGAGCTACAAAGTCACTTTATACATTTTACAAATATTTCTTAAAATGTTTCTGAATGAAGTATTTCTACAATTGTTGACATTATATAAAAAAAACTTACCGGAATTTTGAAATTTCCAGACTCATTTGAACATATTGAGGATGAATTTTAGTTATATATAAATGTTTTGTTTTTTATACGCAAAGTAAATAAGTTTTTGGTATCCACAGATAGACACTTTCTTTTATTTTTGAAGATTTTTTGTGATTGATTAAATTATTTATAAAATTTATAGATAAAAAATAATACAAATATACACCATTAAACATTGTTTGTTATTAATATAAATTATTCTACAGTGTGGTCAGAAACTGTTGGGCGATGGTAATTTTTCGGCTGTATCTCTTTAAGCTGCATTGCATAACTAATTACTAATTTCTTACTCAATGCCGCCTTATATTTTAAACAAGTGCCTTAATAGCAATAAACTAATTAATCAAATCATAGCAAAAATACTGCTTATTAGACATATTGAAACAACCAACAACTTGTAACCATACTGTAATTTAACTAGTAAAGTTTAAATTCCTGTTCAAAGATAAAAATGGTAGTATATGTATATTATTTCTGTGATAAAGATCTCTTTTACAGTCCTTGCATGTCGTGGGGTAAATTGGCTAGTACATTTTTTGGATTGCGTTGTGTTATTTTTTTGTATCTTTATGAATAATGTCGTCTTGGAAAAAATACATACATACCAATAATTTACTTTTAAAACGGTGCTTTATTGACACATTAAATTATATAGGAGAAAACTTATGGTTGGGGGGTTATGTGCAATAATGTGATACTGACTCACGTGTACCGGTTGGGGAGAGTTCCGTCTGAGGCGATTAGCTGGTTGTTTGGGGTGTAGATGACCGGCTACCAGGGGCGTTACCATGAAATGTGGATGCTGACGTCTGGCGTCCTGGCATCAGGACCTTTCCTTCTCCAGGGGCTCGTCTGGTTCCGTAGCTCAGTGGCGTTGGTACGAAATTGGAGCGTTGCCGTCTGGTCTCATGGAATTCGGGACTTTTCCGGAGATGGACATGAGGACGGGAGACGATGGAGCAAAAATTTACCCGTATCTCTTGGGCAAAGGCAGAGTTGTAAGTCATGTGGGAAACCTTAAATTTCCCACGGTGGTGTCTTGGGGTGGGGGGTTGCAATCCCACATAAATTATTAAACCCACCACTTGGAATTCGCTCCGCCCCTCCTGGTCACCCCTCCTGGCCAATCCTGGCGTGGTTGTAAAAAATGGCTCAGTGACGAAACTCTCCCACAATGTAACACAGTAATAAAAACCGGCGACCGTCAGTCTAGCCATCTGACCAAATTGCACAAAGTACAAAATAGGTCAGATCCCTATGTAAAAATTGCAACGTGTGACAGCACACTGTCACATTGCATTCAATTGATATTAACATATTAGGTATAAAAATAAAGAGATTCTCCAGAAGCATAAACGAATCGCACGTTCATTTCATAAATATCAACGTTTTTTTTAAAGTGCATTTAAAACAATTCATTTAAACGTGTGTTTTTTTTAAAGAAACCGTTGATACTTCTGCCATATATTAATTAGCATAAACGTTACAATTTTATGATTTATTGGCTATAAGAAATACGCAAATATATTTCGCCCTTACAACGAATGGATGTGGATGGGGGAGGTTTTTTTTTTTGGGGGGGGGGGGAATTGTCTATGCTAAATTTATCGCACGGGCATAATAGTACGCATGTTAACTCTACGTATATATTTCAAATATTGAAATATAAAAAGTCAGAAAAAAAATATTTTTTAGATTTTTTCAGATTTTATCAATTTTATAGGTAATTACAATTTCTAAACATACCCAAATGCATTATTTCGTCACAAATGACTAGCAATACGAAGTAATTTCACCTCTTATTCATCAATCATTTTTTATCATATCAGCATTCGGATTTCTAGAGAAATTTCCTCTCGCTAACGTTAATAAATCTCATCCATTTCCCCTTGATGTCCGTGTCCGGTTTATTGGACATCAACTCATTTGGCAATCAATCATTTTCCTTGTTAATCTGTCCGTTAACATTTATGAACTTTTGAAAACTTTCATCGCTTCAAGGAAGACTAGGTTGTTAAAGAAAAGTTTTCACTTTGAAATTGTAAATGAAAGTTGTAACTGGAGAGGAAGAATTTGGCCTATAGTACTATTTTTTTTTAAATAAAATGTTTTGGGATTAAAATTGAAAATAGCGTTTTTTTTTCAGCTTTTAGAAAAAATTATTTTATTTCAATATATAAATGAGAAAATATTTTGGTTTGGTGTATATTAATCAATTTCAAAAGATAAACAATTATGATACAGTAGCTGTTATCATCAAGTTCACAAATGTATGCATCTCTTTTGAAACACTAACCAATTTAAAAATTGAATCGGTCATTTTAAAAAAAGGACAATTAAATTTTTTTCTTAAAAATAATTTTTTTTGGCGATTTTATAGTCCTAAAACTTTTACTCTTTGGTTCCATGTGATATTTAAAATTATTTTTGGAACTTTAAGAGACAATCGTTATAAAAGATCTCTAAATCAAGGAATCGTTGTAAAAAGATTTTACTGCACTAAATTTTAAACACACCACTCCTCAAGTTTTATAAAAATTTTAATGGGTCAAACAATAAAAGTTAAGGGAAAGGATTTTGGGGATTTATAAAATTTAAAAAAAAATACTTCTAGTTATGTAGTGATTTTTTGGTAAAAATAATTGTATGGTGTTTAGAACTATTTTTAATTTGTTTTTAGTTCTCCCATATATATCGATTATATAAAATATAACCCAATTTTATTTTTCCTTCTTTTATAGTTTTTAAATGTGTAATTTTTAAATTTGAGAATTTTAAATACATTTTGAATGTATTAGTAGCCCAGCGGGCAACACGCAAGTTCCAAACTATATCTAATTTTAACTCATGAAAAATCTATAAAACCTGATTCCAGATTCAGGGTAGTTTATATACGAATATACTTGAAAGACGCAATTAAATTGTAGTGTAGTTAACAAACAATATTTAAATAAAACTATGTAAATAAAAAATATTTAAATAGTCGATTATTTAATTAATTGTAAACATGTCTCCATGAAAAAAATATAATTAGGCATTACGCACTGTTCTGTATAAACATATATGCTGAAATGACATGTCAGGAGATAAAAGCTTACTTTTACTTCTATTATTTCGTTGCATACTTACAAACGTGTATATATATAGGCATATATACATGCAAACAATCCAATAACATGTCAGAACAATTCCCTAACTTTTTCTTTATATAAGTTAATATATAGAAACTGCATATTAATTAATTGTAAATATATATTATACTATAAATCAATAATAAGAACAGTATAAGTATATACCTATCCGTGGCATGCTTAAATTAAAATTACAACAGAATGAAAACCAAACATTTTTCATTTAATTACATTTCTTAAAAATCACTTTTCACTTAAGTTATGCGACGTTAAATAGTTAATTTCGTAACCGAGTTTTCTGATTTCGACAGGAAATCGCCATTTAATTGTCGAACAGAACTTCCGATTTCTCAATCTCTCAATTTAATCAAACATCCGAAACGTCCGAATTAACGTTCCTCCCCCCCTCTCCGTGGCTGTTCGAATGGTTTTACCATAGAAAACTCATTCTCGTGGCTAACGACTGCTGCCCTTATTGGAATTCCCATGGACAGATTAATAAATCATTTCTGGGACAACTCATCGGATTTTCGTCGGATCTCAATTACCTATAAAGGAGATAAATCAGAGCCAATGGGACTGGCAATTGTGTAAAATACTCATGTAAACAAAGTCTAATAAAATTTTGTGTTTTGTATCATTGCATATGAAAAAATCGGGTGTGGCTGTGCCGGAGTTCGGCTAGAAAGGTTTTACGTGAAAGTTAATTTGTTTATAATTTTATATAAATAGGATTTGTTTACAACAGAAATTGAAAAATAATTTATCGATGCTTAATATTTTTATTTAAGAATACAAAAATGTATGTCAATCTTGCTATTTGTCACGGAGTTATCACCCTAGAAGCATAATATATTGTTTTATCTTGATACACTATGTACATGAATTTAAAGACTTTTTACGTAATTTCATAATATGGTCCATTTTACTATTTAACTAAACAAAATTCTTTTTTGTTTTGATCGAATTAGTTGCAACTACATCGCCCTGCATCATTTGAAAATTATCAAATAAGTGCACACAGTATGAAAACTAGAAAGCACCAACACAAAAAGGGTGTGAAGCACTGTGTACTTTTTCGCAGTCACTTGAAATCGAACCTAGGATCTTCTGATACGCCGATACTTTACCAGTTAGGTTCTAAACTCTTGTGGTGTGTCACCAGTGTTTGTTAAAAGATTAAATTGATCTACAGTCAGGAAGTCACCAATGTAGCGCCATGTATTTTTTGGTTGTTACTCGGAATCGAACCGAGGACATTCCGCATGATACAACGATACTCTACCATTCAGGCTAAAATAATTACTCGAGCAAAAGTAAGAGTATCGGTTGCATGAAGTGATCTCCACAGGCGTATCAAATTGTGGGAATCACGAGAAGTAAGTTGTAAACAGTCAATATCTAATTAATAGAGATAAACCCCAACAAACTAAAAATACTTTCTTATGAACAATGTACAATATTCAGCTTTCGTAAGCTGCATTCAGAAAAGTCTAAATTGCGCTGATATTCGAACGGAAAAACTGATTCCTTATAGAATAATACACAAGATTTTTTTTAATTATATTTTATAATAAACACTATTGTTTTTCGAAAACTATTATTTTGAGAACCAAACGCGTTGAAAATCTAATTTGTTGTTAACTTTCGTTTAAGTGAAAACTCTGATTTTACTAAATCTAATGGAAGCTGATTGTTAGTTTTCGAGGTATTTGTGAAGAAAGACACAAACTCTCCCTACTCATAGAATTGTTCAGTTAGGAATTTAAAGTTAAAAGTTAAAAATTGAAATTTGTCTAAAAACAACATTTAAGGAGTTTTTTTTTAAAGTTCTTTGTAACGGACAAATATTACAATAATTTAAAGTAAAATTGCGTAATGGGGAAAATTTTCAAAAAATAATACTTCGATTAGGACAAATATTTTGACAAAAGTTTTACGTAAATTGACGAATTCGCATCATATTTATAACTAGTTTATATTGAAAATTATTAATATAATTAACTAAAATTATGAAATGTTCGTTCTGTAAGAATTAGTACTAAGCATATATTTACCTTCTATGAATATACTTGGACAAAAGTTTTACTATATAATTTTATGTATGTGTGTGTTTTTAGTTTCCTTGACATAAAACATTTAACTTTAAGTGAAAATCATTAAATTTAAATGCATATTTTAATTCTGTTTGCGGCATAAAGCACGCATACACTTAGTTATTCGTTGCTTATAATAATATAGTTATCGAGGTCATGTTTTAACTCGACCGTTCCACATTTCGTCTGTTTGTCTGTAAATTTATTTGTTACACAGTCACGACGAAACGCACTGTTCTATTTATATTTTTTAATGTTGTATGAATATTCCACGAATTCAGTAAAAACGACCTATATGTTGTTATAATGATTTCTTTTCATGTGGATGGTCTACAGTTCCCAGAACTACTTGCCATATATATTAACGCAATTGCATTGCATGTTATTTATTATTGTATTTTAAATTTCATTTAACCAATTATATTTTGTACTCAGTTGTATTTAGCCTTTTGCACTCTGTTGGCGCCGCTCAGGCGACAACATAACGACTCGTTCTTTTGGTTCCCTGTTCTTTAAAATAAACGAGAACAGCATGACCTTGTGCTTAAAAAACATAGATATTTTTTTTAAACTAGTTCTTTTGAAAACCCAAAACAGATTAGGTTTTATTTTTCTAAAAGCATAACAAATGCTAGGGAAAAGGACATAAGGATGAATAACTGTTCAGTAGAAAGAACGGAAAACGCAAAGAGTTCTTGGAGTGCATATGATCAATAAATTATTGTATTCTTGAAGTCATACAATAACTTAGTTTATTCACAAGTACAATATTTTGTCTTATGAAAATTTATTAATAAGAAAAAACGTAGTTAACATCATTGAGCTAAATTAATTTAAATTGACCGCTCATATTTTAAAACAAAACAAAGTTGGCCAAGCAAATAATTCATATTTTATTTAATATTGCTATTTTTCGGTTATTTATTAAATTAAAACAAAAATACACGTAGCTATTTATTTCACTTATAAAACGTGAAGAGCTGTTATTCTTCATTTTTAAAACAGAATATTGGTAACCTAATAATAAAAGAGTTTTATTGTAAGTTTAAAACAGGCTCCTCCATCAATAAAACTTGCCTTGTAGCTATAATCTCTCTCAATATGATTTGGGATAGGTATCTATTTTTAATAAAAATGTCAGTTTAAAATTTTCCCTGAGATAGAATCCAGGGTTGCCCTGTAAATAACTTAGTAGGCTACTGCAACGTCAAAGTTTATTTTTTGCTGACAAAAACATATAGTTGGGTATGCAAAGTGCTAATATAAATATTTAAAAAGGTTACTTGATGATTTTTTTTTTGTTTTTAAACTGAAAAATATATATATAATATATAGAAATATATATATATATAAAAAACTTATTAGAAATATTATATATAATTAAAAATATTTTATGACTTTTTAGTCCATTGCAATTAGGTAAAATAGGAGAAAAAATTACAATAGTTTTTAAACTTTGGTCAAATACTCGTTTGACCTCCAGGAATTGAGAACCGAAGAGTTCCCCTCGTTGAGGGGGGAGCTTTCCCCCCTAGCCCCCTTACCCCCCCCCCCCCCCCCCGCCCTTTCGATATTTCGAAAAAAAACTATATCTCGCTTATAAAGCAAGTTATATTTACAATTTTTTTTTAAATATAAGTATTTAAGTTTTATATAATTTTTTATTTAGATTTGAGCTTGTACCTGGCATAGTTTTCCTGTAAAAAAATATATTACAATAATATACCTGTATATTATAATTTTTTTTATTAAAGTGAACCAAATAAATGTTTTATTAAACTACCAAACATGAAATGTAAAAGAAAAATAATAATATTTTGTTAAACATTTGATATACCATATAGTTTTATATATTGTTTTATCAGAGCTGCACTTAATAACCTATATGGCCAAGCATGTGTTTGTGCATTTAATTTTGGAAGAGAAAGCATGCAACGTAGTTTAAAATCCAAGGTTTATTAAACATAAAACAACACATAACCTTCTTTAAACTGAAAATAGATTAGAACATACTTATTAATAAAGAATGAAAAAGTATCAGAATTGTGGATACATATTAAGTTACATTTCAATACAAATTATTTTATTTTACAATAATTACATTAAAATTATTTCTTTCTAGATAATGCAGAATAATGTAATAGTTCTTGCTTTATTATCATTATCTATTTCATCGACGATGTCTATTGCTTCGGTATTACTTCAACTTTGGCTTCGGCAGTTTTTGCACATAACAGTGCAGCAATGGTTAACTTTTACATACTTGCACATTTCTTTCCATAACCTTTATTACATGCACAAGTAATTATACACACTATTTTAGCTGGAGCTGGTCCTTTAGTAACTGATATCTGTATCAATAATTTGTTCACTAACTTCCATTCCCAGCCCGATGAGTTCAAACAATCTCCTTGCCATATTTGCACTTGGTGAAATATGCTATGGGAGTGTTGATGTGCAGCTTCTGTGTTTGGAGGTAATTTGCAGAGGACAACAACAGCACTCACTTAACCTACTAGTTCATTTGTACATCAGCATCATTTGTTGCTATACAATACCTAAGTTCACCAGGAAATTGCTTAGAAATTGTCTGTGTGAGTCAACAAGAACAGTACTAGTTAAAATTTATTTATTTTTACGTATGCTTCATCAAACGCCATTGGCTTTGTATAGCCTTAGTTCTGATACTACAATCCTTGTATCCGTCAAACACAACAGTTACTTGATCGCGTAATATTTCTTTATGTAAGGTGTGTAGGTAGTATAAACATCACTAAGAGTCTCTTACTTTGGCCATGTCACGAGATGAATAAGTGAGCCTTCATCAAGGACAAAGTACAGGTGGTCAGAGCTACCAACTGGAACTGTATTATAGAATTATAAAACGCTGATTTCTTAGTGTTTCTCATAATGACGCTGCTATCAAATAAAGCCATAAGTACAGTTGCAAGCTCAAATACGAAATCTTGTAGTTCGTCAGGTGAATGCACAGTATCCTCTGGAAAAGATACGTTGTATCTACTTCAATAACGTCTTTTTCCGACTATTACTGAGCTGGTTGACGAAAACGTTGCTTTTAGCCACGTCAGCTTTTTTCAGCTTGCGAGAGCCAAATTGTATAATGCCAATCAGTTTCCTTCTAAATTCAACCCCCCAATGTTGATAAATTCTTGAGGACTTGGTAAAATCACAAACCTAGTTGACAAACTTGTGAAACTTTTTTTAAAAATTAAAATTAAGGAGTTTCACTTTTTAAAAAAATCACATATTTCGCAAGTTTGCCAACGATGATTGTGATTTTGACAAGCCAACAGAAAATTACCTACATTCTTATGGCCCACGTATGCATAAAAATATTGGAGAAATATTTGTAAAAAAATGCAATATTTTAATAAATTTTACTTCTGGTCGGGTTGGCAATTTCCTATCTAAAACTAATTTTTCCCAACCAATTGGGATGGTTCAAAATGCGAGGCATTATTCCCTTTCCTTCGAGATAGACCCGAACCTTCGCCAATAGCCCAATGTGCATCTCTAGAGCGATGTTAATTAACAAAACCAAACCCATCCTATCGGGAAAAAAAAGGTTCATTAACAGATTAAAAAAAGTTGGTAAAAACCGTAAAAACCCATATTTGACTTGGCAATTGTAAGGCATCTATTAAGAATGTTCCCCCAGAAAAACCTCTTCCATGTGTAACGCCTCCAAAGCTTTTTAAAATTTTCATTATCGTTTGCTCAATCACCAAGTCTGACCAAACTCCAGACCAATTGTTATTTTAACGATGAATTGTAAATAAGCTGTCCAGAGTAAATTTACGGAATTTCTCAGTTGTCACGTTTTCTTCAAGTACGTTCATATCCTGGAGGCCGGAAATACAATTGTCAAGCATTTTTGTAAGGGAAATATCCTGTTGCATGAAGTAAATAACCATATAAAGAAATGAAACATTTTACAGATATATATTTTTTTATATGAAAACTATGCCAGATACAAACTTTATTATAAAGTAATAATTAATAGAAAAAAATTATTTATATTTAAAAAAAAATGTAATTATAACTTGTTTTATAAGCGAGATACAATTTTTTTCGAAATTTCGAGTGGGGGGATTAGGGGGGCTAGGGGGGAAAGCTCCCCCCTTAAGGAGGGGAAATCTTCGGTTTTCAATTCCTGGAGGTCAAACGAGTATTTGACCAAAGTTTAAAAACTATTTTAATTTTTTCTTCTATTTGCCATATTTCGGTCTAATTGCAATGGACTATTTAGCGAAATATAAAATTTGATAATTCGGTTACCCAGGCATATTTTTTAAAATGTACACAATGAATATAACATTTCATTTTCTAAACTATTACTTTCACTAGATAAATAGCAATATATTAAACAAATGGTTATTTATTAAATAATGCATCGATAAATATAAACATTATTTTTTTTTCTACAATAGTTCAATAAAATTAAATGCTCATAATAAAACAATGTAAATTGAAAACGTTGTACGCAATTTCTACGACTTTATACAGTTTAAAATACGTAAGAGAAGCATTAAAATACAATTTGTATGTAAGAGCAGAATTAAAATAAAAGTTGAAAGGATCTTTTTTTAAAGAACTTTTTTATGGTTATTAGTATTTACTTTTTTAATATTAGAAAATATACAGTTATGATATACAAAAATTAGCTTTTTAATCTCCCAATTTAGTTTGATTTCAAACCCAAAGACACTTGCTCAGCTGTCCAGAAAACTGGCATAATTCGACTGTAAAGCTGCTAGTGAAGGATCTGCTGTTTGTGAGTAGCCTAGTAGATATAGCTAAAAAAAGAATTTGAGTTTCAAAAGGTGGAGTAATTTTGATTTTCAGGTATGTGTTATGTATCGACCCTCTCCTGAAATATTCCAAGTTTTCCACCTTTCACCCCTTGTGCGTTTTCCGTCATCGTGAAAAAACCTTTATAAATAGGCCCTTTTTCAGTTTTTCCTCAATAACTCGCTTCCAGTGCATTCTAGGCAAAAAGGTACTATTACGAATTTAAAAAAAAACATTAAATGTCCTAATAGTTTTATGTATAACATGTTGGAAAATTCCAAAAAGGTACTGAGATAGCTCATCTTGGAAATACGTAAAAATTTTAAAAGATGCAAAAAGCAAATATGTCATTTGTTTTGCATGAATAACTTTTGTATGCAGTTTAGCGCAAATTGAATAATAACCCATTTTATAGACTATAAAATTTCCTACACGATTCATACAAAATATTTGTAATTACTCCCAATAGATGCCGATAAACGTTACAATAACAATTTTATTGAAAGTGCGATGGAAAATACAAACATCACCCTTTGTTTAAATGAGTGTTCCTGAATGTAATATTATCTTTAATTCAATATATGTGTAATGTATGAATGTAAATCATGTACATAGTGCATGAACGTGCATGTAAAACATGAAATTTACGGGGGAATCAATACATACAACATACCTGAAAATCAAAATTACTCCACCTTTTGCAATCCAAAATCTTACATCTACTGGGCTAAAGGTAAAGTATGAGTAGTAAGCCATCGTTGAAACCAACAGGAAATTTACCAGTGCTTATTCTTGCATTGACAGTTATTTAAACTCAAGCCAACTGCATGGAAGAACCGTAATTGAATCGGTCATTTTAAAAAAGGGTTAACTTCACTTTTTCGAATTTTTCAGTAAAATAAATGAACGTAATTTCGTCCTTTTGTTTAAAAAAACAATTATAATTTTTTTTTTTTTTGAGAAGTGATAAAACTTACTTGAAATTGTCACAATTGCGAAATTTTTCTTTAATAGTTGTTTAAACACAGGGTTTTTCTTGTCTAAAAATGATTCGTTTACAATATGAACATAAATTTTTCAAAGAAAAACTACAATTTATTTTAATTAACAATGTTTGTTTTTAAAATAATTAAAGTTTATGAGACACTCGTAAACAAAGTGTGAACAAAAACAAGAAAAAAAGGAATTTAAAGGACCAAAAAAGATAATAAATTAATATTCTTTAGTAGGCGTGGTGGACCAGTCGTAAATTACCTGATAAAGATCCTGATGAAGATCTGGGTTGATGTAATTTTTTAATATCCATAATTTTTGTTTCGTTTCTTGGTAGGCGGGACCGCTTTATGGGTCTGGGATGAATAATGTCGTATCTGCAGATAATGCTTTTAATATGCAAAACCGTTATTTTACTGAATGGTTTGTCTCTCACCACTCCTGGTTCTTGACTCGTCAACAAAACTCATAGAAGTTATTTGCAGCAAATTAAGATTATTGCTTCTTGAGAACCACTTTTTTGTAACTTTTGCTAGAGAGGTCTTTGTATTTTCAAAGTAGGCTGGCCTCCAATTTTTAAAATTAGTAAAATCCTGATCTGCCTCTTGTTTTACTTAGAACTTCTTAGAGTTTGAGGATAATACGATAACATCTTTATATTCTTGAGCTGAATAAATCCGGTTCTGACGGTGAATATTCCTTTTAATCATTGCAAAATCTCAACCTTTAAAAAAATATTTGACCATTTTTGACGTAGCAAACACTTTTTTTTGTATTAATACTTTTTTGCTTTTATAATGTGAGTAATGATTTGTTAAAGTTATTAAATTAAATCATACAACTTAAAATATTATTTCGGTTTTGTCGTTTTTTCGTCTTTAATTTATTAATTAAATAATTCTGCAGGATAAATTAAGTTGTTTTTAACACTAAAAAAATTCTGCATGAAAATTTAAAATGTTTTTGAAACAAACATAAAGTTGTATGTAATTCAATTACAGTAAACAATGTTTTGTAAATAAAATTCTTTAAGGAATATTTAGGCCCATCATACACGGACAAGATAAACGCGAGCGTGATTTTGCAGATTACTTTGTTATTGGTGGAAATAAACCACGTGATTTTAGTATCTTTCTATTGACAGAGCCATCTGCAAAGGCCTATAGATAGAAAGGCTCTTATACTAATTATAAGCGGTGTACTTGGTATTATCCCGATTTTGTATATATTTTTAAAAACTACACCATTTATTAACCAATAGTTTAAGAAAGCACAACTTTAAGCCGAACAGATCTACAATCAATATACTACAATGAATCTGTAAAACATTTAACATTAAATGAATACGTTAACACATATGATATATATATTTAATTAAAAAAATGTATGTAATTAATAATTACATTTAATTAGATTAACGCACTAGTATTAGAACAAAACGCTAATATATTCACTATAACTAAGAAACACATCATAATCATAATCAAGCAAATTATTTAAATTAAACCCATTTATGTTTCGTTTTTTATTCTAGTATATCAAATATTCTTTATTTGTCTGTATCAAAAAGTATGCATGATATTTACCATTTCGATAAAACTTTGAATTTTTAATATGTTCTTTTAAAAGCATTTGACACTTTATTCCAATTTTGAAAGATATTTAAGAATGTTACATTACAAATTCATCGCCAGACATTTAAACTTTGTTAGAAAAGTCATTTACATGTCGATGTCGTTTTAACTCGTAAATAATTCTTACCAAACATATTTTTTCAATCATAAAAACATCGACGTCTTGTTTGAAGTTTCATTTTAAAAGTTTTAATTTATCGAATTATTTATCATTTCATTTAAAGTTATTTATCGTTATCATTTTAAAATATCGAATAATACATATTTCAAAATCACGTTTTGAAAATGTTTTATTTAACAAATGAAAGAAATCTAGAACAAACAATCAAAGAAAATTGCATTTAAATAATTGAAAATAATCATAGTTGAATATTTTTATTGTTATTTTAAATATTGGAAGTTAAGTGATATTGACAAAATAATATTCGGAATTAAAGTGATAAATTTATTTCTAGGTCAATATTTAACAAGAAAACTAAGGTTTTGTGCTACAATTTAAAATATTAAAATACAAATCCAACGTTAAAACTATGTAATAAAAATACATAAAATCTAGACGTTTCGGGAGATACATTTCCTTTCATCAGCAGAAATTAAAAAGTACTTTACTTACAAGTACTGTTTTATTTCTGCTTATAAAGGGAACGATATCTCCCGAAACTTGTCTAGATTTTATGTATTTTTATTGTGTATTTTTAACGTGCAATGATATTTTAATATTCTTATTGCTATGTTCTATGAAACAACTTTTTATCCTACAACTAAAAAGCTATATCTTTATTATTGAAGGAAATCAACGTCCATTTTTCTATATTGACTGTAGTATAACAATCCACTACATATAACATCCATAATAAAAAAAACCTTCATGTGATCGTTCCTGTGTCGCTCCAGTGGGTCTGTAACATCGGCGCCAACTTAAATGTTCATTTTAACTAAGTCTTATCATAGAAAATACATAATAATAATAATTTAAAAATAAATACTCTATTGAATATAATTAAATAATAATTTAAATATATTCAATAGTGTTTTGTCTACCCTCACGTATTCCTTCTCTGCCACAAAACAACAGTTTTAGTAATACAATTTAAAATATATATATTTACAATTAATTAATTTTTAAAAGAATATATAAAAACGAATATATATAAAAAGAATATATAAAAATGAATATATATAAAAATAATATATAAAAAAATATATATAAAAACGTATGTACAAAAAAAATTATTTAAAGTATGTACAAAAAAAGTTATTTAAAGTATGTACAAAAAAAATTATTTAAAATATGTATAAAAAAATTATTTAAAGTATGTACAAAAAAATTATTTAATGTATGTACAAAAAAAAGTATTTAAAGTATGTACAAAAAAATTATTTAAAGTATGTACAAAAAAAATATTTAAAGTAAGTACAAGAAAAATTATTTAATGTACCAAACAGTAAAATAAAATTACAATTACAAAAATCGCTTAAGCTTCGTGATATTTACTATTTTATTAAATTATAAATACTATATAAATAAGACATAAAAATATCAAATCCCATCATAAGATTTACTTTTTTAAACAATTGAATTCTACAAAAACAAATATACGTCACACTAAATCCCACCCTTTTAACGACAACAACATCTCTAACACTCAGACTCACGTCTCCCACACAACATCTCCCATAAACATCTCCCACATTAAAACACCATTCCATTAGAATTTAGCGTGTATAAATAAAACAAGGGGCTTGTCCCCGTAATGGGATACGCTCTCGTATTTCCATTATAAATTATTTTCCCGTTACTTTGTCGTTGCTTTCCGAATAAACTGATCCCACTATACCCCTCTGATAACGGGTCTCAGGGCTTGGGTAAAATGGGTTAGAGAAAAACTCCATTCCCAGAAACCCATTTGCTCTGCCCTGTTCGATGCACCCGAATGATCAGGTGTATCGCGTTTCGATGTTATTTATAGAATGTATAAAATCTTGCGGGGAATGTTTAGATTGAATGGAATGTTTTTTGTTCCATTTGAAAATTAAAATTGTTTTTACTATTTATATATGCACATGATGCCCGTAAATCGTTATGATATAGTCAGTGTTCCGTTGTTTAACTGCACACACACTGTTAAAAGTAGGTACTCACAAATATGTAAAATGTACTCATTTTTGAGTACATTTGATGCTTATCATGGCTTCGAATATATAAATTTCAATATTGAAAAAGTCTTGAATTCAAAAATGAGTGCAATGAATATGAATAAATATAAAGAGCATATTCTAGCCTACATAGGTTGCCTTCATAAACCATTTTCAATAAATATCGACAATTACAATCAAGATATACCAGAAATAGAACGCAGATCCTCAGACACCGTAGTCCAGAACCACATCAGTTAACCAGCCAGAGCGACATGACGAAGTTATTAACAGTGGAAATGTTACAAAAGTGAAATGGAAGTTAAATAACGTGGTTTAAATTTAAACAATCGACATCAAATAATGCGGAATACCATTTTCTGAACATCTACTTTAAGTTTGCAGGTCGCTCTGTGTTAAGATGGCTTGAATAGAAACAGAGATTAGCAACATAAAATATTTTTTGAGAAAGTACGTTTACTTAAATTTGAGTACATCATCGCACATTTACGATACAATTGTACTCAAAGAAAAATGAGAAGGTTCAGTGCATGAACCGGTATGTTCACTTTTAAGAAAATGGCCTTAAATAAAGTCATTTAATCAAAATATATATGCTACGATAATTCGCCGAAAGCTCTGAGCACATATATAAAAAATTAAAGATTTAAAAAAAATTGAGTATAAAATTTTTTAGTCATTAATTTAGTCTTTCAGTTTCTGGGTTAACTGGTGATTGCATAACACGGTCCACATAATAAACCTTTGCATTTGATATACTTTAAGTACTGAGTTCGTTGCTACTAAGGTCAATGTTTGTTTAAATTAAAATATGTAAAGTTAACGATTTGTTTAAAATATTAGTGCAGTAAATTCAAAACTATGTTTTATTATTCCAATCATTATTCATTTAGTTTCATTATTTTAGTAATCATTATTTCATTTAGTTTCATTATTTTAGTAATCATTATTTCATTTAGTTTCATTATTTTAGTAATCATTATTTCATTTAGTTTCATTATTTTAGTAATCATTATTTCATTTAGTTTCATTATTTTAGTAATCATTATTTCATTTAGTTTCATTATTTTAGTAATCATTATTTCATTTAGTTTCATTATTTTAGTAATCATTTCATTTAGTTTCATTATTTTAGTAATCATTATTTCATTTAGTTTCATTATTTTAGTAATCATTATTTCATTTAGTTTCATTATTTTAGTAATCATTATTTCATTTAGTTTCATTATTTTAGTAATCATTATTTCATTTAGTTTCATTATTTTAGTAATCATTATTTCGTTTAGTTTCATTATTTTAGTAATCATTATTTCATTTAGTTTCATTATTTTAGTAATCATTATTTCATTTAGTTTCATTATTTTAGTAATCATTATTTCATTTAGTTTCATTATTTTAATAATCATTATTTCATTTAGTTTCATTATTTTAGTAATCATTATTTCATTTAGTTTCATTATTTTAGTAATCATTATTTCATTTAGTTTCATTATTTTAGTAATCATTATTTCATTTAGTTTCATTATTTTAGTAATCATTATTTCATTTAGTTTCATTATTTTAGTAATCATTATTTCATTTAGTTTCATTATTTTAATAATCATTATTTCATTTAGTTTCATTATTTTAGTAATCATTATTTCATTTAGTTTCATTATTTTAGTAATCATTATTTCATTTAGTTTCATTATTTTAGTAATCATTATTTCATTTAGTTTCATTATTTTAGTAATCATTATTTCATTTAGTTTCATTATTTTAGTAATCATTATTTCATTTAGTTACATGTATACAGCTGAATGTGATATAGCCAAAAAATGAGCATGACCCAACAATTTGTGTATATCCTGTATTTTTCTTTGAAAATCAAAAATCCATTTTATTAAGTATACTTTAACAGGTGCATGTGTTTTTATTCATGTCAGTGTCAACTATAAAACTAGTTCGTAAGTTAAATGTTTACTTTTTTTTTTAAATTGCGATTGAGTGTGAGTTGTGAAGAAAGAGGAAAATAAAATTTGAAGTTATGGGTTTGAAGTAAATAAACCTCGTCAACTAACAATAAATTTTATAAAATTGACATCCTGTTTGGGAGATTTACCGCATCATCAGTAAATCGAAAAGTAACTCAAAGAAGAAAATTGAGTTTATTACAGTAAACGGTTTTCTGAAACGAGAAAGAACGATAGGAAGTTTATTTCCGAAGAAACTGCTCGTGTCTTTTGCAACGCTCAATTTCCGAAGTAAACATAACTGAACTTGGTTTTGTACTTCATGTCCTATAAGTCTGAAATATGATTTACTTGTTAGATAACAATATTACCACTTCCAGAAATAATCAATAAAATGTTTAAAACGGTAAATGTCTAAGTGTTTTAACGAAATGCTCTTCATGTTTTCATCTAGTTACACGTATAATGTATGATTTTTTCTAACGCGCTCTACACCATTCGTAAACTTCCGTAAAATATCAAAAATGATTGAATTAAATCGGATAGAAGTGTACAAATGAGGGCAAATTTCATCATCGTTTTTTTAAGTTAGAATAAACTGATGCGATTTGATCCAACCCATTTTTCTAAAATAGAGGCAAACATTAATGCAGTTGCATTCCATTGAGGCTTCAAAAAGGTTTTAAACACCGTGAAAATCATTATTCAATCGATGCAAACGATGTGATGTTTATTTTTTGTTCGACTCACTATTACAAACATTAATATTTTAAGTGTTAAAACAATTTATCAAAAACATGCATATAATTTATAAGTTTGCATAATGATACTTTCAGTAAAACACCACACTTATTTTAATTTAAAAAACATCCACTTTAGGTAACATCCATTTTAACAATATTTTTAAACTAAGTTATAAGTAAGTATATGTATTTAAAAAATCTTAATATTAAATAGTCAACATTATTCATTTAGTTACTAAACCAAACTATAATTGTGTGGCATATATTTTTGTCCAAAATTATGCTGTTATCATTTTAAATCAATTTGACATTAAATATCCGAAGTGTATTTTAAACCTATATTTTCATATTCCCAAGTTGTGTCCATAATCTCTGTCGGCGTAGAGCGCATGTGGTAGTACAAAATAAAATTTTAAATGGAACTCATCTTTGGGAATAGGATATATTTTATCCGCTATTGAACCGTATATCTGTTTTATCCGCATATAACTGTATCCGTATCTTTGATTCGATAACATTTCCAATCTTGAATTTCGCATTTTCCATTCACTATCCCCAAAAGTTTCAAAGATAGAATTTTTTGGAAAAACTTTATGCAATGGATATCAAAAGAACTTTTCAATATTCACTTTGAATTGGTTTCTGTAATGTTTTCATCTCAAAGATATTTGTCATTCAAATCAGAAAAATTACTATTTAGTCAAAGGGCTTACATCACAACTCTTTTATTAAAGACTAGCAGTATGGCCCGGCGTTGCTCGTAGTCAGTTTGTGAAGTAAGAGCTGTGCGCGACTTTTCTAGTTAGCGTAGCCAGTCGAATATCGCTCTCTATGCCCTGTCTAAATTTATTCAATTAACTTGAGTAGTTATGGAGATATCTTAACCTATTATTTAAAAAAAATATATTACCGACTTTACATGCTATTGCGTATAAACTGTAAACCGAGTATAACTGTGTAAAATATATATATTTTGCAATATAAAAATCCCCAAAAATTAATTATTAAACACGCTTTCCTCATATAAGCCTATAATATGATTTTTTTTTAAATAATGCATTTTAAAGATAATGAAAATAAAACGCTTTGCGATGTTGTTTGAATGCCAAATGACGTTAAATGCTCATATTATTAAAAAAAGTTTTATATATGTTTTTATTGAAAAAATAACCCCAGTAACAAAAAAATGCAATTATTTAACTTCACATTCATTATTTTTAGTACTGATAATACAATAACATATCGAAGCTAAAAAAAAATTCTGTTCTACCAAATGGAAATAAGTTATTGTATTTGGCGAAGTTTTCTGGGTGCCAATTGGTGACCGGAGATTTGGTGTTGTCTTTAATAGCTATTTCTAAGAAAAATTAAGAATTATTTTATTTTGTAATAACCTAACTGTATACCCTGAAATTTCAGAGAATTGTTAATCGAAAATTTTAAAATATGCCAGCATCAATATTTACAGGCAATACTTTTCTATGAATCAAAATCATTTCAAATGATCATTTCTGAATTTCAATAAAATTATTCTGAAGTGAAACATTTCAAATAAGCAACATGGTAAAAATATAGAAAACCTAAGTTCACTTTTAGGAGCACCTATTCCGACGCTGTAGCACTGTTCCACTTCGTAACAAATAGCACTGTTGGTATAAATGTAATAGCGTTGGATAGGAAATTAAACACCGACGCTTTTAAGATCTTGAAACAAATAAATGTTCGGGACATGCACAGATACCCGTAGCGTTAGACGATACTGGTGGTTTATCTTTCTCCTTCGGTTGGCGAGGTTTAAGTTAACGACCAATTCCTATAATCTGCTGCCTAATAAATGTGCTTTTCAATGAAAAATCGCAATAATAGAAGGCAGCCATTATTGCCAAAAAATATTTTTCGTCACCAAGGTGATTTTTAACAATAATGTTATGAAGGGAAGATCTACATGTAAATTTCCCATAGGAATAATGTATAGGAAAATGGAAAAAATTCCATAACTTTTAAACGGTTGCAGATATCCACCTGAAACAAAGTGCATATTTTAAACTGGGACCATATTGTTAAAATGGGGCATGTTTCATAAAAATCCGTGCAGTAGTTTTTGAGTTAAATCCGGACAAACAGACAGACTTTGGCGACATTTTAAATTAATTTGGCAACAATTTTAATTCATTTGACAATATTTGGCGACATTTTAAATTAATTTTGCGACATTTATAATTTATTTGGCGACATTTAAAAAATCATTTTGCAACGTTTGGCGACAATTTTAATTCATTTGGCAATATTTGGCGACATTTTAAAATTCATTTGGAAACATTTGGTGAAATTTTTAATTCATTTGGCAATATTTGGCGACATTTTTAATTCGTTTGGCGACATTTTTAATTCATTTGGCGACATTTACTCATCAGCCAATCAAAATAAATCGTTTATCCCAGTATTGTCGAAAAATATTTTTGGTCGACAAGGTGATTTTTAACAATAATGTTATGAGGGGAAGATCGAGATGTAAATTTCCCATAGGCGTAATGTTAGAGAAAATGGAAAAAGTTCTATAACTTTTGAATGGTTGCAGATATCCACATGAAACCAAGTGCAGATTTTAAACTAAGAAAAGTTTGTTCAAATGGTGCAAGTTTCATAAAAATCCGGGCAGTAGTTTTTGAGTTAAATCCGGACAAACAGACAGACAGACAAAAAAAAATTTAATGTGATTTTCGGAATCAGTGTATTCTAATTCGTGGAGAAAACTCAAAATGAGGGGTTTTGTTCGATTCCACTGACAGACACTCCATTCTTATATATAAGTATTGATTTTGCCACAAATTTCACCAATTGACATTAGTTTAATTATTTGGACACTAATTTCGCCATGTTAATGATTTTTTTTAATATAGGACAATATTTTGACTCATTTGGCAACATTGTTATACAATTGGCGACAATTTCATTTATTTGGCAATATTTTTAAATTCATTTGGCAACATTTGGCGATATTTACTCATCAGCCAATCAAAATGTATCGTTTATCTCAGTATTGTCGAAAAATATATTTGGTTGCTAAGGTGATTTTTAACAATAATGTTACGAAAGAAAGATCTAGATGTAAATTTCCCATAGGCGTAATGTTAGAGAAAATGGAAAAAGTTCTATAACTTTAGAACGGTTGCAGATGTCCATATGAAACAAAGTGCAGATTTTAAGTGGAGAAAATATTGTTCCAATGGTGCAAGTTTCATAAAAATCCGTGCAGTAGTTTTTGAGTTAAATCCGGACAAAAAGTCAGACAGACAGACAAAAAAATTTTAAATGTGATTTTCGGAATCAGTGTATTCTAATTCGTGGAGAAAACTCAAAATGAGGGGTTTTGTTCGATTCCACTGACAGACACTCCATTCTTATATATAAGTATTGATTTTGCCACAAATTTCACCAATTGACATTAGTTTAATTATTTGGATACTAATTTCGCCATGTTAATGATTTTTTTTAATATAGGACAATATTTTGACTCATTTGGCAACATTGTTATACAATTGGCGACAATTTCATTTATTTGGCAATATTTTTAAATTCATTTGGCAACATTTGGCGATATTTACTCATCAGCCAATCAAAATGTATCGTTTATCTCAGTATTGTCGAAAAATATATTTGGTTGCTAAGGTGATTTTTAACAATAATGTTACGAAAGAAAGATCTAGATGTAAATTTCCCATAGGCGTAATGTTAGAGAAAATGGAAAAAGTTCTATAACTTTAGAACGGTTGCAGATGTCCATATGAAACAAAGTGCAGATTTTAAGTGGAGAAAATATTGTTCCAATGGTGCAAGTTTCATAAAAATCCGTGCAGTAGTTTTTGAGTTAAATCCGGACAAAAAGTCAGACAGACAGACAAAAAAATTTTAAATGTGATTTTCGGAATCAGTGTATTCTAATTCGTGGAGAAAACTCAAAATGAGGGGTTTTGTTCTATTCCACAGACAGACACTCCATTCTTATATATAAGTATTGATATTGATGAATAAAATATTTTAATATTTTTCATAATTCATTTGAAGGTAAATTAAACTCCATGATGCATAAGAGAATGTTGTATAATATTAAGATATTTTTTTCGGACATTGAACAATTATTTTTAATTGTCCTCGAAGAATAATTTTTTATATACTATATAAATATAACAGTAAAATTAATTTACTATAAATAGTGTGAACTAATAAACTTTATCTAAAACGTTATAACTAGAAATAAATTCTGGGAACTATAAACCTACCAACCAAAAAGAAGAAAAAAATTTAAAACATGTACGTTGATTTTAAAGTCTTCAAGGAACAATCATGTCCACATTTGAAGATAATCGAACTACCCATGTGGTCGTAACTGCGTAACAAACATATGCCGAAACGTCGGTTAAAACAGAGACCTCGCTGTCGGCAAGTTAACAAACTTCATTTAAAACTTTTTAGTAAATTGCCCTAAAACATTATATTATTTTCTATTTAATATTTAGAATGTTTTTGTGAGTTAGGTGCCAAGTGGGGGAAGACACAAATAGAGATAAGACGTTTAAAGTGTACCCAGATAAGACTCACCCAGAAACTGGTACTGACTATATTATTCAGAGGAATGATATTTAACAGATTATTGTGCAACTCATCGGTCTCTAGGACCCAAACCACTTGACTTAATGATGGATATAGCTGTATACAATACAATGATGGATACTAGCTGTATAATATACAATGATGGATCTAGCTGTATAGTAATAGAAAATATTGTTAATTCATTTTCCGATATTTTGTCCCCGGACTTACACCCTTTGCCAGACAACCAAAATAAATTTTATTTTATAATAATTATATGAAACTACATATAAACCCAGCAAAAAAAGTCGACATAAAACCTTCATCAAAATTTTGAAATTGAAGGTTTCATGCAGGAAAACTGTAGTTGTTTTGGAAGATCTATAAAATTAAAGGTTTTTGTTTCAATGTCCTTCATAAAAACTGCAAAAAAACCTTCATAAAAAACCTGCAAAAAAACTTCATAAAAAAAAACCTGCAAAAAACCTTCAATTTTTAATCATGAAGGGAAAATGAAGATATTTTAAAGGTTTTATTAAAAAGGAAAATTAAAAACTTCGAAAAACTGCAGTTTTTTGTTTCAATATCCTTTATAAAACCTTCAAAAAACCTTCAACTTGACAATTTTGATGAAGGTTTCATGCTGACTTTTTTTGCTGGGAACGTAAACTATTTAAATCAAAAACACAAATGAAACAAATTCATAAACACAATTTTATTATGAACGGATATGGTAATGAGCTACCAGTATAACTTTATATTCATCCATTTTTAAATATATTATCTTACGCTTAATACTTCGCCTATCTCTATCTTAGTACTATATAAATATTGAGGACTCCTGAATTGTCCTCGTGATCTTGGCAACATGCCCAATCACGCCTCATTAAAATGAAGTTAGTAGGGCTATTGTAGCAAGTTCCTTAAATTTTCCGCATTCTGTAGCATCCTACAAAATAGACGCATGCCTACACTGCGACCCAAAGTAAATATCCTTAATGGTAATGGGTTTATAAATATTAATGACGCTTTCAAAGGTTTCTGAAATTTAAATTATGACAAACATAGACATGTCTATAGCTTCAAGACATTTGCATATATCAAAACGTTATAAATCTTTTTTCCATGCCACTAGAACGATTAAAAGACAATTAGTTTCAACATTGGGGGTAGTTTGTGAGATGTTGTAGAAAGTCAGTGTTCGGATGCTATTTTAAGAAAATTCTTAGGTATTTTTAATGACTTTGCAAACATATTTATGAAGATCCATTGATATTGTTATAGTTAATGTAACCTGGGAGGGTATTTTGTAAAATGTGTTGTCATTTTAATTAAAAGTTTACAATCAAATGCAGTGGATTAAAAACCAAATATATAAAAATATTCTCTTCCATATAAAATAACTTAATAATAATGTATGGCTTTTAGGAACGAAGAGGACTCTATTAGAATTCAGAGAGTTATTGCAAGCTATGTAGAACGAAGGGGAAAAAATTAAACCAATTTTTTTTTTAAACGGTGAGAATATTTTACTTAGTTTTAAAAAGTTTACAGTCAAATACTGTGGAATAAAATCAAATATATAAATATATTTGCTTCTATGTAAAATTATGGGTAATAATACATTTTTAATTTACTAATATAAAGCTAGTTTAAATTTAGACAATAATATTGGTGTAAAATGTAGATAGAAATAAACACATATCTGGAAGAAGAAAGTAATTTTTTTTAATTTTGTATTCTAAGGACTCTTCGTTACGCAATTATTTTTAACCAATTTATGTTAAATTTATGTATTAGAAAAAAAATGTATTTTGAGCATGTTATAAAATAAACATTAATATTTATTAATTACTATTTATTATTATTATCTGAAAGGACAGTGTTTAACTACATATCCTAACTGCAACAAGAAATAAAGAATTTCCATTTTTTCTACAATAACATAAATTACTCATGATTAAAAAATACATGTGTTCAATCAGGAACAATTGAGAGAATAGACAGACAAAAGAGCTACATACCAATATACAAACTAAGCATTATCTAATAACTATAAAATAATGAAAATAAAAAGTGGTATATAGTTAATTAAAATTTTCGATTTGAAAAGAAAAACATATATTTACCCATATATGGAAACTGCTCTAGAAAGATTTGCTTTTATCAATATAAATAAACTTCTACTTAATTGTATTCATTTACTTATATAACAGTTTTAATCTTGTTTCAATATGCATTTATAATGTTATGCAGATTCAAAATACTAAAACTACTATTTATTTTAAGTCATATTTTGACTATAACGCATTTGTCAATAAAGTATTCCAAAGAATATTTAACTTTAAACTTAACAATTCTGTGGAAAGACGACCAAATAGACGAATTAGTATATATGAGAGGAAGTATAAGTATTAGAAAGGATTCTTATTTTACAAAATAACACATTGAATGGTAATTTTTAACATATTCAACATTTCAAACATTC
Organism: Troglohyphantes excavatus; assembly: GCA_963932185.1. NCBI lineage: Eukaryota > Metazoa > Arthropoda > Arachnida > Araneae > Linyphiidae > Troglohyphantes > Troglohyphantes excavatus. The sequence goes on along the minus strand of OZ010667.1, from coordinate 57,647,892 downwards.
TTCCAGTGCAAGAGATAAAGCATGTTATAAAGTAGTCAACAGTCTAAGCATTAAAGTCAACCATGCGAAAGCTTAACAGAAATTAAGAATCTTCTCTGTCGATAAATAAGTGTTCGTGTGTACCTAGAAATACTGTTAAACAATGTGTTAAGTCAAACATTTCCAGTATATCGCATGTTTATCTTAAAATAAAGCTTCTCGAGCGTATTAACTATTCCAAACGTTAACTATTCTTCTTTTCAAGCAAGGCTATCTGGAATGACTTATCGGCAAATATATTCACGTTTCAATGGTGAATCAACGTGCGGAAAAGCATGAGCCCATACATTGTAAAGTTTTCAAACAAAATTGATTTTGGTCAATTTCTGTATAGAGATTTATAATACTTTGGTATGGGAATTACAAATAATTTAATAGATAAATACATTAAAAATTATACCCTAATGACGTTTCAGAAAATTGAGGTACAATTTCTAAATGCAAGTTCAATATAAAAGCTATTGTTTATTTTAAAATCTAAATATTATATTTCAGAATAAACTTAGAACAATAAAAAGGTTTTATTTTCCAATTTCCTGAAATTTTCTATACCCATGTGTAGTTTTCTTTCAAACTTTATTTTTAAAAAATTGAACAAAAAATTGCAAGTTTAAATAAATACATTTGTTAATAAGTTCCAGTACATATAAATTTAATCTATCTTTATATACGTACCTCAGAGTCAGACGAGCATAAGTCATATTTGGGCTACTTTACAGGAGAAAAAAAATAATCCTACTTTCAACTCAAGCTTTGGACTTGGGCTTTTATAGCTCATGCAAAAGTGCTTTTTAAAAAAAATTTGAGTCAGAGTAGTAACAATTTTGATAGTTTGATTTGATATTGATATTTCCAAGAAAGGGATATTTATTTCATTGTAATAGTTAAGACTTTTTATTATAGTTTTATTTCATTTTATCAGTAAATAAAGTTTACAAACTTCAGAATAAATTCATGCAAAAAACGCGAATATTCAGAAGATGGAAAAAAAAAATAATAAACGTCATTTGAATTCGAAGAAAAATTTGAAATAGCATTTGCCTTCAATGTTGCTGACAATTCAAAGGTTGTTTTTTTTACTATTTTACATTGCAGAAATAATCTTTTAATAAAACTTCTAACTTAAAAATATAATTCTGAAACGAAACTACTGGACATTTTAAAGTTTTTTTTACGATTTAACTTTAAATTCTCAGAAATAAATTTTCAACTTAGAAACATCTTTACGCAGCGCAATTTAGCATTTGACTTATAAAGTCCATCTCTTCTATCAACCCCTTAAAATATACACCAATTTTGAATTGAATGAAAATATGACTCATTTAAGGATAAATGTTTCCTTATTTAATAATACGCTATTATAATGATATAATTAATTTATTATTTAGGACATAAATGTACTATATTTCATTTTGTACGCTACTTGTAGAGACAAAGTAAGAATATTAGCACGGGATCTCTTTTAATATTAAGTTAATTAATAAAGTTTTACAATTCCCAAGAAAAGTAACTATTTTATATTTTATTCGTTAATTCAATTTATATCATAAAAATAATTACATTTAAATAATTTCATAACTACATTATGTTACATATTATAAAAATAATTCATTTTATTTACATTCATGAACATATTAAAAAAATGAAAAACTAAATTTAATTTTTGTTTAAATAATTGGAATAAAAAAGCAGTCTGTAAAAAGGTTTCACTCAAAGAATATTTAAGCCTCTTGTTACTTAATTGTTGCAGTATACTAACCTTGACTTTTTTTTCTACACCTAATTTATACAGATTAAAAAAAAGAAATATCGTTAAGTACGTGTTTATTCCTTTAAAATTCTGAAAGTACTCCCCAATTATCTAATAATAAATGTAAAATCTTAATGAGACAAAAAGGTAAGAACAATACAAAAAGGAAATAGAAAATAAATTATATTTTAAGCAGAAATTATGTAACTAAATATATATACATATTTCTTAGTTATTAAGATGCATCTTTTGATTTGTAGCATTAAAAAATTTTAATGTATGCATTTAAATAAAATCTCTAATATTTTAGGTAATGTAATGTTATATATATATATATATATATATATATATATATATATATATATATATATATATATATATATATATATATATATATATATATATATATATATATATATATATTAAATATAGAAAATGGACAATCAGTTTAGATTACTTACGCTCCAAAATACCTTCCTATTATATATATATACATATATATATACATATATATATATATATATATATATATATATATATATATATATATATATATATATATATATATATATATATATATATATATATATATATATATATATATATATATATATATATATATATATATATATATATATATATATATATATATATATATATATATATATATATATATATAATAGGAAGGTATTTTGGAGCGTAAGTAATCTAAACTGGTTGTCCATTTTCTATATTTATCCTTTTATCCATTCACATTTACATTGTAATTCCATTCACAGTTGCGTTGAAATTCTATCGAATTAACGGTTCCTCATTTACTTGATACAAAACCCTATATATCCAGTTACATAATTACAGTTTACAACAGTTTATCCAACTCCATTATTAAATATGCAATGCATAATTGCATTATATCCAAAGTGGTATTACGATAGCGAGGCTACTCTTTCTGAGTTACCTCAGAGGTAATAGAGATCAACAGGAAGCTCCCCGAGTATTCTCAGCAATGAGCTTTTAAACAGCTCTAAGAATTCGATGAAGTGGTCTGTGGTGGCGAAATGCAATTAGGTGAAAATTAATCGTCTAATAGTTTATATTAACTGGTACTTTAGTCTGGAGATTATATGAACTACAGTTATTACTCGTCGAGATTTACAGTCGCAATAATACGTGCACTTGTTTAAGTGTATTACAAAGCAAATTCAAGTAGAGTGAATGTACCAATTTCCGATTAGTTTAAACCAATTTCCGATTAGTTTAAACCAATTTCCGATTAGTTTAAACCAATTTCCGATTAGTTTAAACTAATTTCCGATTAGTTTAAACCAATTTCCGATTAGTTTAAACCAATTTCCGATTAGTTTAAACCAATTTCCGATTAGTTTAAACCAATTTTCGATTAGTTTAAACCAATTTCCGATTAGTTTAAACCAATTTCCGATTAGTTTAAATCAATTTCCGATTAGTTTAAACCAATTTCCGAATAGTGCAAAACTTCATAAACTAACATGCCCGAGCGATAATTATCGCATGAACAACCCCCTACCCCCGCCACACACGCACATTCGTTGTAAGTAATTATATATGGCACTCCGTTTAATGAATTCTACACATAGATGGCAGCACTACCAACGGCTCGTTTAAAAACTACTTGGAAAATAATTATTTTAAACGCTTTAAAAAAAAAACTTTTAATATTCATGAGACAAAAATATTTTTCATCACTGAAGAATTCCTTTTTTTTATACCTCAGATGTTAAGATTCATCGCGAGAGAAACCCGCAAAAGGGATCTTTACTACTAAAATAATATATATTATCCCTGTGGCTACTCAACTTCCATTAGACTTTAAAACGAAATTTCCCTAAATTTTAAGTGATTGATTACCGTTGATTGAAGGGACTTTTACGAATATATTTAATGATATACTCTTAGTTTTAATTATTTTCTCCAAGAGGTCAGTAATTGATAACCGATGCCTTCAACCTCGAGCAATTTCAAATTTTGTGAGTTTTTTCAGCTGCCCGTGAAGACTAATCTAGCAAAAATATCAGTTTGAAAAGCATTTATCAAATTTTCATGAAACCTGAATGTTCTCCCAAATACCTTAATAACGACCATCATGGTATTTTAATTTTATTGTTTTCCTGCTTAAAATCGTTAAAAAAAACCTTCATTTTTACTACAAGGATTTCAAAACTGAGTTTTTCTGAAGTATATCACCATTACGACTTTTTGGGGGAAGTTGGAAAACGTTTTAATTCATTGTTACATTTCCATTCGAGTCATCCGTTTATCGATCGTAGATTAAAGTTAATATCAAAGTCTAAAGCATGCTTTGGTATGTAACATTTAAGAACTTATAAGCATCTATTCGAGAAAATATTTTGTTCACCATTGCTAACGATGTGGGCCTTTATGAACTATGACAATGTTTTGAACAGTAAACAAATTATGTGAATTGTTAATAATATACGTATACGTACAAATAAAAATAATTTATATAACTCTTTGATTCAAATATAATTTTAAATAATTGCATCTGCTATTAACACGTGTCCGTCGTTTAAAAGTTAAAACAAGGCAATTCGCCCCAAAGGCAAAAAAAATAAAGATTAAGCAAGTTTTAATAAACATAATTCATCCGAAAACCTCAAATAAGAGATTTCGTTCAAAACAACAGATATGCATTCCATTTCGATATGTATTAATTCAAAATCATTTACACATTAGTTTTTATATGTTTGCTTCAGTTCAAAAATTTTAAATAAAATCATAACAAAAAGAATTGATAGTCATTAAATAAAAATGTTCTTCATAGTTTAGTCATAATAAATTTATAATGATATTTTGACTCTCACATTATCACTCAAAAGAATTATTTAATGTTAAAGGAGTCAGGTAGCAGAAGAAAATTTTAATTATGAGATATTCGCCAAATAAAATTTATAAAATACTTACAATCCAATATACATAAAATAAACTAACGAGCATCTTTTATAATTAAATACACAACATTCATTTTTTTTCGTAATTATTTGCGGTTAAAAACATGGCTGTCGCTACGAAAACTTATAATTTATTTTAATGAACATACATTGCTTTAATGATTTTACGAACCTTCTAAATAAAAAAAAAACAGCTTTGGAAGATAATGTAAAAGATTATTTGAAGCATACATACCTCATTTAAGGAAAAAAATTGAAGAAAACTGCATATATTCAACCAATAACCTAAACATGAAAGCAACATTTGTAACGTTTCAGCTTTACAAGGAAACATTTTAATAAATAAATGTGTGTTTTTATATGATTATCAATATTTTTTTCACTGCTTAAAATATATTTTGTCTCAATATTTTTCAATAACGTGAATATATTTTTCTTTCACTCACATTGCAACAAAGGGGTAAACAAATTCAAATTTATCCTTGTTGGTTGTCACGATCCTTTATATTTGATGCGAATGTCATCCATTTTTTATCAAAGGAGTCCGCATCCAACGTGGTTTTCTATACATACCAGAGTGATAATCGCGTTAGCTTTTTCCTTTGACTAAGTAATGAAATCCTTTGAAGATGTTGGATGTTGTACTAACGTTAGACGAAAAAAGGTTATTGCTCAAAAAGAGGATATAATCGTATTATTTCTTGTTTTTGAGAGGCGTCTAAATATTTGTTTATTAATAAATGAATAAAAAAGGAATATTTATTAAATAAGATTTTATATTTTGCCTAAGATCAAATATCGTAAAATAGTAAAATACTCACGTTTTTATTTGAGGATTTGGTATTCAATTTGGTTTAGTAAATGCAGTATGAAAAAGGGGAATGCATATGTGTCCAATTTTCAATGTACTTTTAATTTTCTCAATGATATGAAGGATTAACCAAATAAAAATCAACTCGTTTCATATTTTTCACATATATTTTTTTTGAGGATTTTTATAGATTTATTTTAAGGAACATCTGATTTTAATGAATATTTTTTTTAAAAATCAGCAAAATTTTTTTTACATGTGTCACAGTGAGGAAATAGTTGTGAATGGAAATGAGACACATGTGAACAATGCATAAATATCATATTAGAAAATAATTTACTTTTATGATATTATACAACAAATTATAAAAAATAGTCTAAACAGTGTTCATTATGCATTAATTATTCCGCAAAATGTAACAAGTTTGTTCTTTTGAAAGAAAACCATTTAATTAGATTCATTTCCGCCCTTTTCTGTTTCACCAGCTCATGTTTGGTTTTCATACTTATATTGTCAGAATTCAACCGTGTGTTCTTGATCGTGTGGATAGAGCGTTGGACTCTTAAACGAGAAGTCTACTGTTCGAGTCAGCTCGTATATATTAAATTATTATATTATTTAAAATCGCTCCCATTTTTGACAAAATAAATTTCGTTAACATAACGATAAAATGAATTTCCTCAGTTTGACAAAATATTTAATCATCGAAACATGTATCGGGCGTATGTTTCGTCAAAAATAATAAAAGTTTCGTCAAATATAAGAATGCAGTTTGATCAGTGTGACATTGTTGTTATTTCTATTTAATCGATATAATCTATTTCCGTCAGTGAAATATGTAACTTATAAAACAATTTATTTTTATTTTTAAAAATAAATTATTCCACTTGCTTTTTTAATTCCTCAGAGCTTTGTTTTTCAGGCTAAAAATATTGCCAAAATTAATGACAATATTTTTTGCATTTTCATTAAAAAAAATGTAACCAGTCAATCTCATCCCATTTTCCCACTTGCTATTGCATTGTATGTATAATAGTAAGATGTTTAGCATCACTGAATGCCATTATCATGTATCTGTATGAGTAATGAGTAAGATGAATAAAAAAAAAATGTTATTATGGCATTTTCAGTAACAGTTGCAATAATTACTTATCCAACTTAATAATTACTAATGCAACTTAATAATTAATAATGCAACTTAAAAAAAGAAAGAAAAATATAAATTGAACAGGTCAGCAATATTTTAGACAAGCAATATTACATACTTTTCTCGCAACCACACTTTTATAAATTTACAATAACTTACTTTAATCTTCACAAATATAATAAAGGGTGCAACAAAATTCTATTGCCATAATAAATTATATTGCTACAAGAATATGATTGCATATTTTTAATACGTAAACCTTCACCTTTGCGGATGTTTGTAGTCTTCACATTTATTTTCGCCTCATTAAAGTTTAAATAAACTTCAAGATAAAATCTGTCCGCTTATTTCCATTTCAGTAACTTTATACTAAATGTAAACTTTATTTGTTTGCGCAGTTCTCTGCTCTCATGAATAATTAAAGAAAGTCTCAAATTAAAGCAAGGTAAGTTTTTCCAAATGCACTTAAGATTAAAAGGACTTTCAAGACGTCTAGGAAGGGTAGTTTAGCTTTTAAAAGTAAATGCATATATTTGCAATTTTAAACCGTCTTATATACTATGTGTTTATATAATTTAAAAATTTATAAGTGTACTTATCCATGATAGATAAATTCAGAAGCGTTCGATATTAAACCTATAAATGCTTTAATTTCAATGCATCCTTTATATGAATTTTTCATGAAGTAAATATAAAAACTATTTCTAGTACATTTAAATTTATAATTTGAGAATTATTAATCAATATGTTAGAGTTAGAAAAAGTTGTAAAGTATCTCTTGACCCCCAGTGTGCTAAATATGTAACGAACTTAGCACAAATAATAATTAATCAAATGCAGTAAGTATTTAAGATAATTTGAAAAGCAAACATACAAGGCTTTTTTTGTTTACCATTTCTAAATATTTGAATATCATCGATCTTACTAATTTAATTTTTTGTAGTACTTTGTAGCATTTATTATCGTTAAATCACAACGCCTATTCCTTGCACTTATAATTTCACTATACGGAGGGACCCCAGTTGCACAGTGGATAAAGGCTGTCGACTAGTAAACAGAGGAATTTCGGGCCCGACTAATGGTTTAGTTTGGTTAATTAACTTCGCACTAGAGCTGCGCAATGGCTTATTGAGGACGAGTCGGAGCCAATTTCAAAGGAAAGACCCGGGAACGATGCCCCGTAATTTTCAACCATAGTCAGATGACAAGGACAACACCTGAGATGGCACCCGACTTAACCTCAATAGGTGTCGGGACATTGGACCTCGATAAGATTGATGGTGCACAAGTCCGGTATGCACGACAGTATAACTTTTTGGATGTTTTGGATGCATTTCTAGTATTTATGAAGAGAAGCTGGCAAATCTCCGATTGCAAGTTAAATACTATTTTACATTTTTTTGTCAAGTCCACCGCACGGGCTCAAACTAGCAATCCTCTGATTACCCTAATCTCTTGGGCAATTGGAGCCTCTTATCCCCCCCCCTGACTGATGGACTTGACAAAGAAAAGTCAAAATGTAGTGATATTGCGATCGGAGGGTTACTAACTTATCTTTAATAAACACTAGAAAGTCGTCCAAAACATCCAACAAATTATACTATTGTGTATACGGGACTGGTTCACGATAAATCTGATCGGGATCCAAATTCCGAAAGCCTATTGATGTGGGTTGTGTGCCAGCTCAGGTGCTATCCTCGCCATCTGCCATGGTTCAAAAATAAGAGAGATTGTTCACGGGTGTTTCCTTCAGTATAGTCCAGAAAGTTGTAATATGAAACAGAGAGCGCCTTCAATACCAGACTCTCGTAAGTCCGCGGTGTCAACATTGAAAAGAAAAACCAACATCACGTGGTTATAGCGCTGCCACATTTGGCGTTCAAAAATCTGCAGGAGTTTCAAATTTGGCGCACTTTCTTCTTATTTGGTGATAAGGAGTTCTGTCTGTATTCAACTTCTTAACATATATGTACGTATTTACTTATTTTCAAACAATATGCGCTAAATATTTCCTCTTCATTAACGAAACGAAAATATTTTATTTGTGTTCAATACTCGAAGAAGCGAAACTCTTTACATTTCTCAGGTTTTATTGTTCATATTTTCTTATTGAAGTAAAAAAAATAACAATTGAAAAAACTTCGCTTATGGTAAATTTTTTACATAAAAACGTAATGCAATTATTTTAAAACTACAAAGTAAGAAAAATCTCCTAAATATATGTGTTAAACTCCCTTAAATTGTGCCACTCGTTCAAATAAACGATATTTAAATACAAAATTAAACACAAAACCATATTACAATACTTTGATCTCGATTAGTTCTTAAAGTCGCCAAGGCATGAATGAATTGGCATTTCCACATATCACGTGGTTTCAATGATGGACACACGGAAATCAGCATTTTTATTCCTATATTTGTATCATTACTCTATGGTATAGTCCCCAAACCATCGCCAGTACTTCAATGTACAGCTCTAGTACGAATTTAACTAACCAAACCAAAACAAACCAAACCAAAGCCACTGTTAGTGCTAAAATGTTTTATCATTTAATTCAGTGTTATTGCTCCGACTTATTTTAATTGGTTAGTTTGGGTAAATCCCATATCCCCTATTTTTATGTTAAATAACATCACTACTATAGATGTATTAGGCAACAATAGGTGTCCCACGTTTTTATTTCTAGACTTTTTATGTAAAATATCACAATGTAAAATATATAATAGTAATTAATATTGCGTACACATATTCAATTGGATGCTTATTGCCTAAATTGCAATTGAACCGTACTACTAACGCAATAGATACGACATTCACAATCCCAAGAATGCGTGATAAATTTATTTACATCAAAAGCCTAAGACAGTCGGTTATTGTTATCTTAATTGAGTTTTGATAGGAAACTAGATAAAAGTCCTTATAACGGATATGAAAAGACGGAATTCGTATAAAGATTGTAATCTTGTTCTCTGTCTGCAGAAGTCTGTTGATAAGGTCAGCCAAAGTGGAAGTGTTGTACTCCATTACCTTCAGTATATTTCCGAAAATGCTATTGGTATTTGATTTGTTTGCCATGAAGTCTCTAACGGACGGAAAGCTCTTGGTGTCTACCCTCCTCTATTTTAAAATATATTAAAACTACTTGATCACAGTAATAGGCTGTGTTATGACACACATTAAAAACCACACATATATCGACTTTATAGCGTACCGATGCAAAATAATAAGAAAATATATCGTCTGAACTAATATTTTAAGTTTTTCAAGTTTTCTTAACGTTATTACTAATGATGTATTTGCTCTAAATGGTCACAAAAGATTATTTTCTTAAAATAGTTACTAAAGATGCTGCGCTGACAAATATTTATTTTATATCAAATGGAAATTTATAGACAATTATTGAAAACATGGTTAAAAGCAAAATTATTTTGTAGAAATAAATTGTCTTCTTCTGTTTGAAGTTTCGAAACAACTGAACAGGAAATCATTAACTCTTGTTGAAACTATAATATTTACATTTCTCATTGAAATCTGATTATTAGTTTCTAAAATATAAGCAAACGAAAACTATCCTTAATATTGAATAGTATAGATGTTAACGAACTGAAATAAATTTCGATATTTTCTTTGTATTCCATTAGTTTAATTGCATTAACATATCTCAAATATGAATGAATTAATTATTAATGATTTTATTAAAGTATTATTACCAACTATTTTTACATATTTTATTTGATATTTTATGCATTTCACAACTAATAGTGGATAAAATGTTAAGATGAATTATTTGTCGTAACATCATATAAAATTATAATTACCAATAAATGTCACATATTTTTTTTTTAATTTTACGTATTATCAACCATAATTGTATTACACATTTAAGTGAATGGTATAAAATTAATATTTAAAAAATATGTAAAACAACAGCACCAAATCTATTTAAACCGAAATTAAAATTTGAAAAAGTGCAGTTAAGAAATACAATATTCAATTACCTCCTTAATAAGATTATAAAATACGTTTTTCTATTAATTAATTAGACCTAATTATTTAACTCTAGTACATTTTTTGCATATGATAATTAATTTACATAATATAATCGGGATATGTTTGCTTTTAAATGAATGCACATTAATTACCTTTATTATGTCGGATTTCTCCGGGAGAAGGTCAGGGATAGGGTTGTGCACTGTGCAGTAGGGTGGAGAGAAAAAAGTGGAAGTTTTCAAATAGAAATGGAATGGTGTAGAAAAACTGGTACGCGTCAATAGAACCGTAGTGATAAAAAAAATTGAATCGGACAATATTGATCCTTGCATATCGAAATCAAATTTTCAAAAATTGAGAAAAAATTGCATTTTTCTTAATTTTTTTTTTAGAAATATAGGTTATAATGTTTCGTGTCATAAAGAGATGTCTTACCATGTTTAAATCATAAAATCATTTATGTGAAAATATGACTTTGTCACAAAAACTTCTAACTCCTAAACGGAAAACGACTTTGCATAGAGCAAATAATAATCCTTTAGTTTTAAATTATCTCGTTAATGGTCTTAGGTTCAGTCCTGGTGCAGCTCTTTGCCAACTTGAAATTTTTTATGTGACTCAATACTCACCACAAGTTCCTCACTCACCCATCCCAGCCAACCGACCATAATCTAGGAATTTATTTTGTGAGTTTGTATTTGAATTCAGACTTTTTGTACGCTTTCACTCCCCTGTTGCAATTGGCTTGGTGATTTGATATCACAACTTTTTATCTACAATTTCGAGCTATGTTTTAAAGGTTGTAGGGGAGGGCTTAGCGGTTTTTTACTTTTCTAAAGTTTTGTTTGGGAGGTCCTATATTAGTTTACACAAATTAGCGAATACGAATGACAGTATTACATAAAAAATATGTCCCATAATTATTTAATTATCTTACATAAAATAAAATTTTAGAAAATTTTGAGTTTTAGGAGAAATTTAAATACTAAATGGAAATGTTTACTTCAAAAATATATTATAAACTTTTAATCTCATTTAAAAGTATTTTTTTTCTTAACTAATGTGGTTTATTAGTTTATCTTAAATTTTCTAACTAAAAAATTAACTTATATTATAATATGGAGATTCGTGATATTGCATTACATTTCAGAAATGTATATGTATATTAACATATATTTTAATAAGTTCGATTTTCCGTAAAGTTAAGAATGTATGTTAGAATTTGTCAAACAAAATACTAAAAATAATACAAACAGTGGAATACTATCTACATTAATAAGCTGAATAATAAGACTTCCTTTATTTATGTGTATATCATTATTTCTGAGAGTTGAAATAAGATAAGTCTCTAAGATATTATACTTTATCTAAAAGCTTGATCATAAAATACATGGACAAGTTTTAAGGAGTTGTAAAGGAATGGATATTTGTCTGTGTCATCTTAAATAATAAAATATATTATTATTAAAGAAAATAAATTCATATTATTAGTAACATTACTAACATGTCTGTACGATATATTATAAAAATTTAGTTACATTTTTAAAATTCTAAAAAATAAAGTTAAATAGCAGTTGACAATTTAAAATGTAAGGTTTTCTGTTATATGTTTTGCATTTAATAATGTAATTTTACAATTGTTGGTATTTTATTACACTATTTTACTTTCCTATATATTACAATATTTTTCATAATAATATTTACCCACCTGACCCTTAAATACGTTATATCAAGCTCAAAAATCTTCACATTTTCTTGCAATGCGCCTAATAAAAATGTATGCAAAATACTACATTTTACAATAATTTTTTATTCATGAGTTTGAGGAACAACTTATAACCTACCTCTTGAGAATTAATTAAAATATATATATATATATATATATATATATATATATATATATATATATATATATATATATATATATATATATATATATATATATATATATATATATATATATATGAAAGAATATTTCTGTAACCACCCCTCTTTTTAATCCCGAACTCCTTTGTCAAACCCCTCTTAATATTCTGTAACATCTATCCCTTAAATTACGTAAGTGCAATTTGCGCATTTTCCCTCTTGGTCATAAAACTCTCCTTTGCCTATAACAAATCACTCCGTTCTCATGATTTATGCTGACTCTTCAAGGAGTTTCTACCCACGCACATATTTTCTAATTCCCCATCACTCAGGGATTTCTAAGTTCAACTGCACCCGTTTCCCCTAAAATTAGCCTTGCCCGAATAACGACTGTGGTCCGAGACGATGATAATTCCCTTTTTCCCTCTTCATGTCATGTAATCATCCCTATGTGAGAACACTTCGATTCTGTTTTCCGCTCCGTGAAGACGTGTCCTGGCTTTGAGCTCTTTGTGAATAAACTTGTTCTTTGTAATGTACCACTCGACCCGACCATGAATTAAATTACGACTGCACACCACCATAATGGGATGACCACCCTATGGGTCATTTCATAAGTCGGACAGGATCAGAACACCTGCCTTTTTCGATTGCAACAAATGAAAGGATTGCTTATTCAGAGCCAGGCACTACGCTTAAACGCTGCCACGCCCTAACATAGCGAGAGAAGTGTACTGTCCCGAACTGAAACTGAATGTGCGTTTTCTCTCCGATCAACACCACTGTGTGCACCACTGTTTTCCACCTATGCAGACATTTCGAAACCACCAGTATGTACCGTGCACTAAAGACAATGGCGGATCTCCGTAACAACACCCTACGCGTGACTCATCCAGCGACGTCGCCTCAAAACAAACAATCCAACCGTCCCGCGCTGACCCCAACAATCCAGTGAGTCGACCGCCAACACCAACAAACCTCATCCGATCTGCGGGATGCCAACAGTCAGGAACACTACCGCCGAACCCCCGATGACAGATCCCAGCCGACCACAACACTGCAAGTAATCACATTCCGCAAGAGACCGTCCCACCTCCCCACCTCTGTGAAATCACGGATCTCTTTGAAAAGCACTCCAAGCCTCTATGCTCCAATCAACCACCTCCCGATGTCCAACAACAAGCATCGTTCTTTCAGCATTCACCCTCTCACAACACACGGTTCTTTTTCTTAGTCCAAAGTGAAAAGATCGTGACCCAATTTCGACAGGCCTTCCCCTCATCCCACAAGTCAAGAGCGATTTCCACCCCCTAACAAGGATTTCCAGACACACCCCTCTCCAACTGAGTGAAACCTAACACCATCAGCGGAGATCTCCCTTCGCCAGCGCTGTTTCTCTTCCCCCTCCACAACCAGCTGAATTTTGTTGACAAACAAATGTGCGATTCTGCTCGTCGAAGGCAAGGTGTTGTTTAGTTCAGTGCCCACAGAGATTGGAAAGATGGATTCTACAGTGTTGTTTTTTAATGAGGCCTGCAGGAGGTACCATGATATAAACTCTACCGAAATATATGAAATAGAGTTTGAGTATTTTAATTTGGTGCAATTTAATTTGAATAGTGATTAAATTAGTAAGAATTTTTAAGCAACTTTGATTTTTTTTAACTTAAAATTACAGAAATTTAAATTGAGTTTTCTTTGATTAGTTCACGTTAAATTGATTTTGAAATGTTTATTAATGAACTGATATTAATTTTTCATATTAATGATTTATAAGTGTTTCAAATTAAATTTAATTTTTGTAAACAAAGATTTTTTTTTGTAATAAGATTTAAGAGTTATAAATGTTGAATAGTTTCAATGAATTAATTAGACTTAATAGTTTATTTCAAAATATAATAGATTCAGAATTTCATTTAAATTTTTTAAACTTTAACTTTAATTATTTTTATTTTAATGACCATTTTGAAAATAATTTTTACATATAATAATTTTTATGGTATTTTAAAAAACAAAGGAATTTATGAATAATTGTGTGCCACTAAGTTTATGATGGTGAAATTTTTTGAGTATGATATTTTATTATGATCTGGAAATAGATTTTTATTTTTGAATTTTAATTATTCTTATTTTATTACCTATTATTTTTAATTTGTTATATTTGTATAACCTACAGTTTACAATGTCAGTAAACGAAGATAATCAAAACAAAGCTCCACCCATCACTAATCAACAAACCGAATCCCAAAACACCGAACCATCAAATTTCCCAGCAAATGAGGATACCAATATTATATTTCCTAATTGTTTACCCAGTTTAGTTAACTTTGACCCCACCTCTGGAATGTCCATACAAAGTTGGCTTGTTTATTTTAATTTAAATGCCCCCAATGATAATATGTGGAAAATTCAAAATATAAGTTCTTTTTTGAAGGGTGAAGCCCTTAAGACTTATATAAATGAAGCAATTCATATCACTGACTGGTCCTCATTACAAGAATTGCTTATTGAAACCTTTTTGGAACCCAAATCTGTGTCATTTAATACTTTTACTAACTTAAAATTTTATCCTAGTGATGACATTTCCCTCTATTTTCATAAAAAACTTCAAACAGGTCGTCATTTGGGATTACCCACAGACTTAATCTTGCAAGGCCTTA
Source organism: Troglohyphantes excavatus (assembly GCA_963932185.1). Classification (NCBI taxonomy): domain Eukaryota; kingdom Metazoa; phylum Arthropoda; class Arachnida; order Araneae; family Linyphiidae; genus Troglohyphantes; species Troglohyphantes excavatus. The sequence goes on along the minus strand of OZ010667.1, from coordinate 57,632,680 downwards.
CCGATGGACTCCCCTTTTTCATGCAAACTGCTTTAGTTGGTCACAACATTAACTCGACTATCCAATGGCTCAATTTGGCCAATAAAATCCATAAAATTAACCCATCCCCTTCACATCAAAATTCTTACGAACCATGCAATATTGGCAACAGACCCTTTGGACGATTCCAATATCCTCAAAGTAGTCAACCACGACAAAATTTTCAACCTTTCCAACCTCGAGAGCCATATTATACTAATCGCTTCCGCCCTCAGGCGTTTCAAAATATTCGGCCCTCAGTTGTCCCCTCGCAGGATATTAAACGCAACTTTAACCGAAATTATGACAACACAGCCCATTATCAGAAAAGCCTTCCCCCTACTCCTTGTAGGCTATGTGAGCAAAATGGTATATATAATGCTTATCACTGGATGTCCACATGTCAGTTTAGACATGTCAAAACTCCATCAAACACCGAACATGTGCGACATCCACAACATATCACTAAAAGGGAAGATCCCGATGATAGGCCAGAAGATGATCCCGATTTAAGACTATTTTCAGTATCCGGATGCATAAAAACCAAACAGGTGGAATGCATCATTGACACGGCATCAACTTTATCGATAATTCCCCTGTACATAGCTAAGCGTTTGGATGCAGAAATTGTACCCACCATTCCTATCAAAGTACAGCAGGCAGATGGACACTTTCAAATCACACAACTTGCTCATGTACCTTTGCAAATCGGAAAAATTACCAAAACAGTTAAATTGCATATTGTAGATAATAAGTTAGATTATATTATTTTGGGACTTCATGAATGCTCCAAATTTCAGCTTATTATTAATTGTTATGAACATGCAAGATCCCAATTAGGTAACAACCTTAAATTAATGCAGCCAAAATGTCGTAGTAAACAGTCCTTATATGTTGTCAGGACAGTTGATTACTGTCAAGTTCCTTCGACCTCTGCAGAAATCACAGATACTCTACAGATTGTCCACGAGAACCAGGAAGTCAATAGTTTGTTGGCAAGATATAGCAATGTTTTTTCTGCACATAAATATGATATCGGTAAAATTAACATTGAACCCCAACGCGTTAGGTTATCGTCAGATTTGCCCATAGGTTTACGACCGTATAAAGCTTCCCCTGCTGATGAACAAGAGATCAAAAAACAAATAGAAGAACTTTTGAATCATGGAATTATTAAGGAATCTTGTGGCCCCTATGCTGCCCCTGTCACGCTCGTTGCTAAGAAAGGCGAGAATGCTCGAACGCGTTTTTGTATAGATTATCGCAAGCTTAATGATATTTGTGTAACAGATAGTATGCCCCTTCCCAGAATTGATTCCCTTTTAGATAAGTTAGGACATGCAAAACTTTTTTCAACTTTAGATTTGACTTCGGGTTATTGGCATATTCCCATTCACCCTCAGGATACCGAGAAATTAGCGTTTACAACTAATTTTGGCCTTTATGAGTGGACAAGATTACCATTTGGCCTCAAAAATGCACCAGCTATTTTCAACCGCATACTCAAACAAATCCTAAATAAATATAAAATTAACTTTGTAGCTCAATATTTTGACGATTTAGTCGTGTATTCAAAATCTGAAGCTGAGCACATGCAACACTTAGAAGAAATTTTTATCATATTTGCTCAAGAAAATATTAAACTTAATTTCAAAAAATGTGTTTTTGCAAAAGAAAAGATTAACTTTTTAGGCTATGAAATCCAAAATGGCACTATTACCCCAGCTAATTTAAATATTGAAAGTATTAAGAAACTTAAGCCTCCAACCAACGTTAAAGAATTACAAAGATTTCTAGGAGCCATAAATGTCTATAATAAGTTCATTAATAATTATGCCCACATCAGATATCCTCTCAATAAATTGTTAAAGAAAGACACCCCTTGGATTTGGACTGAGGACTGCCAGAAAAACTTTGAACTTTTAAAAACTTTGTTAATTTCTAAACCTATCTTAAGACTGTTTAATCCAAATTTGCCTTGCCATGTTTTTGTTGATGCTTCCCTCACTTCTGTTGGAGCTGTACTTAAACAGCCAGATGAAAATAATATTTTGCATCCAATAGCTTTTCATTCCCGTACTTTACGAAGTTATGAAAAAAATTATGCCATAACTGAATTAGAATGTCTCGCCATAATAGATTCCATTGACAAATTTCATTATTACCTTCATGGACAAAAATTTACTATTCATACTGATCATGCTGCTTTAGTTTGGCTTAAGAAAATCAAAAATCCAATAGGCAGACTGTTTAGATGGTCTCTTAAACTTTCAATGTTTGATTATGATATTGTTTATGATAGGGGTTCTCTCAACTTTGAAGCAGACATGCTTTCAAGAATTCCTGTTGTACATCATAATCAGCATCAGACCCTCCTATTAGACTTAGACGAAATTAAAACTCAACAATTAAATGACAATCTTTCTGGCAATAAGTTTAAAAATATTAATGATGTAATTGTCGTCAAAAAGAAACATTTGTATAAAGTAGTTATTCCTTTCTCATTAAGAAGAAAACTTTTAGAGGAAGCTCATTCTAAATTTGGTCACCCTGGAGTTCAAAAGATGATCAATCTGATAACACCTCATTACTATTGGCCTTATGTTAATGAGGATATTGCAAAATTTGTCAAACACTGTCACACCTGTCAAGTAAACAAAAAACCCCGCCAGAAAAAATTTGGATTACTTCAAACTTTGCCTCAACCAGAGCAACCTTTTGAGCTAATTTCCATTGATACTGTAGGTGGTTTTAACTATTACAATTCGACAAAAAAATTCTTGCATGTGGTCATTGATCATGCAACACGTTACATTTGGGCTTTTCCTTCCAAAAACGAAACCGCAGAAACCTATGTTAACTGTTTACAACAGATATTTCAAATTCAACAATCTGTAAGCTTGTTAAGTGATAGAAATCCTGCTTTCACCTCTACTAAACTTAAGCATTTTCTCAGAAATTATAATGTCAAACATTTATTCACATCATCCCATAGACCAGAAACTAACGGAACCTCCGAACGTTGCCAACAATCTCTGGTAACCATGCTAAAGTGTAAAGTCAATTCCTCCTCATCCAAAATTCCTTGGACCAAGTTATTAGATCAAGTTGTAAACGAGTATAACAATTCTCCTCACACTGTGACAAAATTCCCTCCAAACTACCTCCTCTTTGGCATACCGCCTTTTGAATCTCCCTTGAATCAAAACAATATTTACCCTCCAACAGACGAAGCCCGAAAGTTAGCAAAACAAAGAACTGTAGCATATCATGCCCGAAATAAAAGATATTATGATGCTCGATTTGTGTATAAAACTTTTAATGAAGGAGATACAGTAATTTATGAAGAGTTCCAATATCCTAACACCCGAAAGCTTACTTCCCCCTTTTCTGGCCCTTACACTATCTTAAAGAAAAGATCAGATGTTAACTATGAAATTGATTTTACCAACAATGTAACAAAATTATCTGAAATAGTTCACATCTCCAAATTAAGACCATACTACCCCCCTGATCAATTGCGTTTAAGGCATGAATAATTGTCATGTAAAGTTTAGATTTTTTATTACCATATATTTTGTTATTTTAAATTGTTCATTTTGTTTTTATAATTGTTTTAAAATGTTATATTATGTCAGTGCACTTATTTTCCACTATTCCATGGAATGATAAAGAACTTTGAAACAATCAACCTAACATAGGTTCAAGAGGATCCTCATCACTCAACATTCACTCACTGAAAGTGATCTGTTTTCAGACAGCACAAACTTTCTTCAATGGCCATCTTATATTTTTTCAACACCTTTTTTATGACAAAGGTCCTTCAACAAATGGCGGCCAAAACAACATCTTCCATAAAACATGCAATTTTAATACAAGACCCGTATTCAAATTTGTAAAAATTTTGTTTTTTCGTTTTCAGATACTTTTGGCGACAACTCGAACTATTGAAGTTGAGTTAGTCTTTCATTTAAAGTTCAAGACAAAAATTGAATTTTCAAAAAGTAGGGTATTTTGAATAACGTTATGTACGAGGATGTTTGTTGAAGCCTACCATTTTCATTTTTTTTCAACATGTGTGAAACAACACAATAATTTCTTTAGATTTTTATTTTGTCGACATGTCATTTTGTTCATAGTTTTTCATTATTATGTGTTTACATGTTCTGCGCGCATTTATTTAGGCATTTATTTAGTCATTTATTTAATCATTTAGTCATTTCGTTTGAAAGTTTGTATTTATGTTTTGAAATGTTTCTTGATATATTTTTTCTGTATTTTATATCTCCAAAAGTCAATGTTTGTTTTGATAGAAATTTTTATATAATCATGTTTTTGTGAATCGAATCGAGGCACAGTCGTTTGCACACCTATGTCCATGAGTTTTCAAAATTTTCGTTACCACTGTCATTAATATTTCTTTTCTCCTTTTCCATTTTCAGATTCTTCATGTTGATCCGATGGTCTGATCAATCATTTGGTTAACTTCCTCTTCATTTCTTTGAGTGTCTTTTTCTCGCCTAGGTACTCATCGCGGGCGATGTGTAACACTTTTGCGGGAGGGATATGAAAGAATATTTCTGTAACCACCCCTCTTTTTAATCCCGAACTCCTTTGTCAAACCCCTCTTAATATTCTGTAACATCTATCCCTTAAATTACGTAAGTGCAATTTGCGCATTTTCCCTCTTGGTCATAAAACTCTCCTTTGCCTATAACAAATCACTCCGTTCTCATGATTTATGCTGACTCTTCAAGGAGTTTCTACCCACGCACATATTTTCTAATTCCCCATCACTCAGGGATTTCTAAGTTCAACTGCACCCGTTTCCCCTAAAATTAGCCTTGCCCGAATAACGACTGTGGTCCGAGACGATGATAATTCCCTTTTTCCCTCTTCATGTCATGTAATCATCCCTATGTGAGAACACTTCGATTCTGTTTTCCGCTCCGTGAAGACGTGTCCTGGCTTTGAGCTCTTTGTGAATAAACTTGTTCTTTGTAATGTACCACTCGACCCGACCATGAATTAAATTACGACTGCACACCACCATAATGGGATGACCACCCTATGGGTCATTTCATATATATAAAACAGCATGCACGTGATAAATTAATTAAACTTCCAAACACAGAAAACCAATTGTACAGTTGCCAAAACCGCTTGGGTGTCTCAGTGAGCAAAAAAATAATATTTCGCTTAATAAAACTTTATTTTTTTTTGTTTCAGAATGTCCTAGTTAAAACTTCAAGACTTCACTTGACAAATCATGTGGTCTCACTTAAAAAAGTCTTTATAGAAATTTATATCAATCCATGATCGCCTAGTTGGAAGGATAGAGAAATCATAATTGAAAAAATGTGGGTTTTGTTTGAAGTCCAATAAAATATTCCACTTCAAGTCAGTCTTAGGTCAAATGTTTAAAAGCTGGTTATGGTGTGGGAGTTTGGAAAGTGAGATGTAAGTTGAGTTGTTTACTTTACCATTCAAGTACGTCACATACTCTCGAGCCAGTGTACCTGGATACCTTCAACTTAATATATTCTGAATCCTCACTACTACTCTATTGTACTGCACAAACTCACGATCCAGTGTTCATGGATACCTTCACCTGAATATACTCTGAATCGTCACCAATACTGCAATGTACTGAACAAACTCACGAGCCAGTGTTCGTGGGTACCTTTACCTGAATATATTTTGAATCGTCACCACTACTCCATTGTACTGCACAAACTCACGAGCCAGTGTTCATGGATACCTTCACCTGAATATACTCTGACTCGTCACCAATACTTTAATATACTGAACAAACTCACGAGCCAGTGTACGTGGGTACCTTTACCTGAATATATTTTGAATCGTCACCACTACTCCATTGTACTGCACAAACTCACGAGCCAGTGTTCATGGATACCTTCACCTGAATATACTCTGAATCGTCACCAATACTGCAATGTACTGAACAAACTCACGAGCCAGTGTACGTGGGTACCTTTACCTGAATATATTTTGAATCGTCACCACTACTCCATTGTACTGCACAAACTCACGAGCCAGTGTTCATGGATACCTTCACCTGAATATACTCTGAATCGTCACCAATACTGCAATGTACTGAACAAACTCACGAGCCAGTGTACGTGGGTACCTTTACCTGAATATATTTTGAATCGTCACCACTACTCCATTGTACTGCACAAACTCACGAGCCAGTGTTCATGGATACCTTCACCTGAATATACTCTGAATCGTCACCAATACTGCAATGTACTGAACAAACTCACGAGCCAGTGTACGTGGGTACCTTTACCTGAATATATTTTGAATCGTCACCACTACTCCATTGTACTGCACAAACTCACGAGCCAGTGTTCATGGATACCTTCACCTGAATATACTCTGAATCGTCACCAATACTGCAATGTACTGAACAAACTCACGAGCCAGTGTACGTGGGTACCTTTACCTGAATATATTTTGAATCGTCACCACTACTCCATTGTACTGCACAAACTCACGAGACAGTGTTCATGGATACCTTCACCTGAATATACTCTGAATCGTCACCAATATTGCAATGTACTGAACAAACTCACGAGCCAGTGTACGTGGGTACCTTTACCTGAATATATTTTGAATCGTCACCACTACTCCATTGTACTGCACAAACTCACGAGCCTGTGTTCATGGATTCCGTCACCTGAATATATTTTGAATCGTTACCAATACTCAATTTTGTACTACTTCTCTAGTGCGGAGTAAAACAAACCATATAACTCAATTTTTAAAAATTTGTCAGGATAAAAAAAATAAGTGATGTGTGGTTACTACGATTTTAAGGAAGTGGAAAAGTTTTAGAATTCTAAATATATCAATTACAGATCACGAAAAGCTAACAGAAAGTCATGGCCATTTATATACACTCTGTTTATCACTAAGTTTTCCAAACACACAGTACTTATATGGCAAAAATAACTATGAGACGGTTTAAAATATTTTAGGTTTTCAAAACAAGTTGCTCACGTTACCAAAATGAACGGCGTTCGAAACATTTTATACACAAAATCTATGTTAAATGGTAAAATAATATACCTAGATATTTGAAAAAGAAAACAAATGTGAAATTTCACTAAGAGAAAGAAATGCATTTAAATTAGAAATAAAAGGTAAATAAAATTACGAAGAAACATGTAGTCAATGAAATTTATATTTTAATGAAAATATACTTGAATCATGATAGCAGTAGTTGCATATTTTGATATTATTGAAATAAAGACTATATTTTGGGGATTTTTATCTTTTCAGAGTCTGCTGTACCCTAAAGTACAGACGCAGAAAAGTACTCTAGAAATCTATCACAAATCCTACCCCTTTAAATTTAATTTAAAAAAAATTATTTTACTGTAAGTCTTTACAACAAATATATTGAATAAAGTTAAAAATCTAAAAATTGAATTTGGAATTTTCCTTTAGTGGATTTTTTTTCAGTTTCCAAAAATCCATTCCAATACTTCTCTAGTCTATTGACAGTACTCACGCTGTTACACTAACCGCCAATTGAGCAAATACAAGGAATGGAGATTCATGGCATAAAACTATATTTGTTCAACAGATTAACTTCAGACTTGTTATAAAGGACACTAGGAATCCTAAAGGCGAAAAGACCCCCCACTATTGAGAATATTTTAAAAGGATTTCAAAAGGCGTTCTTTTTTTCTTCTTTATACTAATAGTAGGATACTATGAACTTTCGTAAAACTAACATTCGATGCATTATAAAATTTCAGACATCCAATATGTACATTTAACGAAAATACTGTTGTTCCACATGTTAAGCCTTTTTTTTACAAAATAATTGTACACAAATATTGTCACGTTAAATAATTAACGAAATAAAAAAACAAATTCTTTTAAACGTCTATATTTATTTTATTCCATTCATAAATGATTATAATATTGCAAAAAAGTTTTTTAAAAAGTAATCATAAAAATACATAAACAAATCACTCACTATTTTCTTTGAAAATTACAATTTCTGAAGTTTTATAAGGCTTTCTCAACAAAAAATATATAAAGTATACCCTGTTTCAAATTAGGTTTAAAAACGCAATTTATTTAATTTAAAAATTCCAAGAATAATACATTCTAAAAAAATTCACAACCCAAAGGAGAACAATTTAGAGTGGTGTCATAGTATTTTAAACATACAACAGCTGTAAGCTTAGTCATTTCTTGTTAAATCTAAAGTTAACGAAAATCTTTGAAACAATAGGTATGCAATATGAAACAATACATATATTTTCTTGTTAATAACAGTCATAAAACATATTAAGTTTAAAAGAAACTCGGATCATATTGATTTTGACAAACATTTTACAATTGCATGTTTTTTTTTTCATTTAATATATTCTACTCATTTCCCGACAATCTCCATCCACGGCCCGATGTTGTGGGTTATATCCGAATCTAAAAAATATCTGCTGCCGTTCGGATCCTCTAATTTTTCAATATATGTATAATTTTTTTTAATTTTTTAATATTTCTAATTAACCGTGTAGTATGCTAAGAGAGTGTGACTATATGATGTTAACAAGGAGTTGGTGTAAAATCATTTTTTAAGCTGCTTAAACTGAAGAATGGTTCATTGAGTTATTTTTAAATACAAAATTAAATTGTTTCAGCAGAATGGTTTTAACAAATGGATAGCAATTACAATCGTTTCATTCATGAAAAGATAAAGATAAATTATTTAAGCTGTTAGACGGTTTAATGCCAATTCTTTTTAATTAGCCAATTAACTAGTTCAACGGATTTCGATTTGCAAATTCATTTTTAATGAATTCTCCTTTATTTTAAACTCAAGTGATTTGCAATAAAGTATTAGCAAAACGTTTATTAATTTAGTATCTTAACTACTACATGAAAAAAATCTAAAATTAAATTTATCAAGAAGTCATTAAAATATTTTATTCCGAAAACTTAATCTAAGTAAAAAGTTAGTAATTGCAGGCTCTCGCATGAATGATTTGAAAATGAAAGGGATTTAGCTCAGCAGTTTATTTCATTGCACGAATATAAAAATGACTAGTAGTATTAGATTTTGACTATGAACTATTGAATGATTGGTATATATTCATTATTTACTAAGTTCCAATGTAATCCAGCGTGTATTTCATTTTTGTTCAATGTAATCAATTAAATTTGTTACACTTATTAACATATCTGCTAATCGTAGTTTCATTTTATGATAATAAAAGTTAGTTTAAAATAGTTGTAAAGTAAATTATAACTAATTTATTCACATTTCATATGATTCATGAAAATTTCAGTTAACAAATTACAATGTTCATAAATTAATTAACTACATATATTAATTCTCGTGTAGTTTAGTGAGGCAAAAATCTAGCAATATCTGCGATCTCACTTTCCCACGCTAATTCCCTATTCAGGTGCCAAGCAGTCCAAGAATTTCATATTCTGAGACCCATCATAAAATAATTTAATATAGGATTCAACAAAAGAACCATACTTATGGGAGACCGTGGTCATAAAATAATGTATGTGGCTCTTTCGGCTCACCGGCTTCCAATTTACGACTTGAGACGAATTATCGAATGTCGAAAGGGTCATGCCAAAAAGATACACCCTTACCCAAAGTGACTAGTCGGACAATTAATAATAAATCCAGGTGCAGAACCTCCACCCCCACAGAACTCTCTGCTACAGATCCCTCATAGAGATTATCTTTGATTCTCATACTGCCAACTTATAAATTAGACACGTTTTGGAGAATTTGGTCTTTTCAACGAAAGTCAGTCAACGAAAATGTACCAGAAAAGTCTTAACTTTAACGATATGTTACCTCAATAATTATAATTTTTAAACTCTATTATCTATTTGTCACCTTTCGATGTTCCAGAAATCTGGTTAGTCTGTATCAACCTTATTTACTCGCACGTTTAATAAACTTGTAAAATTGAGGAATATCCGAGCTAAGTGTTCCTAAGATAAAAACTCGTCTTATAAAACATTGCGTTAAGAATATTAAAATACAAATGCAACGTTAAAATACGCAATAAAAGTCCGTAATAATCCGGATATGTTTCGGGAGATACATCACCCTTCATCAGCGGAAAATGTAAAGTATGTGTGTAATGAAATATAAATAAACCCAAGCAATCTAAAATGTTGCCAAAGACCAAAAAACTAACTAAAAACATTACAAACGGTTGGAGTTAACTATTGTGTGCCAACAAGCGGGAAACATTGGGACCGCAAACGTTTCATTAACAACCGAATCAATATTACTAAAAATATGAAACGCCTCCAGGAAGTCAAGTTCAAATGGAGATTTAGGTTTGCAAATTAAATGTGAGTTAGAAAAATTAAATATATGACCATGTTCCCAAGAGTGCTTGGCAATGGAGGACTTCTTTATTTCTTGTTTAACAGTATGTGCTTGGTGCTCCTTGATACGAAATCTTAATGCTCTCCTTGTTTGACCAATATATGACATGCCACATTGAAATGAAATACTGTATATGCCCCTGTTATTAAGATCGTCAATAGGGTCTTTAAGTTGTGTGAACGTGATCTTATTGATAGGTGAAAATATGGAACGTGTGTCGAACCTACCGAGAATTTTAGAAATTTGATGGCTGATCTGGGGATAATATGGTAAAACAACTAAAGACTTAGATCGCTCAGATGGACTAGAATTTTTAAATGGATTTTTAAGTTTATGTAGGGCCTTATCAACGACGTTGGGTGAGAAACCTCGATCCACGGCGACGGCTCTCAAATAGTTAAGTTCAGTCTGGAGTGAATTGGGTGTAGAACAGATGTTAAGAGCACGATTAACAAAAGTGTAAAATGCAGCCTTTATTACGGACTTTTATTGCGTATTTTAACGTTGCATTTGTATTTTAATAAGTGTTACTAGCGTAGTTAAGTTAGAGATGTTCAGAATTTTGTGCTATCGAATCAACAAGACAAATACGTTCCGAGAAATTTCAGTCGTAAGTCACAAATCAATGATTAATCTTTTTATTTATGTTCACTCCAGATTTAATATTAATAGTAATATTCATATTCATTATATTAAAATGCATTTACATCAATACCAGACAGAATGTAAATACCTGGATATATATTTAAGAGTAATTAATATTTTAGGAATAACTGCTGACTTACTATGTAGATCGTGGGTCCAGATGTTTATTCAAACAACGCGATGCAAAAACTAGATTCTTAAGGGTAGTATACACAGGAGTTAGTTTCATTTTAAAACAGTTGTTGCAAGTGGTTTGAATGGTACAATCATTCAATTACTCTGAGTTTAAAACGATGGATCTCATATATTGCTAAAATTGAAAATGTAGAAAAATTGAAAAGGGAAATGTAAAAATGTTGAAAAGTAGTATTAGTTTAATTGAGAAATTAGCAACTGATGTAACTTTTGTTCAAAGAATTTATTAGATATTATACAGTAAATATATCTCATATGTATACATGCTTTAAGTGTTAAAAAAAACTATCTACACAATTGATAAACTGTCAAAAGTATAAAATACATACAGTTTTTAATAAAAACTTATATATACAATACATTTAAAGTTATATTCATTGATAAATGTCACGGTTAGTAAACTACATTTAATTTCAATTGAAAGAAAAATATATGCTATGGTATATTTTATCTAAAAATTGTGCCTCATAGATTAAAGTAAAAAAATATTTGTATAATACTTTCCATTGTATTATTAATCCTCCTTATTATTATTAGAAATTAGTTTGATTATAGGTGTCCAAGTATATTTTTAAAATTAAAAATACAATCAAATATATACACCTCTGTGCTTCCAGCATTCCTGAATCTTAATACACAATAAACCCAAGGACTTTATATAACATATATTGCTGAAACAACATAAAAAGATAAGTTTTTGTTTAATAATTACTTTAATTCACTCTGTAATTTAACAGAAAAGTAAAAAATTAGATAAATTAGAAATTTTTGAAATATTATTAACAACTTTTAAAAATGACAAATCTAAATTATATTCTCCAGTAACTTAAAACGAAATAATTAATAAACGACTCAGTACATTGATTTTATCTCACTTTGATCTTATAATAAGCAATCATTTCAATTAAGATTTCTTAAAAGAACTTTCAAAATACATTCTAAATATAAATGAGTCATTCCAGCTAATTTTAACGTATTCCTGTGCTTGAGGCATATTAGTGGATAATTGTTAAATAATTTTTGTTTTAAAGTGCTTTATAGCTCTCAATTTAGATTGAATGCTAAATTAGATTCTAGCCCGGAGCTTCTCTTCAAGGAATTTAAAGCCCAATTAACTTTTAACCTCAAGGGAATAAAAGATCAGAAATCCAAGGAATATTTGATTACTAATTTAAGCTTGTCCTAAATTCGTCTTCTACAACACCCTAATAAAGTATTCCACTAATTAAACGTAATTAAATAATTAAATGTAGTTTAAATAGATATCTAGCATATTTTCAACTTCATGGCATTTGAATCGTGTACATATGGCAAGTAGTAATTAGTTGTAGTAAAATGCTAAATGTTGTAATAGTTTCCATTTTTTTTATCTTGCAACTAAAATTGAATGCATTTAATAATAGTTAACTGTAATTGGAAATACCTATAACAAAAATCAATACATCAATATTGTATATAACTTCTATATAGAGAAGTATTCGAAAGTAAAGTTGAAAATACATACTATACAAGGACATTGTCTCCCATTTACAATACAGTCAAATAACACAATTTAAAAATAAATCAATGTTATGTTATTTTATTATAATTTGATTTAAATGTTTGTGAGAGTTAGTGTAAATAAATGCAGAAGCAAACTAAGTAATAAACAAAACAAATTTCTCTCACTGACTAACATTTCTATTAGTTTAGATATTTGTTATTGACTTATCTCACTGAAAGAAGAACGATATCGATTTTTTGCAATATCCCTCTTAATTTCAGTATTCTGGTAGAATCTGTTTCAAAGCGTGGGGCATAAAAATATTTGTGAGAATTTTTCGTTAATTTAACGCTTTAAAGGCTCCAACTGTTACTTAATGCTGTATAATTTTTAGATTTATTTTCATTAAATCGTAACATACGGTTTAATGGTTCTAAGAACTATTTGAAAAAAATCAGAACAAAAGGTAAGTAAAATATAATACTTCCACTTCGGGTAAAAAGTATATTTGAAGGTATAACCTTTTTTATAATCCAATTTTATGCCTATGAAAAAACGGTATTTAACATATAGTATATTACTTACCAATTAAAAACTAACAGTTAAAAAGAAGTAGTAAAAACTGCATTAAATTTATATTAGTATTTTAAAACAAAATATAATTCTCGAAATATTGTAACAGTAAAATTTATTTTGCAAACGATTTGTTTGTTTCATTATATTTTTTACCAAAAGGAATTCAAAAACTAACAAAATATGAAGAACTTAAGGGGAAATCAATTACTTTTCGGAATTAATCATGCAAATGACTCGTAAATATAAAGTTTTATCCATCAGAGAATTTTTAACACATTTACAATCAGAATATCTTATCTTAGGATCACCATTATTTTTCAACAATGCACATAATATTTAAATTCATACTCTATTTTATATCTCTATTTATCTATATTATTCATGATTACATACATATATACATGTATACATATATACATGTATATATATATATATACATGTATATATATATATATATATATACATGTATATATATATATACATGTATACATATATACATGTATACATATATACATGTGTATATATATATATATATATATATATATATATATATATATACATATATACATGTATACATATATACATGTGTATATATATATATAAATATATATATATATATATATATATATATATATATATATATATATATATATATATATATATATATATATATATATATATATATATATATATATATATATATATATATATTTAAATGTATTCTTTTAGTATAGAATGTTATTATTACAACTGAGTCACTGCTATCAACGAGTTTCTTTTTTGTTATTTTATTTCATCTGAAGCATCTTTGTCGAATCATTTCGGTGTAGGCAAAGTAATCTATATTAACACCTTTACCTTTTAGAATATCTCTGTGCTGGAACCCCTGACTTATATTTCTGTGATATGTTTTCTGAAGTGCGTCTGCAGCGAAAGAAATGGACAAAAGCCATCCTATTAATGTTAACGTTTGAAAGTAAAAACGAAAAAATACTATGTTCCACTGCAATTTTTTAAACACAACTTCAATAAAAGTAAATATAATGAAAGTAACTCTAAAGATCGTAATGAGCACAAGAAAAGACATAGACTTCTCCAGCTTTTTTACAGTGTACACTATATTTTGGCATTGCTTCCATACATGCAAAAGTTCAGTTTCCAACTTTCTTTTAGTTAGCTTTACCTGCGATTGCAGAATGAGATAGCAATATTAGAAGTATAGAAAAAATGTAGCGTGTAGCACTACAGTACCCTCGTAGTACTTCAGCATATTCAGGACGAATGTCGCAATCGTTTTGAAGTCGGGTCTAAGAAGGATCCAGAAATTGCAAAGTGTGGAGTAAAGTTGTAAATGCTTTAGTTGCAATGAGTGTGCGATAAGCACTGCCAATGGAATTAGTAGTATAATGCAAATCAGGACAATAATGCAAACTTTTGAAATATATAGTGGTTTTCTAATTGATAAATATTTCAGGATTACGCTAATCTTGTGAATCCTATTTCTGTTCAAGAACAAGTTCCACCATTGAATGATGTTATGAACATCTGTGATCAGTGTACCGACATTAGCATAGTTCACAGTGGTCATCGAGTAAATGCATATGAATAGCCTTACAATCCTTTGCAGTGCCACGAAATTAAAACAAAATGCTATAGAATTTTTTATGTAGTTGTTTGTACTTCGGGATATTCCATTAACAGCTAATAAGAAAATAGTTACTTTTTCGACGAAATTACTGGTTTTTGGTGAAGCCATTTTCATACGCTATCATTAGATGCACGGTGAGGAATGCAATAAAACAAGTGTTAGCTCTTTATCTGAAAAATAGATTTGGTATTAATGTATACAAACACACCTTCTAAATGGTAATTATTTTTATATAATGTTATAATGGCTCCAAATTTTCTTTCACCCTCACAATACTTGTTTGCTACAGAAACAGTTTTGTATGAAATATTATACATTAGTTTCATAAACATACATTTTAAAAGAACAATTTAATCTATTTAATAAATTTGTTCTTGAAATAGCGGGTAGAATGATATTGATACTATATCGATTTAAAGCAATTTCTTCGTAAAAGCATTCGTATTATGATATATTTATTTACATTCAATTTATATTATTAATACATTTATTGATTTTTTTTACATTAATCGTTTTGTTGTTTATATTTAAAACAGTTTTTCAATCATGGGATTGTTAAACAAAATAATTCGATACTTTTCACTCTTATGCTGGATGAAATTAAAGCAAATGTGTAGATTGGATTTCATTAAAAATATATAGATGCGGTGCATGAGCTGTTCTTGTCATTATAAGCTATGAAGTTCATACTTTTGTACAATATTTGACTTTTTTTTAAATTGTTACATTTTTACGAATTTCCTATTTTTTAGCAATATTATTTCTATTATATATTTTTTTCGCAAATCTGAAAAAAAAAACTAAATAAAGAAGGTTTTTTAAAAAAGAATTTCACTAAAATGTATTAAAAGGATTTTTCTTTTATACAAATAGACAAGAATATTGGTAAATAACTCAAATTTTCTAGTTTATATCTGGAACTTTTTATGCATCAAACTATTAGTTAAAAATATTTACGTATACTCAAAGAAATCGACTTTTGGACTTGTCTTAAATGATTCAGAAATTAATTTAAGTTCTGAAATGTACTCTGTTAGATGAAGTATATTTTCAAAAAAATAATGACAATAAAGCATAAGTTAAATAATGTGTAAGTTATATTTTATTTGGAAATAGCCATTTTACACCATGAAACATTTCTCCTCACCTTAAACTATTTTCGAGAGAGCACCCTAGATTTTCACGATAGTTTAAGTATGTGTACCCCACGAATAAAACCACTTTTAGTCTCCTATAAAACAAAATATTCTTCAAGTTCCTTCAGCTACAAATCCACTTGCCCAGAAGTTGTGTCAGTTCAAAGACATTCTAAATGAAATGACAGAATATAAACTATTCCAATTTGCTCGAATCACATCATATACTCAATGGCTTGAAACTTTTAACGGAAGGAAAGCAATATTCGAAAGGATGGATACGCACAGTCTTAATGGCGGACCATCGAAGACTTGTTCTATCTCGAAGCGTCGTTGTTATGATACCGGAGGGTTGGATCAACTCATTTGAAAATAAACCAGAGAGAATGACGCGGGGCGAAAGTAATTTATAATGGAAACTTGAGTCTCGCTTCCATTACCGAGGCAGACGCTTGTTTGATTTCGAGACGTGATTTGGAGGTATTGTTTCGTCTTGTTTGAAATTGTTGGAAAGCCTGGAAGATATCGGCTCCTTCATCAGTCCAACTGGAAATATTTCAGGACAATAAATAAATCGTGGTCGAGTGACAACTTTCTGGAACGGTACAATCTCTCTCTCTCTCTCGACATATATATATATATATATATATATATATATATATATACAGAGAGAGAGAGAGAGAGAGAAAGTTTATTATTTTATGATAAGTTCCATGATGCAGGTATAAACTAAAGTCCGAAAGATCAAGTTCACAACATTTATTTCTCCGGACTTCACAACCCGACTTGATAGCTCGAGGTTACATCAGGAATCCGTAGATAATACGGAATACTTTTAGAAGGAGAATGCACCGCGGACGCCTCTGATTGGTTCATCTCGGTTTTAGTTCGCATTTTTAGGTTTGGGTTTGGGATTTTGAAGTGGCATGGGAGGGAAAGTAGTCACATGAGAAATGCTTTTGTACTTGGAAAAGGGGCGATATATAAAGTTAAAGAAAGTTAATTAAAGTACATTTTAAGGGAGGAAAGTGTTATAAAATATATTATATATATATATATATATATATATATATATATATATATATATATATATATATATATTATGCCTTATTTTCTAAAAGTTGCATTACAACCGTTCTCATGTCAAAAATAACTATATATTTTTTTTTAAATATTTAATTTATTGATGTTATATTTGGGATGTTATATTTTTAAATGGAAAAAAAATAAGTTGATGTATCGCGTCTTCAAAGTTATTTATAGTCTTAATCAAAGTACAAGTTCTATGGATGCTTTTCTCAATAAAATGTCACGAAACTATATAATAAATAAACTTTTTTTTTTATTTGTTGAATAAATATATTACTTGAAAAAAAAATTTAAGATAAATCTTTTTATTTTTTTATTTTATCTTACAATAAAATCGTGTTACAGTCACTTTCACAGTGAAATGATAGTTCAAATATATAATTTTTATTTAAATATACAGCGAATTTTAAACATGATTGTATTGTTTTGTATTGTATTGTATTGTATTGTATTGTATTGGATTGGATTGGATTGGATTGGATTGGATTGGATTGGATTGGATTGCATTGCATTGCATTGCATTGCATTGTATTGTATTGTATTGTATTGTATTGTATTGTATTGTATTGTATTGTATTGTATTGTATTGTATTGTATTGTATTGTATTGTAGTGTATTGTATTGTATTAATTATTCTTGTGTTCAATTGATATTGATATATTTCTAATTGATACCAACTGCATAGTATATATTAATTCATATTTGTGCAATGTGTTTTGAGTTTTGGAACATAACAGTTTATAATATTCTATCTAATTACAAAATGTCCTAAATACACAATGTAAAACGAGAACAAATATGTATATGCATATAAATTAATTGTTACATGATGTTATTTTAATTTAATCATAGTTTGGTTTTAAAATGTGTATTATAGTGGTGATGTAAACAATCTAGTTACAATCTTACAAAAAATTTAATAAATACTATTTCAAACAAAAATGTCATTCATACTGAATACTAGTCAACTAATCTTAACTCAAAATTAATCATGTTATCAAACATATTTATTGTTATGATAATTTCATTTTTATTGATTCAAATAACTATTTTTTTTCATAAATGATTGCGTCACTTAAATTCACTTCCTCCAATTAATTAAATAATTTATAAATATCAGCTCAACTAGCTATAACTTAAAACTATATATATAATTTAGATTTAAAAGCTCATAATTGTCCTATTAAATATATTTAGGAAAAAAAAATCCAGTGCAACAGAGTTCTTTTTTCTTCTTTTTTAAACTATTACTATGGGATATCTATAAAAAATATAGAGAAACAAAACTCAGTACACACCATTTTAGGTTACTTAGCTAAAATAATTTGCAATTAGATACATTTTTTTCTATTATCTGCAATAGATTTGCTACATTTTTTAAAATTTTTGAATGACCACTAAATGCACTTGCCACGGGAAACCGAGATAAGTGCAACCACTGTCCTCAACCCCCCATAGACTGCACGCAGGTAACAATGAATTTCTACTTTGTTATACCTTGAATTTTACTGATTCTACCAGGTTTTGTTTTGTATTTTTATCTCAGACCGTTTGATAGCTACGAACTTTATCGTGAGTAAACGCCAGGCTGTTGGAAAAATGAGCAAAATTTAGCAGGTAGGGTTTTTTTGTGTGCTTAAAGAATTTTATTTTAGGTTATAGTACCTCTACATGATTTGCACATATTTACTTTTTAATTAAGTTTGTAAGATTTTAGAGACAGTTTTGTTATTACCCAGTCTTGGAAGCATTTTACATAAAATTTGAAAACTAAATCATTTGTTTTTAAAAAAAAAATATATTTTCTTATCATTTGGTTATTTAACTAAACGGACTTCAAAATCAAAACTTAAAAAACTTATACCTAGGCTAAAAAACACTATTTTTTATGACTCAGACATTTTTTAGGCTTATTGAAGGTTGTACATTGAGAAAGCTACTAGAAATGCCAAATATTCTCGCATGCAAAAAACTGGTCAAATGATTACTTTAATAATGTCATCAGTTCCAACAGGAATGACATCCTTATTTTCAGGCTAAGTAAAAGGTTAACATATGTTGGTAAAGTGATGGTTGACCTTGCCCCATGTGTAAAAATGACGTGTGATCACGGGTACCAATACTAAGCCACTATTTAAATTCCAAAATAAGGTATATTGTTCAAAACTACACATTAACTTAATAAGAGTATACAATTTTGAAATTTTTATAGCAGTACAAAAATATAAGAGGGACACATTTTTATGACCAAACTTTCATTAAGCGCTAAAATGTAAGAACATAAAAAAAGCACTAATTAGATAGAAATCGCAATACTTATTTTTTTAGCATCAAAAGAAAAGATTCTAAAATTGAAAAGTCAAGGTTGTTTTTAGAGAAATATCAATGCTTTTTTTTAAAAAATAACCAGCCGTTGTCACACTTGCCCCGTGGATGCACTTACATGATAATTATTAAATCTGCCTGTAAATTGAAATGTAATTTTTATGTAAATTTTCAACTCATGAAACCCTAAATTCTTAACTATGAATTAATCAATTTCTCAAGATTTCCATCTCTACACTAGGGAAATTAACAGAATGGAGGTTTTTAATGAACCCTAAATGAAAAGGG